>CM040744.1:15863217-16425717 GCA_022829145.1 Albula goreensis
AAATACTCTCAATGGCAGCTCGGCCCTAACCATGTAAAGTAAGCTTCATTTTTCTTTTATTCTGAAAAACAGTGATGAGTTCGCTTCATCTTATAGAGGATGTTATACCAGACAGCACCATTTTTTCCACTGCGCAGTCATTGCATCAGAGTGACACACTTCATGAACAGCTGCTGCAGCCAAACTGCAAGTGGTTAATGTACTAGAAGAGGGAGGCTGGGATGTGTAGATGATGACAATCCTACTGACCTAAAAACCCATTCTCTAGTTGTGCCAATGCGGTGGACAATTATGTCCTACTGTCCCTCAGGGCTACCTGAATGATAGAATTTGATGCCAGTTGATTACGAGGGTAAATGTCAGTGAGAACCTGTGATTTCAGGAGGTCGAGTCATTTGACAGACAGCCCCACCTAAGCTGGAGTCTAAAAAAGTCTTTTTATTTGTTTAAGAACCTAATGCAACAGATAGCTCAATGTTTCCACTATGCCTTTGTCAAGAGCTGTGTGAACTGAAAAAGAAACTCCTTTGTAGGCACACAGAGACCAGCTACCATTTAAAACCTCTTGTACAGCTCTACAGTTTACTGCTGCTATGGATGGAAGATCAGATCTCAACCAGTGGAGGGAAAAGGAAGCTCAGTCAGTGCAGAAAGAGGAAAGTGTCTGCACCATTCCACCATTCCCCGGGGCTCAGTGCTCAGTGGTGGAGTGAATGGAACGGTGATGAGCTGGGGGCTCCCGTCTGGAAAGAGCAGCAATATGGATTTTCCAGCAAAGCAGCTCCATCCATCCTCTTGAGCAGCCCATCACTGGACCCCCACACACACACACATACACACACATGCACACACACACAAACACACACACACCCCTTCCTCGATTGTGCTTCCGAAACAGGGAGCTTCACCGCAGTCATCAATCAGACACGGGGGCGTGAAACACCGGTACATTAATGACCTCAAAAGCGTGCTGTTGACCAGATCACTCCTGCATTCCAGTACTCCTCATCAAAGCCTTGGTAGGGTTTCAGAAACACAACCCTTAAATAACACACCCTGTGGCAGGTGGGGTTTGATTTATTTATTTGTGGGATGATAAAATAAAAATAGACAAGATGGATTTCTCAGTATGGCTTCTACTATGTTTTGTGATTTATCAGATATTATGTGGATGGGTAAATATGACATTTTGTTCAGATTTATCACAAATAATGGATGAAGATTGACATGAAAAAAGTGAAAAGGACCAACACTATTCATGACACATCCATGTGACAAATGGCTTCAATTTCCTTGCTTCAAATTACAAACACTTAAATCAAATAGTGAAATTCTGAAGTTTAAGTACAAGTTTTTTTTCTCTAACTTAAATTTGTGAAGGTGTGAATTGGCTGGGGTGACTTTATGTGGAATAGTACCATAAATATGAGGCTGTACCAACAAAGTCAGCTCTTTTAATCTCAGTGCTTGATAAAATCTCAGTCTCTCCTCACTTTCTCTATCTCTTCTCCATTTTTCCTTTATCTGACTGATAATGGAAAATTACCGAATGTGGAGTTTCCATCTGTAGTCTCATTCAGTGTGACTCATGTAGAGTTATTTACTATATCTGACCCCATACTGCATCTATCAGTCAAATCGCATGCATTGTTTGTGGGTGTATACCATGAGGCTTTTTGTAAACAAACTCTTCATTAAAATTCAGGGCTAGCATAGAGGAAAATATTGCCTTTCAGATTTACTGCTGCCAACTAAGGGTGACATACAATGAAACTGAAGTGGAAAAACAGAATCGCCGGCAGGTTTGGTTTCTGTGTAATGTTGCATAATATGCAAATGTAATGTTTCTGATAATGGATGCAGGTGGTCCGAATGCATATGCATAAGATGTATATGACTGCTGTGCTAGTCGTTTGTGTTTCATGGAAAATGTCCTCATGTGGTTTGCGGGCATCTGCCTGTCACTACCAGCTTTGAAGTGCTCATGGAGTATGAGACTGGGTAGGGCCTAGCTGGGGGAATATGTCATGAAGCTGAATTACATACATCACTCTCTGTTATTGGCATTTGACATGTCTCTTGTCTGTCTCAGGTGCACAACATCCCCCCATCTCACAGCCTGTCAATAAAGCAATGCTACATACAGAACCCACTTTAGTAAAGAAATAAATTATTCTCAGGCAGCTTAATTTGGTGTGCAGTGGAGCATTGTTCAAGCTAATAATGTTGGCGTCAGTGATACATTGCATTTTCATTGTTTTCTTTCACTGAAAGCTGTAGGCCTTTTTCCCCTCAACTCTTTCCAGTTTGTCTCTTTAAATGTATGCTGTTCTCTCAAAGCGCACATCATTAGTAACCTCACTTTCCCATAACAATTGGGTGGGTGGATCTATTCTGTTCAATTTCTATACAACCTGTTTCTTTCCGAATAGGTGTGGTTATGTGTGCCGTGATTATGAGGGATACACCGGCAGTTTTGGCAGGGTATTTTTGTCCTATTCTCCCTCCGCACCTGTGAGCATACCTGGCCCTTTCCTAGCCCACTCTGAGCCAATCACATTTGCTCTCTGAGTCTTCCCATAATCTCCACTGGTATAACTGTCTTTTATGGGTCAGCTGCTCATCACTCTGCTCATGTCTGCCAGTGGGTGCAGAAATTAAAGACTGAGTAAAACGAATAGGAGAACCACTGAGTCCTGGTTGTATTCTAAATGGTGGATGAAGTTTGGACTGAAAAATAAAATAAAAAACATATGTTTTTGCAGTTTGTTAATTCAGATTATTGGTGCTTGAAGTCAGGCAGAAAAAAAAAACTTTTTTGTGGAATCAAAGCCATTTCCAGTTTGCTGTGGCCATTGTTGAGACGAGGTTTAGTAAAAGCAAGTTATTTTGTTACTGCTTGTATATATTTTATGAGGACTTCTTATGGGCATTTTGTCTTCATTGGTTATGAGGCAATTAGATTAGACACAATTAGCATTTGATTGTGGTTTGACAACAATGGGGTGATTTTAAATCAAATTAAATCAGCTTGTCCGGGGAAATCGAGGGTACTTTGCTCCATCAATACGCTGCTGTATGAGGTTTCTAGAGCCCCTGCATGGTGTTCATTTAAAGCTGCATCTTTCTCAGACTCTCCCGTCTGCGCTCCCTGCAGCTGCACGGCCACAGAAAAGCTGATTTTAATCAGTGCTCGTCTCCACCTGGAGTTGGTCTTTACAATCTCAAGTGGCTGTTGTAACACAACGTCCTTCCCAGGTTTTGTTACATCTTTCATAGATATGTAAATTAACCTAACTCCCCAGGTTACTCTACAAAAGGGAATTGAGTTCTCTGTTGGCATACCTTATTAAATAATGGTGAAGTAGAAATAAAAATGTTAAAAATGCAAAATAGCTTTCTTTGCTGTGCTGCACCCTTTGTTATGATCAACAAAATACCTTGATTTGGAACTCGTGTGTGGCTCAGTTTGTAAAAAGTTCTTACCATAAGCTAGTGTCACTTGTCAGACTTGTAGTTATAACTATTTGAATCTGCAGTAAGACATAGTTAAGCTGATCTAATCAGAGCATGACATTAGTGCCCATGAGGCGGTATTCCTCAACAAATGTGGTAACAGATGACACTCTCCTCAAATGTTGTTAGCTGCGATTATTTGTTTATTTTAGATTTTAAGTGGGACAGATTTGTCTCATACCTTCAAAATATTGCAATTAAGTGAAATACCTGGTGTTTCTTTTACAGTGTGCATGGCCTTAATTCTTGATTGATTGGAGGGATTATGCATGTGTTTATTCACTGCAACCCACATCTCTAATGTATCTGACACAAATAATGTCTGTGTTCTGGACCCTCTCGATAATAACTGTGACCTGTGAACAGGATCACATCGGCCTACATGTCAATATTCACCATGATTTTAATTGTAAATATTTTGGGGTAACAATGTTAATGCATCATTTTGGTTCTGGCAGGGATTTTTTAAGACCATGAATGTTTGTTTACTAAAAAGGTTGTTATTATGTATTAATTAAGTAACTTTAATAACTTAGGCTTTCAGTGACTCATCAGGCTGACAGTTATCAATATTTCATAAAGTGTAATTGATTTTAATACGTTAATATGAAGTTAATTAGAAACTCATTTACAAGTCAAGGAATGGTTGATCCTCAAACTTTGGCCGTAGTGCATGAATCAAGGTATATGTGTACAATGAAAGTCAGACCCTATTTTGACATCTGCCTCTTGGTGAACTTTCTGTGAATTTTCTCAGGTTTCATCTTTCCCAGGTCTCCCATATGAAAGATGCATGCATGAATAAATGAATCAGTAATTACTAAATAATAAATAAATGACGGCAACAGCAATGCCCCACTGAGATCTGAACTCACAATTTTTGAGTTACAACCCCTGGTTCTTTCCCAGCATTAACAAAAATGTATTGATATAAAATGCTTCTGCATCGTTAGGAAATCAGATTTCACTGACAATTTTTCCAAGCTTTTATCCTGTAGCATCCTGTTAATGTCTGGCCAACACATTCCCATGCTGTTTTTTCCATTTAGTTTACTGGAAAATTCAGCTGAGCTTGGTGAGGGTTTTAACTGGAAAAGCAAAAATCAATCAGTCAATACAATTATGACATCAGACCGAGCTTCAGTTAATGCAGCGTAGGCCTTCTTCCAGCCCCTTGGAATGGAGACACAGTTATGAATCCTGGACTGTGACTCTGTAAGAATGATCAAGTCTATTGTCTTTTGTTTGTTTCCCAGAGGATCGAAGCCTTGCCTTTGAGATTAATTGAGTCGTGTCTATCTGGGAGATAATTCACTTTCACATAACACCACTGCGAGTGTGCAGATCTGTGCTCTCTGCTTATTTGGGGGGGAATCATCTCACCCTCAATTTCTGCGTCTATCAAAAGGGAACACACACAGGCATGCATGTATATAAACCATTAGTAAAGCTCAAATCATATGTAGAATCCCAATCATTTCAATTGTTTTGAAGCTGTTTGTGCAATTTTGACCTGGTTGTATGAATAAGTAAGTATGTGACTGAGAAAAATGGGATGAGCATATTACTAATACTATTAATATTGTGGTTCTGGTATTCTGGTATCATTCTCCTTCAATACATTCTGAGTCACTTAATGGCTTTGTTGAATGCATGGCACCAAGGTGAGATTATCTTAAGCACATTTAAAAGAGGCAATATAAAAGGGAGAATAATTGTTGGTGGCAGCCCAGTTTTCTCACATTATTGTCATGTTGCAATACTTTTGTAAATGATAGATTATAGTTCATTGAACATTTTTGGCCTTTGTATGCTTGTATTTGTTATTAACTTGAAGTAAAACATGTATGTGTCAAGAGAGGCATTCTCATTTTAATATCTTGAAAAAAGTGCTAATTATGTCCATTTTATATTGTGGTTTGTTTCCTCTGGGCCTTGTCTCTATGTACTACATTTGTAGCTGCTGCCTTGAAGCTTTGAAGCTGTCTTAATCTTATTTTAGAAAATGGAGGAATTCTCACATGGTAACCCCAGAAGAGGTGTCCTGTTCATTATTTCCAAATCATTTCAATTAATTTGTATTAATGGTGGTAGGTTTGGTACATCAAAACAGGTTAATGGAAGCCATTCTGTAAACATGGCCATTGTGGTGCAGAAATATGGTCTCAGCACTCCGCAATAATTACTGAAGCAGGCAAACAAGTAATCCCCTGAAAGACCGTAGGTGTAAATTACCGCAACGAGGGTAAATAAAACCAAGGTGCTGTGTTCGCAGCTTTGTTTTGCTCAGTAATTACTGTTGGATGGGGGTACAGGGTGTGAGTTAACCCCTCTCTGGCCAATGAGGTAAATTTTGGACTGGCATCCATCTTAACTCTGCCATTATTAGCACATTCAAGAACCCTGGGTTTCCTAGCCAATGCAGTCATTGATCCCTGAGTCTCTGATACTTGATGGTAACTCATCTCATTTTGGTTCAATGAAGCCCCAGTTAGCATATTGCTATCCCACCTTCTCAGGGAAACTGTGTATGCAGAAAGGTAGCATACTAAGGCTGTACAGATGGAGGCACACATTAACTCATAATCCTATCTGTGAGCATGCGAGCTATTGTGCTTTGGGTGGGCCCAGAGGGGAAAGGATGGCTTTGGCTCCTGCTTATCACAAAATCCCTTTATCTTACTGTGGAAAAGCCCATTCTGAAGTCTTTCTAAGAGCGGTGGCTAAACTGATTTGTAGTGGAAAATTGATCCATGCAGTTGCTGAAAGAATGTGATGTGAACAGGGGCAAAGCGTCAAACACAGCAGTCTGTTTGGGTTCATAGAGTAACTGAACAATGGGATTCACCAGAAGGAAGCACTCCATGATTTCACCAGTCCACTGAGGGCACTTCATTGGTTGAATGCAGCATGTGACAATTGAATTGTGGATCTAATAAATTTATCTAGACAAATTAATATAATTAATAAGCATCCCTTTAGTGTAAAGAGTTGTACTTTCTTCTGCTGCATCGGGTGATTTACATTAGGGATTTCGAACTACAGCAAACGTGCCAAGTTGAAGAATGATGTGCTGTGTCATTGAGCTTTCTGGCTGGCATACAGATGTCTTTCCAACAAAAGATGATTGCTTAAATGAGCTAAATTACTCCTCTTTTCTCGAAACAGCTATTTTATTGCAGTCTCTTCTACATTATTATATTTATACCAGTGTCTATGAAATTGACAGCTGGATTCTGCAAGCTTTGTTCTCTAATCAGATAAAAGAACATCTTCCACAATTTACATAAATATAATTCTGTTTTTACTGCCAGGAATAGATAATGTAGACTCTCCCTACTGAATTGAATGGAGCAAATCTGCGTTGCTCTTCTGACTTAACGCAGCAGTTGAGTTGAGTAATGATACGTTAACAGCTCTCTCTGTCTAATGCCGCGCTGTGTGATTGTATTATATTATTGTGTTGTGCCTTAATTATTGGTTGTGGTGTCGGCAGTCATGGATGTAGACAGCCTTAGCGTTAGGCATATCTCCGTTCCCTCTTAAATTACTACAGACTGTGCAGCACAAATACTGACTGTGGGTTCTGTGACCCCACTACACTGCTGATTGCTTTTCAAAGTGCACTGCGTTGAGTCTCAGAGGTGAGACCACAGCTTTAGCCTGTGTGTGTTGAAGTTTTTAAAGTTGTAGTTGGCCTAAAATGTATTTATTTATGGTTCAGTTCATTCTGACAAATACAAATTAACAGTAACATATTAATTGTACAGTTTTCAGATGTGTTGTATTATCTTGTTTATAGTTTACACTAACTTGTAATATCAGTCCATTGGCAAATCAAAGTATATGTTTTCTCATTTCAATACTTTTCAATGTATAAGCTTACAAAGAAAAATTATTGGTAAATCTGTCTGCATGAACAATAACTCAGCTAGCATAATTAGCATCAGTATACTGCAACAATGACAACAAGAACCAGTCTGTGTCCCCACAGGGGCTATTTTTCATACTGAAATGAAAATTTCACATGACTTAATTGTAACGTGGATGAACCATGGATGAAAGTGATTGAATGCATATTGAGCAGACAGAGGAGGAAGAGGGATGCCAGCTTTGTAAGGACCCTCTTAATGAATATGCCTTACCAGTGTGGAGTCTCACCCCATTCCTCATAATAATGTTTATAACTTTAGCTATACTTCACACTATGTGGTGACTTTGTGCATAAGCATTCCAGGCAGGTACACAGGCAAACTGAAAAGCAGGGGGTTGTTTTCTTCAAAGTGCCAGTTTTCAGGTCCAGATATACAAGTCTATGACCTAAGCAGTCTTGAAACTCTGTGCTAATAGCGTCACAGTTGGCTAGCATGTTTTGCCCCTCTCTCAGATTGCCCGTGTCTGCTGTAAACCTGTTTTGGCAGGATCTCACTATCCCGTTTTCACTCACTGCACCCTGTTAGCTGGTAGCAGGAACCTCTAGTCCACAGGCTTAATTTCATGCTGTTGAACTGCTGGATGGAGGGTGTTGATATGGGCCGTTTATGGGACTATAAAAATGGTGCTGTGAGACAGGAACTGCTCTGTTCCTCTGGAGAATATTGATCAAGCGATTGGGGAAAAGGGAGGGGGAGAAGAGTGAGTTGAGAGAGAGAGCGAGTGACCATTATGTGGTCCAGGAGCCTGGCTGCCCTGTGCTTCCATGTGTCATGGAATCCCCCTGGCAGTTAATTGAATTGCTTCTTGAAAAACCATGCTTATATATTATGCACATTCATGGCCAGTGTTTTTTTGCCGCAAGAATGTGTATCACAACCTCTGATAAATGAAGGATGCTCTCACCATTGTAAACATTTTTCCCCTTTGACGGAGAATTTGGAGAGCCTTGGTACCACTTTGCTAATATACCTATTCTAAGCATCAAAAGCAAAGGATAAAAATCCCAAAAACATTTGGATTGTAATGAAAAAAATTATTGTTAAAAAAAAAGTTTCAGCATATAGCTTTCATGAAGGTTAACCACAGGCCACAGTTAATCCTGATCATGACTGTATGCTGAAACATGACAGCTGGAATTTTAATCTTTTATCTCAATTTCCAGAAAAACCAGATATAGTGGGTAATTCCCATATCTTGAGCCTTTCATATACTAATCAGATGCAATATGTTTTGAATTTGTAATACCCAGTCTCTAGATCTTTGAACCCTTTTGTCAATACCCATAATTCCAAGCAGAAATGCACCACCATGCATTTTGCGCCATCAATGTCTTTGAAGGGCAAATATGTGTACATTGTGTACCAACCTCAAAACCGCTGAAATAGCGAATAATGATGTCAGCGATTTTTAAACACCCCCTGGTCCCCCCACCCACCCCCCCAGCTTTGTGACTTGCTGTGTGCTGATGAAATCATTCCCCCCCCACACAGATAGTGACAATTGACAATGCTTTAAAACGTGGCAGGTGACCCCTCACTTGAAAGCTGAAGGGTCTCTCGTGATTTAAGCCACGTTCTTAATGAAGGTTGGGCATTTGGGTGCAATTAAGAACTCCTGTCTCTCTGTTATTTGTGAGAAAATTACCCACTGCAAGTCTGTGAGTCTGATTTGGAGAGGGACCAAAAGATAAACATTTATTAATTGTCCTGCTCAGGATAACTCTAGACTTGAGCTCTTTGTCTGGCTTTTCCTATGAAGAGAACAGCAGACTAAAGTAAATATATGATAAGACAGTCTATTTGCAGCTGTCATAGTCTACCATTTTTTTCCAATACTTTCCCACCAGGTTGCATCCTAACTCTCCCTGAGGTGTAGGTGAGAGGTGTAGGAGGGGTGTAGGTGATGCATGGGGGAGGGGCCTAAGTACAGGTTTTGGGAAGGGCTGAGGTGAGAGTTAGATTTGGGGCAAACTTGGAAACGGATGTTACACATGCAGCACCCTCATGTGTAACTCATCTTTCTGCAGCCACAGTGTTTCTTTCTTTGACTTGTTTCAAAACACACCATTAAATGAATATTATTCACTTAAAATAAACTATATTTCATTTTGATAATATGCCAAAATGAATATTGAATTAAGAAAAATAATTTTGGTGGTAAAATGCTTGGTGATAAATTTAATCCTAAAACTCCATAAACACAAGTGATTATCTGAATTTAAAATACCCGTAAGGAGTTCATTTTTGTTGGTGTTGTCTCTTTGGTGGGTGAAAGGAGACAGTATCGTTGCTGTCCCTTTAAGGAGAAAGCTCGGCACAGTCACGACCATGCTGGTGCAGCATGCTGTGGTGGTAATCTGGAGGAGCAGGTTTTCAAACAGTGGCAGGCCTGCGGATCAGATGGTGGTACTCTAGTTTCTTGTGCCCCACTGGTCCTGAGAGGGAAAATTTGGTGAAACCTGGTGGCGTTTCACTGAAAATGACAGAGCAGTTTGAACGTGGAGAGAATAATTGAGCAGAACGGGCTCTTGGCTCCCAGAGATGACTTTGAGCCAGAAGGGCTTCACTGTTCCTGCTGATTACTTAATGGGGGGTGTGATGCTATGCCATGGTGCATTGCTGGAAAAAAATAAATGTTTGAGGGTTGAGAGAGGTTGGTGAAAAAGCTCCATGTTTGCATTTAGGTACATGTCCTGTCATATCCCTCTCGTAGGGTCAGTTCATGCTATGGGACTGAGGCAGATTTTACTGTTGTACCAGGGGGGATAGTTTTGTGCAGTGATGCATTGTGGGAAAATGCATGCGTAGAGTCTGGATATTGTGGGGAAAATACAGTACTCATATGCTTGTATTCAGACATATCTCTTGTCATGCATGACATGCAGGTGCTAATCCACTATGTCACTGGTGAATTCACTTGAAATTGCTGTGGTTGACCACTTCAAAGAACCAGGGATGTGATGATGCAATGCAGTAGTGCATTGTGGGAAATTTACATGCTTGGGGTCTGGATGTGTTTGGATCTGGATGAATTTCAGCACATGTCCTGTCATGCCCCACTTATAGGGGCCAATCCACTTTATTACTGGCTAGTTCAGGGGACATTGCTGAGGCAGATTTCATAATGGAACCTGGCACAACACTGCTCTCGCCTGTTCCTCCTGAGCTTTTGAAAAGGCATTTCTCTGTACCCTCTGGGCATAATCGCTGCTTTGCCACCTCGACAGGCTCAATGACACATGTCATGATGAGTCCCCCCCCTTCTGCCCCCTACACTGAAGGCCCTTGGACAGCTTTCAAAGTGTGTGGCAGTTTGGGTAGCAGGGAGTGCAGCGGGTCTGCCCACAAGGGTACAGCAAGCATCTTCATATCCTGTCTGGCGGCTGGAATATGTCAGTCTACAGTCTATGCAGCAACAATGAATCCATTTTAAACACAGCTGGGGCTTATTACAAAAATACTCATGGTCGGTGTTCCCAACGTCCAAAGTAGGGAAGCCTTGCTACCTGATCTTCTGATTTTAGTCCTTCCATTTAAATTACAAATTTAACGAAGTTACTTCCCTTTGTATTGAAAAAAATTCAAAGCAGAGTTTTCTGGAATTTGTTTTCACCATAAAATCAACAGCGCTTTCAGTCCCAAGAAACCAGATGAGGTGATTAAACTGTGCGATTTACCACTTTAATTGATCAGCTAAGTACTGAAAACCAGCAGAGGGCCCAGGCTAGGCTGGCCCTGATTTAAAAGTTAATTTCCACAACGTCCAATAGGAGCTGTTTGAGTAATCAAAGGCTAATCTTTGCTAATGCTTGCACGACTCCCCTCAGCATTATAAAAGCATACGCACACGTATGCACATGTAAGAACAAACCCACACATAAATATGCATATCCACATACATACTTAGGGACATTCGACAGTTATGGAAGTACCTTTTTTGCATTATTATTCAATATGTAGTCTGCAAAGTTAGATTCCCGAAAGTGAGCAGCCTGTTCAGACCTCATGATGAAAAAAGGCTCAGCTGTCTCTGACAAACTCTGAACTCAAATAACTATGGAGAGGATTTTGGTGAATATATAAAATGGTTTTTGGAAGTGTGCAGGTGTTGAATATGTCCCCATTCCTGCGGGCAGTGGGTGTGTGTGTGTGTGTGTGTGTGTGTGTGTGTGTGTGTACGTGCAGATGTGTGTGAAGAGATGATCTGCTTAACCACAGCTCACCATGTGCACAAACTACTGCACTTTCATTTCTTGTTTTGTTGTTTCTATTCACTGAAATTGCACTGCACTTCCTGTTTGTTATAATAAATCATATATGAAAGGTCAAGCAGCCATGAACCTATGGCACATGATTAACACAGTTACTATCAGCATGACATTTATCAGATTCATTGGAAGGACAACGTGAAATCCCCAATACCTGAACTGGAAATGCTCTCTCATACCAGTATACCCTGTTCATAATATCATTTGAATACAATATCTTGCTATTTTCATTTGTTGCCTGTTGTGCAATTCTACTCTTTCCTGATGAAATGGTGGAATGAGAATACAATATAGTCTAGAGGTCAAGTGCAAACAGTGATTTCCAACTAGTTTATCATGGACATTATTGTGATCTGAAGATGTTCTGTGCAATTGTAAGCATATACATGTTTGTGTGTGTATGAATGTATATGTGGGTGTGTGAAATTGTGAGTGTGTGCTTAAGTCTCTTCCCTCTTGATAGACCTTGCCAATCTGATCTCGCATCACCCCACTAATGCTGAAATACCTCTGGCCCTCAGAAATTTCATTTTCTGAGCAGCCAACATAAATCCACTGGAGGCAGGCAGGAGTGCACGTACATTAAATGGATGTCCATGATAAAGTGAGGCTTCAGCCCTCTGCAGTTTCACCAAAGGGGTTGGGTGATAAGGTTCATTTCTGACCAGCACATTTTTACTTTGTTATGGAGAAACACTGCCACCTAGAGGACATGCACATGTAGTGATTATAAACAAATATCCTATGACCCCATTTAAGTAAATTCAGGTTTTCTTTTTATATGTCTGGAGTTTTTATATGTGTGTTTAGAGCAATCAGTCTCCCATGATACTTGTATCCGACCAGCAGGATGCAGATCACACCAGAAGCCAGAAAACACATGCCAGCATTTGAGTGCACCCAGCTGGGTTATCATACATTATTCAATGTGACAGAGTTTCATTGGCCTTCCTGTTTTCAGGCTTAAAGTCTTAATAGCACCACGGTAGATTTGGGTGAATCATTTGCTATAGAGCCAAATTCCTGTACAGTGAGAAACCAGATGGCACAGCTCCTGATGCTCACAGCTTGGCCTGACCTGGATGGTCACATGACTGGTTACTTGAGTCACATGACATGTCCAGAGGCAGAAGCACTGTTATTGGTGACCTCACTGTGTTTAAAAAAACAGCCTTCCATCTCCCTCCCCCTACAAATAAAAAAAGAAATAATAATAATAACAATAATAAAACCTAAAAAAGAACAAGTTGAGATGCTTTTGAAAAAAATGCACTTGTTAGAGTAATGTATCACTGGAAGGGAGCTTTATACCTATATTCATCCAGTTTTTGGGGAAATTTTGGAAGTTGCCATGTCTGTACAGAGCTGTAGGCAGTTTTAATGAGCATGCAACGTCTTGACAGCGAGTTCTGAATGCATAATCAGCAATGAAGTCACATCGCATCTTTGCATGCATCTGTGAAAGACTTGCACCTACATTCTGAGAACAGACCACTGATTTTGGCCTTTCCTACAATAGCAAAACAGTACAATGCTGCTATTTGACATGAAGATATAATGTGATGTAAGCGTGTAAGCTGTAGGCATGAGGGTACAGGGTTCACAGCCCATGTGTCACTGTAGATTACAATACATTGATGTCCTTATCCAGAGCAACTTATACAGATTATGGCTGGATGTATCCCTGAAGCAATTCAAGTGATGTACCTTTCTCAGGGGGACAATGGCAGTGCTGTAGCTGGGACCTGAAGTTATACCACAAGGTATAATTTCAGGTGAGGCTGGGTTATTTTAGGACAGAGAGCCATAAGTAAGTAACTCAAGCTAAGGACCCCTATCAAAATGTAATGTAATGTTTGGCCTTACCAGAGGCACAGAGCACTAGCAGCCTGAAGTCAGAACTATAATCAGTATGCAAGGCAGGTTTGTGTTTCTGCTGGCAAGATTTTTCCCTATTTGCATCAAAGCCTTCAGTTGAAAAACCATCACTTTTGTCACTAACAGACAACACTGAGGCCATTTTATATCATTTTTGAACACTTTTTTTGGCCATGAGTATTTATAAAACTCAATTTCACTGAGAATTTGTGCCATGGTTTAAAATCTCGAAGCAGAAACTACTTGATTTCCTGAATTCACACTTCTCGCTTAAAGCAACAGGTCATTTGAGAGCTGTAGGACTCCTTTCATTTCTCATTTCCACAATCAGTCATCATGTCTTTCGACTGTGTCAATCCTTTGGGGCCAACATAGAGGTTCTCAGAGTAAGAATCCTGATCTAGGATCAGCTTTACTTTGTAACTCATAATGGATTAGGTTAGGATATGGACAGGGAAGATCTGATCCTAGGTCAGCACTCTTTCTCTGAAATGTTCACAAAATGATCTCTCACACAACTCCTCTCCTTTTTCTCTCAGGAACAAGTGACCCGTATGTGAAGTTCAAAATTGCCGGGAAGGAGGTTTTCCGCAGCCGGACCATTCACAAGAACCTGAACCCTGTGTGGGAGGAGAAGGTCACCCTATTGGTGGACACGTTACGTGAGCCACTCTACGTTAAGGTATGAGCTCAAGGGCACTGGGGAAGGAGCCTCAATACCTCGATGTTTGTATGCAGTATGCTGCCGATGACACAATCAAAATCTTTCTCATTTCAGGGATTGGCAGCCACTGATTGGCAGCTCATTGTAGCCCTCTCATCCCATTCTCCTCATCGAGATGGATGGATGGATGGGGGGGATATGAAAGGTGCAAGTCAGAGAGAAAGCTTTAAAAACCTGTGAAAAGCCCTTGGGGTGATTTATGGAATAATGTGTTCATGGTGCAGCTGGGTCCCAGGCATCACATTACCTGCCATGGCTGGAGATCCACATACTTGACAGTACAGCATTTGGTCCAGCCTCATCAGGGGGAAGAAGTGAAAAAAACCCTCAACCTTCTTACTCTCCTCTCCTGGCCAGCCAGGCACCTCTGAGATTGGTTAAACTGTATGTTGACCTTGTTTTCTTCTGAGTCAAAGCTGTATGACTTCCACCTCCTGAGTCTTTTTGAAGTTGGGGGCATGGTGGAGCTAAAAGAACAGGTAAAAATGGAAAAAGAAAATAAGTTGGGTCCCACTCAGAAGAACACAGATGATGCAAGAGGGGTGAAAGAATAGGATTGAGAAGACTGATAAGGGAACATGTGATTGGTTGAAATGTGGACAGGCTTGCTGACTGATGTGATGGCGGGAATGTGATTGCAAATTTATAAATGTTAAAAAATACATACATGTAAGTACACTGACAGACGTGGTGGAGTTGGGCCATCATGTCAATATTAATGAGAAAGTGCCTTGGGAGATGTGATGTCTTAATGAGTCTTCCTCTCGGTCTCAGTGCATTGGAAATATCTCAGCTGTCCTCTCACGAGTCCCACTGCTTTCGTAAAGACTTCCCAGAGAGGGCAGTCATGACAGCTGAGAACAGGGACAGGAAATAAGTCTGTCTGCTGGCCATCTCTGGAAAGAATGTGATCTTGGGTTTTGCAGCTGGGTGTGAGAGCCCCACTCTCACCATTACCGGTTATAGGTGGAGGTCTCTATTGGGTAGGCAACAATTGTACAGTTGTTGGAGTTGTTTGTGTACGACTTCCACCTCTCATTGAGTCCAAATGAGAGTACTGGCTTGGACTGGAGTGTCCATTTAGAATTTTAAGTTAGTCCCATTCGCATTGTATGTTTCAGTCAATCCTTTGTCATGAGGTTCAGTTAAGTTGATCGATCCTTAAAACAGTTTCTCTATGTCCTCCTTGGCTCTGGTCTGGTCCCCTATCTTTACTTGGTTTCCATTGTCTGCACAGGCAGACAAAGCAGTTGCTCATGCCATAAAATCTACATTCCTTTCCAAACTCTGCACACTCTCATTTTCCTTTTTAGCTAGGATAGCTCGTTTGTCGATTCTTTGTTTGTTTTATCTACCATTTCTACTTCATGTTAATTTTCATGTGCTGTGGTGCTGTCCATAGATGTGATACATAGCTGAGTTAATTCCCTGGCTTGGCATACCCATTCTGCTTCTCCCAGTAACTTCCCCCATAGGCCTTTGTGTCAGACACACATCACAATTCCATGTCCGATGCTGCATGAACATGTGGGTAGAATATACTTCTTAAAACGCAGTGTTTCCTATCAGAGTGAGCTGTTCATTAGCTCCCATCAACCAGTGGATTCATTAACACTCCACTGCTGTAGAGAGGTGTGAATTTCAGAGTTATGCAAGAGACTTAATAAGCCTTAACTATGTGGGTTTCAGTCCTGTGAGATATAGCTGTGATACCCTCAGGCATGACAGTTTTCTGGAGGAAATCCTTTAATATGTAATACAACTTAATTGCTCTGTATAAAGGTCAATTAATTAGCCAAAGTCTTGCTCTTCAAGGGGTAGACCACTTATAATTTCTTCTAATTTTACTAAAATTTTGCCTTAATTATCGTGGGTTCTCATATTTAGAATCTTTTTTTCCCTTAAAAATGTGTAACCTTTTGTAGTCTTGAAATATACTCCATGCTTTCTGAACTACATTTAAAGTTCACAATGTATTGCTACAATTTCTCATACTCCTTGGAGGCTTCAGAAAATTAAAATGGTAAATATGCAAATGCTCTATAGAATTGTATGAACTGGATGCAGCGCATACAGTTACTGAACTCTTTGGTAAACCTTACATGTAGTCTGCACATCACAGTCTGGGCTGGTTTGTGAAATATGAATTTGAATCTGCTATAGTAGCATGCTAGTTTTATGCTTACTGGCAGAATGGGACCAATCTGATGGCAGGTGATGCATTCTGGGAGCTGATGGAGTACCGTTTGTTTAAAAAATACATGATTAATGAAGTGGCTCTATGATCTTTAAGGGCTTATACAAAGTGAAACAAGGACTTGAAGTGACTTGTAAATCAAATGCTAGTTGACCCACAAACTGGGGAGGGAGGCTGGGACAGAACTAAAGGTAGTCGCACATTGGTGTTGAATATGATCTGAGGGGGGTCACACACAAACTAATCACCAGCGTGTCACCATATAATAGCTAAGTTACTGACTAGATATAAATATGATATAAATGTGTGTTAGCTGGTTCTCTCCAATTTAGGGTGAATGGAATTTTGATTTCCCCTGTCATAAGTCATTTTATTTCAACTTAGATGAGAAAAACACTCTAACACTTCCAGTCCTGTCCAGTTCATCAGTTAATAGGCACCAGATTTACAACTCCCTGCAAGTCGTGTTGTTCTAGGGCAATGGAGCAATGGAGCCAATTTAAATATGAGATCAAGTTCCTGCATATAAACTTTTACCAGAGGGCAAGGAATGCAGTACTTATTTAAAATATTACCCTAAAATGTGTAGCTCTTGTCATGTCATGATCTTAATTTGTAGAACCTCTCATTCTGTGATAGTTGAATGGGATTCACAGCACTGAGATTCTTAAAGAAGAGTAGAAACTCATCTGACTCCATTTTGGCTCTTTGCTTCCCAGCCATGTTTTCTTGCACTCATCCAAATTTTACCACTTCATTTAATATGGCACATGTTAAGAATATATATCCCATGATTTACAGGATATCATTTTTTGCTAAAAGCACAGTTACTTCTCATGCTGGCTTATAGCAATGCTGTCAGCTCTATTGCTTATAAAAGTGCCTGATAAATGAGTAAATGTAAAATGTTAGCAGTTCTTATTAATCTGTTGAGTGCACTTGTATGCTTTGCTATGAACTGAAAAGAGCTGGCTAAATGAATGCAATGTAAAGTAATGGTGTTGTCGTTCTGTTCTAGGTCTTTGACTATGACTTTGGCCTTCAAGATGACTTCATGGGATCCGCTTACCTGTACCTGGAGTCCCTGGAGCATAAGAGGTCCCACCTTAGTCATTCTTTCATTATTGATTCATTCATTCCATCTCATGCAGTTCTATATTAATTATAATGTCTCTCATAATGCATCTACCATCCTTCGCGTGTGTTTCTTTCACATTTATGATGCAACAGTGCCATCTAGTGGTTGGCCATATGTGACGCTGTTTTCAGTGGAATGTGTAGTATGATTAGTCCCATCTCCATTATTTCTGTGGGTCTTTTTTATATCCTTATTTTTGATGTGACAATGCCATCTAGTGTGTTTGTGTAATATTGCATTCAGTTGACCGTTTATTAATTAGTATTCTTACTATGATAGATTATCGGACCACTGATCCAAGAATTATGTAGTATACAGCAAATCCTATTTTAATACAGTATTTCAAGTCTTTGTAATTTATAAGCTAATAATTGACACTCAAACAGCCATACTTTTGAAATTTTTGAAAAAAATTCAGTTTGATCCTGTAACTGTGCATGTACAGGATGTTGGATGTGACTCTGGATTTGAAGGACCCCCAGTACCCTGATCATGACCTGGGGACCATTGAGCTGGCTGTCACCCTGTCCCCCAAAGAAGGGGACTTCAGAGAGGCAGTAAGTGACCCTGATTCTTCCTCTCTACCTCCCTTTCCATTCCTTTTCTGCCTGGCCTCCTCAACTTTGAGTTTCTCCCCCTCTAGCCCTGATTGGCTCCCTTGGTGAGCCTCATTACCAATCAAGGTACAAGGCTCCTAAAGGAACCAATCATGGCAAAGAGAGAGAAACATAGGAGCCTTGTGATTGGTTGGCAAAGCTACATTACAGTAGGAGTAAACAACTCACATATCTTTACAGCCATTTGCTGAAGGCACTGTTTCTCCCATCTTCCTGAACTGAGAACCAAATTATTGAGATTGTTCCTTCAGGCTGATCCCTCACTCACACTAATAGATTGTTCTCTGCTGTCCCATTTGTAATGGAACGGATCATTGAGGCCTATACCAGGCTGAACTGTGTTCTCCTCTATGTAAACTCCATGACTGAGCGGACGGATTTGCACTCCAAGGACCATCACCAAGATTTCCTGAGGCAGGAATCATTCCCTGCCTCTCAGCATTAGCCGCTACATGCTAACCATGTTTCCCACCCAAACTATACATCGGATTAGCACGTAAAAATCTAACCCTGTTGAATGCTTGGTTGACTGTACTGTACAGTAGTTCAGCTACGCTTAATAAAAACTGTGTTCCCCAACAGACAACAGAGCCCAAAGCTCATCGTTGGAGGCCTTACATAGCGACAGTGAGTCCAGTGGTAGATTTCAGTAGCCTACACTATCCTCATTGGTCCCTTAAGCCAGCTTCCATCTAGAATGAATTAGCCTCCAAGTTAATCCCATGCCTAGCCCCTACTCTGTTCCTTGTTGAACCAACTTACTGAATATGTTTGTATTCATTTTTTACCTCTGTATTTTATTGTGCTGTAATGCTGATGTATACTGTATGACATACTTTGGTTTAAGAAATTGGGTCCTGTTTAGTTTTTTTTTTTATTATTCATTGTAGCATCAAATTGACTTCAAAAGACATCGAGTTCAGAGCTGGAGAAAGACAAAAAATGTAACTTTGGTCCTTTTGGTTGTTCATAACTCAATAAATGATAATGAATCAAGGCACTTAAACAGCCAGACATGTCGTTTTAATTTTGTTTTGTTCCAAAGAATTGCATACCTTGCCAGATGTCGATGGGACCCGACTGTTAGGCAGACAATTCACTGCACTTAAGTAAATGATAAACTGGCTTCCAGATGGCTTAAGCCCTGTCTTAACCTGGAATGGATCCATCTCTCGGTTGTTGGAAATTAATTTCTATTATAAGATCAGACTGTTCTAAAAATGTATACTTCTCTGGATTCACTGGCTACAAATGAATCATCATTTTTTACACCAAAATATTTTTCTTATTTTAATTTGATCCTGTGTATTATATTTAAACACTGGATTCACTCATGGAACATGTTTTGTTCTATTTTACCTTGGTCTTAGAATTAAAAAAAACCTTTTGAACAAACAAATTTCATTAGCAAAGCTTCACCTGCTTTGGAATACTCTCATAGTTGAATTGATAATTGAATACGTATTCTGTAGCACCATCAGGTGGACAAAAGTGAAATAAACCTAATGTACAGTGGAGTTGTGCTCCCGATATTGATTTTACAAAATGACAGTTGAAATGTTTCCAATTGGTTTGCCATGTACATATACCATGGTCCTTGAATAATGTTAAAATGATATTGCCTTTTAAAATGTTTTGTTCTTTACATGAATTCTTGTAGCGTATGTATGATGTAGTGTGAAGTAGTTTGGAGAGCTCAGATGGATGTGGACATGTTGATTTTTATAACACTGGACACTAAGTGAGAATGTCACCTTTGTCCAAAGTAGATCACATTGATGTAGACATAGGAATATTTTTTTCCAGATTTTTCAAAAGACCAGGCCCTGTCCAAGTGACAACTGATTGACAATGTGAGTTTTCTGTATCCATGCTGTAATTTAGGTGAAGGAGGGAAGAAAATGATTTTAGATTTCTTTGACACAGCCCCAAGTAGTTTCCTCTGGGGCAAACGCAAACTTCATAAAGAGACATCTTTGTCCTAATATTGGGGAATTCCAAAGCAAGCGTGTGTGATTTTTTTTTGTGCGCGTGTGTATGTTTGTGTGTGTGTTTATGAGGCACACATATATACCTGTCTCTTTGAGTGTACATAGTATATATGGGCTGTGGGTAGTAACGTGTTTGGCCGCGTGTGACCCTGCTGCACCCGGGCTGCCCTTTGACCTTTTGGCTCCGCCTCACCCCCTCAAAGGAGGGGGTTATTAAACTGCTTTATCTCATTTACAGACCATGCTATTGAGAAGGAGCTGGAAAAGATCCAGTAAGGTAATTCACAGCATGTCCCCCCTTCTCCCAGTGCTCTGTGCTACATGAAGAATGGGTCTTTCCTTGCGTCTTCTTGCTTGTGTCTCCAAAATCAGCAATCATCCTGATCAGTCTTCAGTCCTTTTTTTATTTCTCCACTGTTTATTTTTGACAAGCTGCAATATATGAAGTGTATAAACCCATTGGTACAACTTGAAAACCATGGTAACAGTAGGGAGAGAAATCCACATAGTATATATGATAGCTGCGTTTTTAGTTTGTTAATTTTGAGATGATACATGTTTTCATGAACAAAAAAGTATTCATTCAGAACTCTGTAAAATTGTCTGTTTATAGTCTTGCAAGTTTGAACTTGTCTTCTTAAGTTAAATTATAGTTTAAGACTTATGTCCTACGTTTGATGAAAACATTCAACAACTTTCCTGATCACCACTATTGGGTGTTAAGGGAAATGATCCAATTATTGAAAGTAATCGGTACATCTTTTTGGTAATTGCTCCTTCAATGCAAAAACAATCCTGATTACTGTCATATTGACTGCTGTATAAATTAAAATGATAAACGTATCCAAGGACGGAAACAGTTATTCAGCTCTGCTGAATATGACTGAACAGTTTCTTATAGGATTACTGAGGTGGAATATATGATGGTTTAATCAGTTTCTTCACAAATGTGGAAGTGTTACTCTCACTGGCACACAAACACTGAACTAATCCGGCTAAAGAATTGTCAACACACATCTATACAGCATCAAAGCCCAATGCTCAGTAATACAATGTAAAATTTGCAAAGCAAGCTTGATGTTGTCTCTCTGTGTGTCTTCCAGTGATAGGCTGTGTTCGTCTGGTGTTGGCCTGTGAGGAAAAACACTTTCATGTCTGTTACATCACTGTGTAAACCCTCATGTATTTGACCAGGAACACAATAGCTGACAAAAGCTACAGAGCATGCTCAGTATATTGCAGCTAATGGGTCAGAAAATAAAGCCTTTGCTCAGCCACATGTGACTCCTTCCATTGTCATACCTCTCTCTGCCTGCAGGGGGGGACTGCACAGCTGGGTTAGCTGACTGCGCAGATTACCCATCTGTGGGCTAGGGAGGCAGTGGAGCGGCCTACTCAGAGTCTGTATAGGAGGGGTCAGGACTACGCCCACCTTTGCCTGGACAACCAATAAGATCAGCTCTTTAAAAAAATAAAAACATTTCGGAGTTGGAACAAAAGTGGGGATGGCATAGTAGCGTAGGTTGGCTCACATATAACTAATGGTTACAAAACTGATAATAAACCAGGTGGTAGGCTGATGCTGATGAATCTCATGTTTCTCGGGTGAAATGTGGGCAACGATAAACCACCTAAGCCAACCAAACCCACCTTCAGAAATTTGCAGGCACCAATCAAATTGCAGAAAGCCAAGGCTAGAAAAGTCAGTGAAGTAATCCAAATATTCTGTCAGACATATAGCACTGTCTGGAGACTTATGAAAATGGTATCTGTGAGAAGTAGCCCAGAAGAGGCTTTGAAGTAAGGGCAGGAGAGTGGTGGGTATTTTGCTCCCATAATGACCTATGTTGGTAACTCCTAAGTCCTGATGTTCGCTTCACAACACACATCCTATGAGTTCTCATCTTTGTCTTGCAATTTGGTCTTTTTTTTCTCACCCTGTTCCTCAAGAATTGTGTGACTTTATTTCCTTTGCTTTGGTTTCGTTTAATTTTTATTTAGTATTTTCTTTTTACCAGGGAAGCACAATGGTCCAGAGTCAGTCTCTCTCTTGGGTCTATGCATGTGGAAACTTTTGGCTCTGTTTTTCTCTGGGCGGTCCCTTGTATTGGGGTCTCAAAATAGTGCAGCTTGTTTCTTGGTCATCTGACAGCCTGAAGATATAGTTTTCAAGAAATTCTTTAACATTTTCTCCTTCTCTGTTGCATTTCTCGTGGTGGGTAACTGTATTGCCGTAAACACTGTGCGAACACATCCTCACTTAACAGTTTAAGACTATCGTTGGGACTATCGTTGGGTCTGATGTCATTTACTAACGAGCAGCATTGTTCCCGTCTCACTTTAGCAGCGATGTCGAGGTTAAACGACGCTCTGTACCTTTTGATGTAGCTTTGACAAAAGGCATCAGGATAAAAAAACCTCAAAAAACATAAAAGCATCTCTCTGCACAGCGCGGAAGGACGTCCCGCTGAACGCCGCGTCCAACCAAACCTTTGAAGTTCTAAATTGGGCCAGCAGGGGCTTGACTGGGGAATTGAGCCCAACGCCAACAGCTCCTCTAACAAACTTCACTTCTGAGGTCTCCGTGTTTATTTTTATATACGTCTCTATTTAATGAACCTCTGATAAACCATAGCCTTAATGGATGCATACAGTACAATAGGAGGGGGGAAATACAGTGCAAGGCGAATGTACAGAACCTACTCCAGCCCTCTTTTTCAAAGTGATACTTTCTTTTAGAAGTTGAAGAGTTCAGGCGCAGCACTTTGTATTTGTTCTTAAGTTAATTGTTTTTTTTTTATATCATTATTATTATTGTGTGATTTTTGAATCCGGCTGGTATTTTTAATTGTCTTGCTTGGCCTACTTTGGCCTGGGTTTTCATTTCAAATCCAAATCTTTGGCGGTTTTTGTTTACGTAATGAGCAATCTGTAGCAACAAAACAATAACAAGCCCTTTCAATTAGGCCTCCTCTGGAATATGATTCTGCCTATCCTCCATTTGCATACTGTATGTTCATGTGAATAATATATTGAGTGGGAATATTCATGTCAAGTCCCACTCAGGCTCTCTCGGTGTTTAATGTCTGGAGAAAATGAATTAGAGGCTTGCTGGAGATCAAAGCTCCATGATTCAAGGGAGAGTTTGTTCAGAGTTTAATCAAATTCATTTGAAATAAAAACAATGCAAATCAGTTTCCCAAACTGTAAAGGAAAGATAACTTGTATAAATGCTTTTGTTAGACAAATAAGTACAGACTTTCCCACTCTCCTGAATAAATAAACACAATACATCTTGCACAGAGGTTAAATCTGCCCTCTCAAAATGTTGTAAGCTCAATCAAGTCAACTTGACGCTCTTTCTTGAAGATCAGTGGCAATTATGTATAAATGTAATGCATTGTAGCTGAAGAAGCGTACAGAAGCAATTTGGAATAACAGACTAGTTTAGTTGTGGGAGCGCCATCTCATGACTGATAATGATGGAGCTGAAACAAATAATTTTGTTATCGTAATTACAGAGTGAATATCTGTCGTGCTCCATTTTGTGTGATATTCTGCTATGTTCACGGTCTGATGCTGCTCAGCACTCAGTGTATGTGCATTACTGTATTTTACTGTACAGACTGAAGCAAAAATTCAACAGTATTTTCAGACATATGTACTAAATAGCGTGGAAAGACAGTACTTTGCACTGTAGAGTTTGTGATACAGCTCAGAAAGGAATACATGTGGACCCTGGGAGTGGTGTGTTTCTTTTGCTCAGGGCCTTGTTTTTAATGTTTGACCATGTTCTGATGCTTGTGTTTCTGTGCGTGTGTGTGTGTTTCTGTGCTTGTGTATGTTTGCTCGTGCGTTTGTGTGTGCTTGGTGTAACAGCACCAGAGCCTGAGGCTCTCAGATGTGCACCGTAAGGCCCAGCTTTGGAGGGGCATCGTCAGCATCAGCCTCATCGAAGGTCGTAACCTCCAGCCCATGGACACCAATGGCCTTAGCGACCCTTACGTCAAGTTCCGCATGGGACATCAGAAATACAAGAGCAAGGTGCTCACATCCCTGTTACTCACTTATTGACAGAATTAGCAGTATTTTGCTATACTACCATTGTTACTGCTCTTTATCTCCTTAGTCCTCCTCCTGCTTCTCTTCCTCCCCTTCATTGTCCTCATTCTCCTCTCCATGTTCCTTGTGGTCGGTAGACTATACCCAAAACCCTGAACCCCCAGTGGAGGGAGCAGTTTGACTTCCACCTATACGAAGAGCAGGGCGGCTTCATCGACATCACCGTGTGGGACAAAGATGCGGGCAAAAGGGACGATTTCATGGGCAGGTGGGTGACTGATCTGCAGTTAGGCATCATGCAGCGTGACTGTCACACAGTTCCTAATCTCACCCTGTCTCAGCACAGGGTGTCCCCTAATGGATACTGTTTTATATTAGGGGTCACAAATCCAGTCCTGGAGGCCTCATTTTTGTCATTCTCTCTCAATCAGCAGCCACTGTAGCCTTGGAAACAATGTGTGCAGACCCTTAAGCCAATCAAAAAATTAATTATTAAAATTAATCACTGAAGTGCTGAAATACACTGAGAACCAGCAGGCACTGTGGCCCTCCAGGACTTGAGCCTGACGCCTCTACTATAGACAGTCCCTTGCGTGCAGAAACACCCACAGCACTGAATCACTCAGAAGGTGAACTAAAATAAGGGACTCTGGCCAGTCAAGCAGTCAGATTTGCCCAAAGGATAAACTAGAATTAATGTGAGCGTTATGTTTGGGTGTCTCTGATTGGCTAAAGTTAATGTAGACTAATGTCTGAGTCTATCTCATTGGCTGGTGTTGCTTAGCCTGCTGCTCCACATATAGAACAGAGTGATTATACCCCTGCTTGTCCAGGAGGGGGCAGGAGAGTCCATGTCAAGGTCATTGCAGTGACTGCACCACTCCTGCATCCACAGTTAAACCTCTTTACAAGCTTATCAGTGCAATTCAACAGAATATCACAGAATAGTTGACATTTTTCAATGGTGTCATGATAGCTTACAGTTTATCTTCAGTTATTATACCTTGTTAGACTGTACTGGAGAACGTTTTGCTAATTAACATGACCATGTCCAACTTAACAGTTTCCCTGGGGTTCATTTGAAACACTTATTGACCTTTTCCTTAAAGCTCCAATTAGACATGCGCGTCACATGATATTTGTAATGCAAAATAGTGGTTATTTTTGAAAGAGCGGCCTTAAGCTCTTCTTAAAAAGGGCCTTATGACATGAAGAGAGCCAGGAGCAGTGTTGTGGATTGCGAGGGGCCCTGGCCCGCCTGAGGTATTTGGCAATGTAAATGTCAGCATCTTGCTGGCGATCAGAGTTATATTATCTGTACGGATCAGGATGTATCCTCCCTGGCATTCTCGCCGACCGCCACTCCCTCCCTCTTGGAGACAGCAACCCAGACTCTGTCCTCCTTTAAAGCTGGCCTAAAAACCCACCTCTACTGAGCCTCTTTTCCACAGGCCTAATTCTTGTATGCCCATGTTTGACGTTGACTTTGCTCTATATACTTTGTTTTTTAACTATTTTTAACACCCTATGGTACAACTCTTTGCAATAGTCAAATGAAAATCATTAAATAAAGCATTAAATAGGTGTAAGTATAATGCTGACTACTATATGTGTAGTAGTAGTAGCAGTCATAGCAGTGTTAATAACCATAATTATAATAACAGAAATAACAACAATAATTAAAACTGGGTCAAAAGGAACCCTATATTAGTTCCTTTTATGGGATTTAGAACCCATACAGAACCTATGACATAATTCGTGCCATGGCAACCCCCCCCCACTCTCACATACTGCCCTTGAACCAATGGGAATCCAGGGTGATACCCCCCTTACGAAGACAAGCAGCAGATCTTAACTTATTACCCTTGTCTGTTACTGCAAGATTTACTAGTGAGTGTCTTCAGGAAATGCCTGTGGAAGTGTGTCTGGGAGTGAAGGAGGGGGGTGGTGGGGGGCGTTGATTTTTACAGCCCCGGGAGTTTATCTGTCTGGACGACTCCTTTATACCTATCTTCAGGCGGATGTATATTAGCTCAGTGACTGGATGTGTGCTGATATCTGAATAATGATTCCATAAATCACCGCCGGCTGGCCGATCTCAGAGATGAAGGCAGAGGGGTTGTGATGGATTGCGAGTAAGACGGGGGACAGCATAAAATGCGCCACATGGCTACTCTTGACACGTTCTTCCTGTTTGCTGTACCTGCCCTGGGGGAGAGGGGGGTGAGGGGAGGGGGCATCGTGTCAACCAATCAGGAGTAGGTTCCATTTTTTAGGCTACTTTATGTGTGCCCTTTATTTAGGGTTGCCTATTTACATAGCCTGGTTTTTTGATGAGAGAATTCAGGTTCAGCTTCTCGCTCATTGGTATGGGCTGCTGGAATGGTCGAACCATCAACCTACTCGCTCCAGCCATCGTCCCTAGCTGCCATAAGCACAGTGCTACCTCAGTTTGTATTGTATCCTTTGGAAAATGCATGCTGGGTAATTTTTTAATTTAGCAGAAAGAATGTCTCAGGTCTTGGATGGAGAAATTGGCACAGTGACTTCAATTCTTAAATTGGAAGCAATCTTAAGATCCTAAATTTGAAATATAAAGGTCCAAAAAGGGGGTGAGAGGAGGAAGGAGGAGGAGCTTGGTTCAATGTGTTTAGGGGAGATTTATGACCCCTAAGAGTTCACTCACTGACACATCAATCAAAGCACATGGCTTATTTGTTCCCTATTTGTAATGCTGCTTGAACAATAATACAGTGAATGGGGGAGAAGTGGGGGTGTGGAGGTTATCCCTGGCACTAAGAAAGATCTCCTCTCTTTAGTGTGGAGGAAACCTCATTATATTCAGGCCCCGAACCTCCCCGCTTCTCACGGATTGTGTGTGTCTCTCCACCTGACAAGGCCCCATTAAGTCCCGGAGACAGAAGCCCTAATGGAGCAGGGAAGAGCCGATTGGACCTGCTAACTTAGCCGACAACCCCTGCCCCCCCACCACACTCCCCCATCCCACCCGCCCCTCGCCCCAATGCTGCCAAAGTGACGCCCCGAACCTCGCCACCACTCCCCGAGCCCCCCTTCTTTCACCTCCCTGTTCGTAATTGGCTATTTCCCATCTTTAAATGCCCATTTATTTGAGTTTGCCCCTTTTCGCCCGGGCCTGCTGTTCCGGGGGCCAGCACCATTATCTCCCTCTTCAAGATCAATTGACGTTTTCATTAAAAGACATGGTTAGCTAGTTAGCGGAGTGCCATTGGACAGCTAGCGGGGCTTGTCACATTACAGACGCTGGTGGAGGTGACAGCCAAGCATGAACTGTGGGAGAATGATCTTCTCTTCTAAGTTTGAGGTTTTTTTTCTCCTGTTTTTGTCTGAGCTTGTGTTCGTATTATGTGTGGTTTCTATTTTCATTCTGACTTGCAGGCCCCTTTTTTCTGTCCTTTCTGCTTCATCCTTAGAGAAGTACTCATTGTCTGTCCAGAGTGGATACTGTATTTACTTTTTCACTTTTTGCAAAATAATTCAACTTGCAGCACAGAACCAGGGGAAATTTCAGATCCATACGTGTGTGGGCCAGTGTCACTTAATGTGTTTGAGTGTGTGTGTGTGTGGGTGTGGGTGTTTGCGTCTGTGCGTTTTTCTGTCTGTGTGTGTTTTAGTCCATGTATCTAGATATATTTCAGCATACTGTATTGTGAATGTTTTTGTCTGTGTCTGAGCATCTCTGTGTCTGTGTGTAGAAAATCATTCAAAGAAGAATTTCAGAAAGCAGTTATATTTGTTTTTAAGATGTCTTAAAGACCATCTCAAAAGTCAGTACTCAGTCTTTACTCTTATGCAGTTTTGTGTGTGTGTGTTTTTGTATGCGTGCTTGAATGTTTGTGTGTTTGTGCATATGTGTGTGTTTCAGGTGTCAAGTGGACTTGAGTGTCCTCAGTAAGGAGCATACTCACAAGCTGGACGTTCCGCTGGAGGAGGGTGAGGGCATGCTGGTGCTTCTGGTCACCCTTACTGCCTCTGCAGCTGTTTCAATCTCCGACCTGTCCGTCAACATGCTGGATGACCCCCAGGAGCGCCGGGAGATCCTTCACCGATACGTGAGTGCTGCTGTCCATGGCCACGATACAAAAGCATAACACAATCATGCTGACATGAGTGTTTGGTAGCAGCACAATGTAATGGCTCATAAGTCGGAGGTTGTGAGTTTGATTCTCAGGTAGGGCATTGCTAGTGTATTGATTCCACTAATACTAACACTGAAAGTATTGTAAGGTGCTTTTCTGAATTGCTTCAGGAAATATATAAGTGGATTTCATTTAAAATGTTTGCTATATAAGTAGCTCTGTATAAGAGTATCTCCTGAATGCCTTAGAGTTTCAATCTAAAAATGTAAATAACTCCCAACTGTATGACAACCCCCAACTTTTATTCAAGCGCCTCACTTTTTTCAGAATGACTGAAATACCAGATGCTCAGCTCATACATTCCTATTGATCACTCTCGTCATCCTAGCTACAGCAGATTCAGGCTGGTAACAGTATTGTGGCAGCATTGTAGATCACCCATTGGTGCAAAAAATCAAATCAGAATGTCCTGGCTTCAACAGTATGGAGGCAGAACCTTCAGCGTTACTGTGTTACTTCTTCGGCTGGACCTACTTCTGAATTTTACTTGAAGAGTTACTCATGAAACTGAAGTGGGGAGCGGTGAGGTAGAAGTTCATGGAAATAGTTAGAAAAGTAACTGCCCCACTCATTTGCCTGGTTACAGGACAGGATAGCTATGTGATATCTGTAATGTCTGCAACAATGGGCAAATATTTGTTATTGGGCACATTATACATTATTGTAAGAGGAGCTAAGAAAATTGACTATTAAGGGCAAAAAACTCATACTTTAACTCAATATTCAGATAGTAGGGCAACCCCATTTTCAAACTACATGATGTGACAGAGCTGAAAATGTCAGTATTGTGTGAGTTGACTTTTAAGAATACAGAACTGAGTATCTGGTTATTCTAAAGAATCTGTGGTGTTCATATCACCTGTGCCTCAGGTTAACTGTATCACAAGTGGGTACAACTTGTAAAACGGCAAGTGGCTGGCACCATTTTCTCTGCTCCTAAGCCAGCCGATGGGGTCCTCCAGCATTTTTGTGGAGAACAGCAGTAACTTGCAGTAATTGCCCTGATAATTGTTAGTTGTAGAGGTGTTAAGCAGCAGTGCTGTTGGGCTTTAGCTCCCTGTTAGTCTCAGCCGTGCTTAGCTGCTCATGGCAGATTATGCTTGCAGGCCAGGATTTGGCGGCCTTGTGAATGACAAAATAGCAGCAGTCGTAGCAGCATTTTGAAAAAGGGAAGAACTTTCTGGATTCCCTCTCCCCTGCTTGTTCTCAGATCAGTCCCCCTCTACCCCTGCCACCACCATCCAAAACCCCTGCATGGAGAACCGCATCTCTCAGAGCAGCCTCCACTGTGCCCCCTTCAGGAGGGTTCCTGTGCTGCGCCAGTTTTTTCTGATTAACCACCCTCCTGACTTTAGCTCCAACATGGGCATTCTTGGGGCAGAATATGGGCATTGGTATGCGCTCAGTCCACCCCTCCCACCCTCCACTGATTTCCAGAGGGGTTGGAGGTGGCGGGGGGGCATCAACCTTGGCCCGGGCACCCGCAGACTGGCAGAGCCTTGCTGACGTGACCTCTTTTTTTAAAATGGGAGGCCGGGCCCTCTTGGGGCTGCCCTGGGTGTGGGCCCACGCCTGCTTGCCAAAAGAGAGACCCGAGGCTGAGGCATGGGGGTGGGGGCAGAGGAGGGGGGTGCTTTGACAGGGTCTTTTCAGTAGCATCTGGGCCTGAATGGTTCTCCTCTATCTACTGAAAGGAGCTTGGTGTCCCCTCAGTGCAACCCTTTGGCCTGCGGCACCCCCAGACCCCCTTTCTGAGATGCACAATGGCCTCACTGCTTCCCCTTTTGTCTTTGCGGTGTTAACCCTTTGCTGGCTATCAGCCTTCATGGGAGCACAAAACACCACTTTGAGCCCCATTGTCGCCCTTCGTGCCGCCTAACGACTGCCTTGGATGGCTCTCTGTAAGACAAAAGGGGCTCCATTACATGGCAGGGGTCCCTCGGCTTTTCTAGTGGTCCACCCCCCCCACCTTCTATCCCCCTCCACAAAAATTTCATCCTTGATATGATATGTATGTGTGTCACAAAGGACCCTGTTCTTTCAGAGCCCACCGTGCCTCTGTGTCTTTAGCTCTCGCTCTCGTTTACCATGATGTGAACCTTTGCCGTCGACTTCCGCACACTGATTTCTCCGTCCATCTGTGTGTGTGTGTGTGTGTGTCTGTGAGTGTGTGTGCAGATTCAGTTCTAATTTAAGTTAAAAGTCATGCTGGGAAATCTGTTTGATCTCTAGTCTAGCAACAGTGGAAAATACTCCACAGGCCAAATATCGGACGCGTGACCTACATACAGTAGCCAAACGGAGCCGGCTCATTGGTTGCTCTCCCCGCTGCAGTGCCTCGCGACTCTCGGAGAGGGGAGCTCTTGGACTGGGACAGGAATGCTGCGTGCCTCTCCCTCAACACCAACAAGCGCCAGGGAGGGAGAGCGTTTGTGTTTGTGTGTGTGTGTGTATGTGTGTGTGTAGCTGAAGGGGGGCAAGTAAAATGAAAAGAAATGCTATTTCACCTTGCAGGACTCTCCCTGTCTCTCTCTCTCTCTTTTTCTTGCTGCCTTTCTCCCTCCCCCATTCTCTGGGTAAGAGCAACTCCGCTTTCACTCAGCCCTGTTGCCCAGTCCACCGTCAGACCGCCAGTATAGTGGAAAGTTGGGTGGTGGGGGGCTGTTAGGTTTTGGAAAGGGGGGGGCATTTGCTTTAATTTTTCCCCTCCATTACCATATTCCTGTCCCTTGCCTGACACCCTTTCAATAAGTGAATTTAATAAAGATGTACCTTATCAGGGGAGGCAGATAACATGAAGTGCTAGTACTAATGCCATACAATGCTCCTCAAACAGATTAGTGTGGGAGTGGAGGGCGGGTGGTGTGTGTGGTGGGGGTGGGGGGGGGGGTACCAGTAGGCTTCTGCAAATTTATTCTAGCCACTATCTTTATGGAATCAGCTGTCTGCAGACGGCCCGCGCCACTCTCACACGAATAACGTTATCACCGTCCCCCTATTTAACTCCAGAAACTCGACTGCCGGCCGGGAAAATAAATAAATCAGGGGCATAAATAGGGCACATTGTGGCAGACCGGGACCCGCATTCTGAAGGCGGACTCCTCTGCTCGTAATCGTCAATGGCCCCCTGCATAAGAGGAGGGGAAAAAATGCAATTAAGTCCCTTTTAATGTGAATTCTTACTTGCTCTATTTAAAGGGTGCCACATCATTAAAGGAATAAAGACCTATCAGATGACTTTCATCTGATTTTTTTTCTCTGCGCAGTGAAGAAATCACGTGTTGAGTCACTCAGTCTTGTCATAAGGAAACGGGCTGTTCGTGTCAGCGACAACAGTACACCAGTGCAAAGATTCGCCATCTCCAATGTATGCACACAACCTTCAGGTCACATTCATTTCATGTAATTTTGCAGTTGAACTTGGATAAAACACATGAGCGCATGTATTCAACATATCTGTGCATGCATTTACATAAGTGTTATCAGTTTTTATTCATCTTAATTTGCAATGTTGGCCCTGTAGTTTCTTGCCCTGCCTCACACAGCTTTACTTCACTGCATTATTTGGCCTTTATTCATTCTTTACAATATTTCAAAGTTAATATTACAATAAATACAAATATAACCATTAAATTGAAATGTAGGTTTATTGTAGAGTTAATTTTTCAGTCAGAGCCAACAAGCTGTCATGACGTTTGACAGATCACTCGAATAGATGGGATTGCTAACCTAGCAGTGGAGTAACAGCAGTAGATAAAGGCCGGGTTTGCAGTTTAATGTATTGTTGGTATAGTTGTGTAGACAGGGGGAGGATTGTGGGCCTGCTGGCAGGGGGGTTATCTGTGAGAGAGTGCACCTGATGAACCGGCCTGGGGGTTTATTAAAGTGGGCCGATGGGCTGGTGCGTTGCTTTAATTCCTATTGATTTAGCTGCTCTGGGCTTATTCCAGGTATGGGCAAATGCACAGGCCCTTGTGCTGTCTGAGTGATGAAGACTATAGCAGTGCTCATTCTGTGTGTGTGTGTGTGTGTGTGTTTGTGGTTTAATTTGCATGTGCATGTCCTCCTGTTCCTGTGTACATGTTTGCATGTGTTTGTGTATGTATGGATGTGTTTGAATATGGTAGGTGTATTAAATACTTGCATGTATATGCATGTATATACATTTATGTTTCTGTGTGTGTATATGTGTATGTATGTGTGTGTGTGGTCTTTTATGTATTTGAGTTTTTGTGCATGTATGGATGTGAGTATTTGTGTATGTACATACATGTGTGTTCATTTGTGTGTGTATATGTGCATGTATGTGTCTGTGGTCTTGTATGGATGTGAGTATTTGTGTGTGGTCTTGTATGAATGTGAATATTTGTGCATGTGTGTGTGTCTATGTGTGTGCATGTCTGTGAGTGTGTTTGATTTCTCATTTCAGGTACATCAGTCTCCCAGCGTCTCTCCTCAGTGACGCATTAACAGTTGATAAATTGACAGACTGTCATTATCACAGCACGTCTCAAGACACAAATTCACTGCTAACAAGTGCGTTCTCATGCGGTATGAGTTACACCGGTGTCACTCACTGTCATTTCATCATTAAATCAATCAACTGATTTGTCAAAACTATGATTTTTTTTTTACTGTCACCTCCCCCTCTGCCAGTCACATACCATTAACTGGGTTTTCGATAATTAGTGTGCAGCTCTTCTCTAGACCCGTATACATGGCGGGTGTCAAAATGAGAGACCGGAGTGGAACTACAAGTGCTATGTCTGAAAAATCAGGATCAAACTCTTTCATAAATATTGTGGCGGTGGAGTGGATTGGAGGGGGAGGGATGGTGAGACGATTGGGGCAGGTTGTTCTGTTTGCCAAGCTTTGATTCAAGCCATTTTCGATTGTTGCCCTTTTCCTGTCCTCAAAAGTTTGAGAAAAAAAGAAAAGGAAAAAAGACCCATCATATCAGTGCTTTAAACCTTTCTGTCACCGGCGTTTAGTCGTCAGGAATTACACATTATAATGTGAGTGGGGCGAGAGAGAGAGAGAGGCGAAAGACTGGTCTAATGGATGTTAATGGGTTCTGGGTATAGGGTGAACTCCATCCGAGACGCAGCACCCGCTCCTTCACTTTCTCTGTCACTCACCCCAAAATCAGCAGAGGACACGCCGGCAGTGTTAGCAAGTGGAAGAGTGAGGGAGGGAGGGAGGGAGAGAGAGAGAGAGAGAGAGGGACGAGAGGAGAAGGAAGCTGTTAGCATTCCATTTTCATTATGACATTTCACAGTCATCCGATTTAATGTCCCCTGACCGGATTGTCCAGCACAAGTCGGTGGGGGCTTGAAATGTTATTTAGAGCACTGATAAAAGGTGAGGCTCAAAGATGACAGCAAAGTCATAAGGCTTTGCGCTGTGACATTAATTTTCTCCACAACAGAGATGGAATAAGACGTCACGGTGACAAGCTGTCAATCAGACCGGGGGGGCCCCTTTGCTCGTACCCCGAGTCTGGGGAATAGGGGTGGGTTTGGTGTGGGGGTGGGGTAGTGGTTGCCTTTTTTCCCTCTGATAGAACTGGAGTCCACAGTCTGCCTCTCTGACAGGACCGGTGGTTTGGGACTTGGGGGTGGGGGGTCGCAAAGGGGGTTTTGGTTCGGGGGGGTGGTCGCAGGAGATGGGAAATACATTCTACAGCCTTTCATTAAAAAAATAAAGAGGCCTCATCTCGAGAGCTTTTCAGTATCTCTGCCTGTCTATTGTGAGGTCTGAGGAGGCAAACGCCCGCAAATCAGAAATTCCTCTGCTATGGAAATGTTCTAGCTTCAGAAAATCAGCCAGGTTTCTGAGGACCGTCCCCAATAATCACAAATAACAAGGCTGTGTATCTACTGAGAAATCATGCAGCAGAGTTATGTGTGAGGAGTTTTTTTCCCTTTTTGCCCCCTTTTTTCCCTTTTTTTCTCTGTAGTCTTCTTCCGTCTTTCCGAGGGTCCTCGACAGTAATATCACATGTAGCAGACTCATGGTGACAGAGTTTATAATAAATTAAGTCTGTAGTCTGGCTCTGACTCGAAAATTCAAATTATAATTACTCCTCTGGGTATCCAAGAGGGTTATTGCCAGAAAGAAAAATAAATTGAAGGAACTGCATTTTCTCTGCTTTAAAGAGACATCAGCACCGGTTCTCTCAGTCTTTTGTACAGGTCTTTATGTATGAGCATGTCCATGTGAACGTCTTCATAAAACACAGATGCAGGGAAAAAAATGTTTGTCCATATTTATATGCATAGATTTGGCATTCTTCTGTGTTTTCAGTTGTAAAGCGTTCTCTGCTTTTGTGAAAGTCTTTAGTTTACACGTCTGTTAAAAATAAATGTTATTTCAGTCAAACTGTTCCTTCTTTAATGGACATATCCTAATGAACAATATCAGATTGTGACTTAATAAGTGGTAGTGAAAAAATGTTTTACCTAATGCACGAAAGTTAACATTACTGTAATTCCTCTCACCAGGTTATGCAGATGATCGCAGCTACAGAGAACAGCATTGGCCTTTGTAACTGCTTCCTGACCACAGTGTGCTTCAACATCGAAATGGCAGCTGTGTTCTTTAGCAGACCTCAGTCCGATTGGGTCTATAACATAAAACAGCATTTGCAAAATTGGTTTTTAAAGAGTTTTAGAGTTTCTTTTTACATTTCCAGGAAAGATGGTCTCAGTGCATAGTGGTATGTTTGGAAAAATGCGGGGCGCTCATCCTTCAACAGACTCTGAAGGATTGAATGGGAGCAATTGTTGAAAGCCTGTTGATTTGGTTAGGGAATAAAAGACTAGCTCACTTTTCCATTTCGGTATCAGCGAAGATTTACAAGCAAGGACATTGTAAAGAGGTTGTTATTTAATGGAATGTAAAGGAATATGATTTTTCTTGTGAGGTTGTCTGATTGTAGAATGCAGAAAACCACATATTGTTGAGTCAGTTAAACCAAAGCTTCATATTTCCTCTGTGTCCTTGTAATGTCTCTGACATACTGCAAACTTCAGTGCAGATGTGTTGTCAGTCTATGGTGAGGGGCAGCTCCCGTGCTTTTATTATATTATTAGACTATAAACCTCTTAACCCATTCGAACCCATTTTCTACCTTCCCTCATGCCCTAGATTGAAGACTCTCCATACAGTAGGTCAATAAGCACTGGCATCATATAGTATTGCAGTGAACTCAAAAAATATCCTCTGTAAAACTTTTGAAGCCCTGTTTTGACTGCCCACACCCCCTGCTGTTAGCCTGGCCTCTCTTCTGAAGAGAAATGTCATTAGCGGTGCGTTGGACGAGAGCCGTTCTCACCTGTGGGGTTGGAGTTGTTGCTCTCAGGAGCACAATGAGTCATCCTGAATGACTGCGGCTCCGTTCCCCGCTGGCAGGCCCCCTTTTTGCAGGGTTGATCCATTAAGTGATATGTAAATATGGGGCCTCGCATCCTCTCTCAGATGGGGCTAAAAATATCCCCGTCCTCCCGCTGCTGCTCCGGGGACAGACGCTGTCTCTGTGTGGCAATGGAGGGGTGGGAGGATGGGATAGGATGGGGTAGGGTGGGGGCCGTTTGGGGGGCTGGTAGAGCACATTAACTCGCTGGCTCGTTTCTGTCATCGACATTGTCACATTATTCTGTGAATTCTCCGAGCAGCTTGTGGACGGGCCTGCAGGTGCCAGAGAGAGGGGTTTGTTTCACCCCTTTCGCTGGATCCCCAGGGCTTTTTTTACTGTCTGATACGAGAGGTGTATGTCTTTATAAACTTTTGTGTTGTTCTGCTGTGAACCACATGGTCCGCAATGCTTGAATGCGCATCAATGCTTTGCGTGTGTGGACAGGCCGTATATGTGAATACACTGAAACTTGCTTGTCCGGGGGGTCTTTTAGTCTCGTCTATCCTTACAGTTCGAGGACTGGTTTGTCATTACATGTCATTCTCATCACATATTTCTTATCCATATATAATTATCTGTATAATTTAAGTCCTGGTGTCCCTAGGTCCCTGATGACCGTTGGATTCATTGGCTACCCCTGTTGCATTCTTGCCTTTCACCCCACAATGACCCAAATAGGGCATTACCAGCCTATGGGACCTTGTGTCTTTACCCCCGCCCCCCCACCACCCCTCACACCACACCCCCCACTCCCCACCCAAGTGCTGTTAGGCATGGCAATGGGAGGGAAAAAAACGCCGACGACAGGCCCAGTGACACCTACCGCAGCAGCACAAGGAAAGGCAGGGAGGAGGCCGTGAGACAATGGCAGGAAATGAGAGGCGGATGAAAGCACAGCGAGCAGTGAAGATTGCACTCGAGGCGACTTTCCTTTTATGCTAAATGTCACCCGCGAGACAGACGCTAAAATGGCTCTAAAAGCAGCCCTTTAAAACAGGAGTCCTGTGTGTGATCATAGAAGGCGTGATATAAGCTTTTATCTTTATAGACAGTAATTGGCTTGTTCCTACAGCAAGTGTCCATCCAGTCGCATTTGCAGGGAAAAAAAAAGAAAAATGTTTGCCACTAGGTCCTGCATTTGAAAATCCTCCCAGAAACAGTCACTGTATAGCTCTAATCTTAGATACTCCTTGTATACAAATATATAATATAAAATAAATAAAATTTTAGATTTGGATTATTCACTGAATGTAATATCCAACAGATCACCATCCCAAGGAACACACACAGACGTTTCTACTGGGCCTGTGTTGAAAAAGTATGTCAAAGGAGGAGTACTGATGTAGCATCAGTTTAGCCTTTTTAGTACAGAATGGATAAGATTGGAATATGGGTGGTGGAAACCTGATCCTAGATCAGTGCACTAACTATCTAAAGCTTTATGAATACAGGCCCTGGTCCCTCTCATTGATTGGATTGAGGAATTTTGGTTGATTTGGGTGGTGGGGGCAGTCTGCGGAACCCACTGGGGATCAGAGACAGGGCAGGTAGGGAGGTGACCTTCCACTAGGCTGGCCGCTGAAGCACCAAGGTCAATGCATTTTTTGGCCACGGGATTGCCAGAGAGCACCTATCAGGCCTATGTGCCATCCTATTGGTTAAGTTCAGTGTTGGACTAAAGGTTTTCTTTCTCTCACAGAGCTTGTGGAGGTCCTTCCACAACCTGAAAGATGTGGGCGTGGTCCAGGTGAAGGTCATTCGAGCCGAGGGCCTTATGGCAGCTGATGTCACAGGTGAAAACCTCACACAACTACACTCATTTTCAATAACATTTGAGTTTATTATTGTATTGATTTATCAGACATCCTGCAAGTTACACAGTAAACAAGGACCAGAACACACAATGGCATGAAGACACAGAGGCACATTCACATACACACAATGTACACACGCACACACGCACCAAGACAAATAACAAATACGCATACATTACAAAGAAAGAAGAGAGGCATTTTTTAGCATCCTGTAAAATTAACAAGTGAGTGAGGTTAATTATATTCTTCATCATTCTGTAATATGAAAAGGTACCATTGTCTGGCTGTTACTATATTTGCCTTTTTTATTTAGCTGTTAAGAGGCATAATTTAACAGTCTCACCGAGAGTGACAGATAAGTAAACCAAAACAGCCAGTGAGCTGGATCCTGAAATAGTCACAACAAACATTTGTTTTTACTCTTCTGTAAATCCTCCAGTCAGACATGAAATACTCCAAAACATTTCTCTCAGATGCTCATTTCTCCACAAATTCTCAGTTTTAATTAGGTCTACAGTGGACAGGCCTACTTTTCGTAATATATATTATCTACTTGAAAACAACTGAGGGTAAATATAGCAAATTTAGCCTTATTCACCAGCAAAGACAAATATTACATTAACAGAATTGTGCTGGGTCATTCATTTTTTCAGTGTCAGTGCCCAGACGAGAAATAGAAGTGGGGAGGGTGTCTGGCACAGAGCAGATTTCGCTTGGATTTGATGTTTAAAAATGTTTTTAAAATCCCACAGAAACCCCACGACCTCATTTCAGAAAAGCATCCCTCAATCTGAATTTCAATTCATAGTTATTAGCTCTTCCATTACTCTTGGAAAGTTTGTTCCATGTATACCAGCTAAGGACAACCCAGCTGGCAGCGTATAAAGCATATAACTGGGTAGCATGTTTTTTTTCTCTTACAACTTGAACGGCAGTGCCAGCAACTCTGCTCGATTGTTTCGGCGATACGGAGCACATTAAGAGAGTGTCCCTCTGTGCGATCTCAAAAGAAACTTTTCTCTCCTCCTCCCTCTCCATCCCTTAATTGAAGGTATTTTTAACCACCCTTTGTTTCGACACATTCAGTTTGAAACACGCGGTATTAGCTTTCCTTGAATACAAGGGCAGCTCAAAAGCATTTTTCTCAATGAGTCGGTTTACAAAAAGAAAGAGAAAATAGAAAAGAGAAAAAAGCATAAATTGGGTTTTAATGGAACCCTGGATCCATTCACTTTGTACTAGTTCAGGGGAGCTTTGTCCCATGCTGAATGCCACCAGTGAGACCACAGCCCTAATGAACTGTTGATTGTAGATGGGCCCTTTTATTGTGTCTTTCTTTGGCAAGGCTGTTGAGTGTGAAAAGGGCCTCAGCGCTGGGCAGGGCCGGCACTGGACAGAGGAGGTTAATGACTCTAATAAAGAGATTAGCTGTAGCAGTTAGAACTGGGGCGTGGACCTGCCACACACCTTGGGTGTGTTGAGATGGGGAGGAGTGTGGTGCAGGGGTGGGTGGGGGTGTTTGTAGCCTGGGAAAGGATGGGCATTTTTTCTTTGTGTCTGTGAACAAAAAGGTGGCTGGCATGTGCGCAGTTGTTGATATTCTGATATTGCCCTCACCACCAACTCTCCTCTAGTCTGTGTACACCTGTCCTATGCCTTATATAGCTCCTTTAAGCCATACAAGTCCTGTAAGTTTTTTTTTTTTTTAACCAAGGTAACATGTACTCTTCCTGCGGTACACAAATATATAAAACAGAATTAAAAAAACAACCCCCCCCCCCAACATGGCCAGACATTAATAAAAGATCAAATACATTTTTGAGAGTGAGGAAGTTTGCATTTATTATTGCATTTTGTATTGCATGTCTATGTGAGAAATAAAAACACATTCACCACATACCTGAAATGCAATGAAATATAATAATATATTTTGTTATTTCCTGAAAAGCTGTCTGTCTTGAAATTTGAGTTTGTTTCTTTGTGACAAGGATGATGGTATGGTGTTATGAATAAATAGCCCAAAAGCATTTCTTACATAGGGGTAGAGAATGAGGTTTCACTGAAACAAAAATGGCAGAAATTGCCATATAATATCAGTTACTCAATAACATGGACCAATGACTGCACTGGCAGTGGAGAGAAAAACATTTTTGATTGGTTCAGACAGTTAAATGATTGACAGCTGAGGGTTCATTACACCTCAGTTCAACTATCAATTTTGTACCGAAAATGCTTTAACACTGTAAAGACCACAGTGTGGTGTCGCATTGAGTGGAGCCCAGTAAGGCCTATCGCCGCTGGGAACAGTAACAGGAGAGATTACAGCAAAGATTAGCCTACAATAAAGACAAAATGAAAGAATTGGTTCCAATTAGAACTAATGAGTGTTTACATAACATGGATAACTATAAAAATGTGCTGCAACTGTGAAGATTTATATTGCAATTGGAGAACATCTCCAACAATAAATCTTATCTAACCAGGCAGTCTAGCATGGGTACTTATAGCATGGGTACTCTATATTGACTGGCAGGTGTGCACAAAAATATTTTGATTTTATAAGATATGTTTGTGGGGGGGGGCTTGATCCTAGACCAGCACTGTGATTTCCATCCTGAATAAAGGGCCTGATCTAGGTTCAGTTCTACAGTTCATCTCATAATTGATAATGTTAGTTCATGGGCAGGGGAAGGCCTGATGCTGGATCAGCACTCTTACTGTAATGCACTTTGTGAGTATGGGCTCTGATTGAACCCAGTCAGAGGGCGAGGGGGTGTCACACAGCATCAGGGACCCTGGGGCCACACTCTCTCTGGCTCCTGACAGATTTTGTCACCCCTGGGGTGGGGCAGTGGAATGATGGGGGGGGTCAGGATTGGTGCCCCTGTAGGCTAGAGCCCATTAGAGGCGACAGGGTGTCAAACTGGGACCCCAGGAGTCCCAATTAGAAAGCGTGTCATTGTGCTCGGAGCACGGCCGTCTCGCGCTAATGAAGCTACCGTGCGGCACTGACACTTACGACAAGAGAGATTAAAAAAATAATAACAACAATGAGATCTTAAACAACCCTTTGGTTTTTTCTGCTTTTGGAGGGAAGGGTTGTCTTTTTTTTGCTGATGAATATCTCATGAGCTGTTTTTTTCTCACAATATATTTTGAGGCAAATTAGTGATAAGAGCAGTGTGATATCTGATATTAGCCGTATAGTAGGGGAGCATGTCGTTCTCCGCGGTAGTGAAACCTGACAGATTCGCACAATGTTCACGACAACCGTGACTAGCACATCATCTCTACTTATGGTTCACTTATTGGCCATGATGTATACTGAGAGAGTGAAGGTGAGGGGAAGAGAGGGAGAGAGAGAGAAGGAGAGGGAAGAGAGGTTGATCATTAGGAATTCTAAACCGAGGGGCATCGTTTTGATGGCTTGCCGCTCTGCTTACAAAACAGTCCGTTTGGCTGTCTTCTCCAGCAGGCTTTAATTAAGATGTGTTCAATGGCAGCCCCCCCTTCTGAACCATCGCCACCCTGCCCCCCCCCCCTCCCGCTGTGTCACAGCCCAGCAATCACACACTCTCAGATGGTCCGGCCCGTGACTTTGACCTTGTGCGCGGGTCCGGCGTTCCCAGGGGAACGGGCCGCCTCATGAGCTCTGATTTCACACTCCTCCGCCGCCTCGCTGCCCCGCACAATGACAGGGAGACAAAGGCCTTCAGAGCCCGCCGCGCCGAGGGCTTGTTTCAATTGGAGAACTAGAGAGGTGTCAAGGAACAAGGTTATGGGCTACAGAACAGCGGCTTTTAATAAAGAGCTCACATTCTCCGGATTCGGGGGCCGCTCAGAAGAGCTCTCTCTCTTTCTCTCACTTTCTCTCTCTAACTTGCTCTCTTTTTCCTCTCTCTATCCCACTGACTCTCAGCGTCTCTCACTTTTTCTCCCTCTCTCTCAATGATTTAATTCTTTCCCTCTCTGTCTCTCTCACTCATTCTTTTTCTCTCTCTTCTCCCTCCCTCTCTCCCACTCTGTCTGTCTCTCCCTGGCTCTCCTCATCTCTCTCTCTCTTTTTCCCTTGCTCATGCTCTTTCCCCCTCAACACAATTAATTGAGGCATTTATGTGGAGTGGCTCCACTCTGGCCAGCAGAATAAATGAAAATAGCCTTTAAAACAAACACTGCATAACAATGTGGCTCTCAGCGAGACCCCAGCCCCCGGCGGCACCTCTGTGTGCAGCTCTCTGTGCCTGCTCAGGTGAACACAGGTCCTTCATTTACCACAGGCCCCAACAGACTGCGCGGTGGAGTGCTTCAGAAGAGTAGGCAAATGATGATCAGAAATAATGTCCATGGAGACATCTCCATATTGTTATCTCTTATCTACCATTAACACTAGAACATAGCAGACCCCATAGCATAGAACAGGCCAACGGGCAGCTCAAAAGCGTGAGATCTACTTTGCTTTGCTATCCGACTGAAAATTTCCCAGCATAACAACAGAGGTGCCTTGCCAGAGCTCCTTGAGCCATGCACTGCAGAAGGCTACTGTTTGTCTAAGAGGGCTTTTTTTGGTCATTTTTCTCATTGAGTCAAATTACATGAGCCAGAAAGTGGTCCTGGCAAAGGAGCATTGCTGTAGTGCCATAAGCATAGTTTATAGTTTGTATCGTTAAGTTTTCCTTTAGATGAAGTAATCTGTATATCCTTGGTATATACCTTGTATATACCAGGCTAGATTCTTAGTAATTCATGATGTTGATTAAAACCTGAATATTTAGTTGGACATACGAGGACAAGATTCTAACACCAGAAGATTGTCCTTTCTGTCAGTGTACTAAGTATGACAAAACTATGCGATGTTTTGAACTAAACCTATGTTTTTGAGCAACTACCCTTACTGTTATTTCTCTTACCAGCACAAAGAAAAAAAAAATTATTCTTATTATAAAAGAATACAGGGGGTCCTCGGGTTACGATGATCTCGAGTTATGACGGTTTCGTGGTCATGATGCACTCCCATAAATTACTTAAAAAACCTAGTTTCAACCTAAGCGGTTTGGTTCGTAAATACGACCACAGAAATAAAGATAAGAAATTGTTCTCTCTTTTTTTATTAATGTTTCATTTAATTCCTGTATTTATATGTCCTTCATGTGTTGTGTGTACAGTGTGAGTGGCTTAAGGTGTTAATATAGGTATAAATTCCGACTTGCGTTGAAAATCGGCTTACGTCAAGTCATAGGAATGGAACTCGTTCGTAAGTCGAGAACCCCCTGTACAAAGAATTATTCACAAAGTTAAAATTAAGTTATGAGTATTTTATAAATTTATATAAAGGATTAATAATGTGCATTGCCATAGTTGTATGTATATTTTTATTTCAGTGTACAAATTGTATCCTAGCAGATTGATCCATACCCCATCAGTGCCCCAAAGATGAAGCGCTTAACAAGTTTAACTGTAGATCGATCAGCAATTTGTCATGTAAATCAGCTCAAAGAATGACACACTGAAACATAATTATGCCTCTTCTATTTATAACTTCTGCAGCAAGTCACATAATTGTATGTATTGATTATGTTGGGCATTTAGAGAACCTTAAAGTTACCGCTTCTTCACATACTCACAGAGTACAAATGGAGCGCGTAGCACACACATGTCGATCCATCTATCCATCGTCCATACCCACTTCATCCAGTGTGGGATCATGGGGGACTTGAGCCCCTCCAAGTACCAGCTGGGTGAAAGGCAGGCAGGGAGACACCCTGGACAGTTCACCATTCCATTGCAGGGCTTCATCCACGCATATATTTAATATAGAGAAGTTAGTTAGAATAACTATAACTATATATACCATCCATATCATCAATATTGCCCACAAAACAAAATGTAATATTTCCAAAATTTGAATGATAGATTATTATCATGCTGAGTAGATGTGAATATTAGTATACACATCTGTTTATGCTGAATGTATCGCAGTGTGTTGGGAAAACAGCTCAAACCACCATGGGTGTGTGAATGAGATTCTGTCATTTCTCTGTAGGACCTTAAATTCATTATTCACAGTGCAGTAAATGAGAATGGCTCCTGCAAACCTCGATCTCCTCGAAAACTGCCTGTGCTCATTACCCACTCTATTTCCCCTCTTCTTTTGCTTTTGTGTGCTGTTTTAATGCATTACTGAACCTTTCTGTCTGTGCTTCTCTTCTGAACCTTTCCTTTTTGGGCAAACATTGAACTGATCTCTTGATACAGTGTTTTTTTTTTTTTTTTTAGACCGAATAGTCAAATCAAATGTAAATTAATAAAAAATAATTTAAGAATTAGTCTTGCAACTTAGATTTACTTCTGTGTTGTGTTTGCGGTTTCTGTTTGCTTGCTAATATTGTACATTTTGACTGATGTCAAAAATATGAAATGGCTGTAAAATGGAAGCCCATTCCAGAGTAATGCAATGTTGTTTAGCCTGTGTGATTTCAGTCATTACTTACTTGATCAGCATTTCCATAATTGTGCACCATGGAAGTTAATATGCACATTAACCTCCCGCGTGACACCAGATCAATATGTGCCAGAAATGGAAATGCGCGTGGATGGATTGATCACGGTGACATTTATTTAGTACATCAACTAAACACCCTGCTCCTGCCACAACATTTGGATAAACTCAGCTGAATCGATGGAACAGCGTGGTGCCCAGCGCATGTTCTGAGCTGATGAATAAATCATTCTGCACAAGCCTTTTTACCCAGCAATTTTTTTGTATATTCACAAAGCCCTTACACCTTCCTTTTAGATTATACTTTTATATCCTTTCATTTTTAAGTTATTAAATGGAATACAGAAGGCTTTTACCATGGGAATTTGTGTGTGTGTGTGTGTGTGTGTGTGTGTGTGTGTGTGTGTGTGTGTGTGTGTGTGTGTGTGTGTGTGTGTGTGTGTGTGTGTGTGTGTGTGTGTGTGTGTGTGAGCATATGTGAGAGAAAGGGAACAAACAATGAAAATGTTCCCGATTGTTTGGATGAAAGTAAAGATCAAAGCTGGAATATTAGTTTGTTGTTAAAAATGATTTTTTGGATGAGCTACAGCTCTTTCATTTTACAAAGGAGCATTTAGATATTTCTTTACTGTATTTAGGGCATTGTCTTTCATTAATATGCTGCACTATTATATTGGATGCAAACACATTGCTTTATGTGGGATTTTTTTAGGCTTTCTGCTTAAATTTACATTTTGGAAATATTTTTTTAAAAAATTTGAACTTGTTGAATGTTCCTTTTACAGTTGAAGAAGGCCGACCCCTCCCCTCATCACCTAGAACAAAGAACACACAAACAAAACAAAAAAGTAAAATCTTCATGACCTGTTATTCTGTTTTGATGGTGGCAAAAGCATTTTTCATGCCTCATCTGTACTGGCTGTTCTGTCATAGCCTTTTACTTTTAGTATTATGTGAACTGATTGTTGTAATCATGAAGAGAAACATCTTCCCTGCGAGTCATCCCTAACAAGTGAGCACAATGGTTTCTCTAGGGAAAAATACCCCCAACAGGTAAATCCTGTTCACCAGAATCACATGTGAAATTTGTTAGTGTGTTTCAGGCCCAAAAAATACATGCACTTTTTTATGAACTTTCTTTCTCTTGTCTGGTAAACTCAGGCTTGTCATTCCAGACCCAGTTCCTTCAACTGTAATAAATAAAAGTAGGCACACATCCATGTCCATGGACATCATCTTTAGCATATTGTTTTTTTCCTGCTGCCACATCTTCGAGGAGTGTGTCCGCACATGTGTGTCTTTCTCCACCAGAGACGATATCCTCTGCCTCCGTGCGATAGCACCGAGGGCAGAGTTACTCAAGAGCTTATCTCACACTGTCCAAATGCGCCGGGAAACGATACCCGCGTGCTGTAATACATATATAAAATAATTATAATAATGATAAATTTCAGCTTAGCCCAGTGTCTTGTCAGGGGCTTTAGAAGGTTGTAATTTCTTTCCTCATACCTGTCCTTATACTTCTTTATCTTGGGGGGAACGGCAGGGCGGCTCAGGGCCGATGTTTTCTTCCTGCCACAGGATTAAGAGGGAGTAAATAAAGAGGAAGGAGAGGAGTGATAACATTAATACCTCTGTCTTTATCTGCTTCTCCTTTTTTTCTCCCGCCCCTCGTAGGCAAGAGTGACCCCTTCTGCGTGGTCGAGCTGAGCAACGACCGTCTGCAGACGCACACCGTCTACAAGAATCTCAACCCGGAGTGGAACAAGGTCTTCACCTTGTGAGTGCCCCCTGCCCTTCATGGCGGTGGCTCTGGGCTTGGGGTTGACCGCAATCTCGCGCCAGCCTTTGTTTTTCCCTGATGTATCTGTCTGTTCAGCATTGTGGCCATAAATGGAGAAATGGTCGCCACTTAGGTGGAAAAACCTGGATAACATTGTTTTAATGAATATATTAATTGATAATAACTGCCATTTAAGTTTAAGCAAAGGCTTTTAGTACATTTTAATATTTTCTTTAAGAAAGGTGTGCCATTCTAAAATAAACAAACCTGTGTAAAGATGGGCCAACATTGCTGTTAGAAAAACTCACCAGTCACTTTGTAAAATAAAAATTAATTCATGTGACTTATTAATATTACCTAATAATCACAGGCTATATTTGGAAGGACAGTGCTTTTTTCATTGTAGTCTTGTCATCTGCTCTGATTGAGCTGCACATTGCACCTAATCTGTTTCTATTTTTGTGAGCGTCATTATTTGTAATGTGAGGAAAAAATTTAGTTTTTTTTATTGTCATCATTATTGAAAGCAGTAATTTTAATGATGGTTCAGTGCCATTTTCCCTCAGCTTTATGTGAGCAATTGTATCTTTTGTCTCACAAAGCAATTGCATTGGCAGAGTGCAGTGATTTTTTTTTGAACATTACAGGAACAGTTCTTTTTGATTTGCTTTGATCTTGCCTAATGCAGCTGGAGGTGCAGAAAGTCTTCTTTGAGATAATAAATTTATGCAGACCAATTGTGTTCCCTCTCTTTACCACTGAAGATTAAATTGTTAATTTTGCAATTAATTGAAATATTGGCTATGTACAGTATTGTTAAAAAAGGTGAGAGCAAGAGCAAGGTTTTGAGAAACATGTGATGTACATTGCTTTTGATTTATCTTCTGTTTCTTCAGAAGTCTTAATGTGCTCCTTGTAGTGATTGTTGTAATACACACATTCAGATATTATGTTAGAATACATGCATTGAAGTTTCATATTGGGTTCCTGATGGACATATGTAACAGCTAATAGATTCACTGTGTTGTATTTAATAAGCAAAGACTGCTCTACATATAAATAATTAAATAGCATTATGCACATCATAACCTGACTGCCTCATTATCAATGTGTTTTTATACGCCAAGGTAATTTGTAGCATTCAGGTGTTATAGCAGTGAAATAAATTATGAGAAATGTAATAAGATATGATATGAATGGACAAGAATAACAATATAGGTCTGTGTATGAGAGGGATTTTAATGTTTTAGACTAATACTTCTTACAGCTGCATCTCACCATACTTTGTTCCTTGCGTAGTAATAATAATAATAATAATAATTTATACAATATTGACAGTAACCATTTTTTCATGGATTATTTCTTTGACATAACTGACACAATTCATCATGTTCTGTTTAAGATTTGAATAGTGGAAGTTCATTTGTGAATTCCCATGGAAAGTACAGTAATCTCGTCTACCACTGAGCTCTGGTTTCTTTAAGAATAACCTCAATTTCCTTCATTAGAGCTCTCCACAGTAGCCTACTTTTCAAAGATAGCATTTCGGAGAGAATTACTCCTCTGTTTTTTCACACTTTGCACTCTCTATGGTCAGACACAAACCATTAAATGCATTAATTTAGTCTGGACTTTAACGATCCCAGAGATGTTTATTTTTAGTCATTGATAACCACCTCTTTCTGTCTATTCTCCTCCTCCCATTAACCAGCAATGTGAAAGACATCCATTCAGTGCTGGAAGTTACAGTCTATGATGAAGATCGAGACCGAAGTGCGGACTTCCTGGGCAAAGTGGCCATCCCCTTACTAAATGTGAGCCTCGATCGGTCTCTTCTTTTTCACAAACGACTTCATTTCACAAGTCAACAAATGAAAAAATTAAAGGAATTATATATATATATATATATATATATATATATATATATATATATATATATATATATATAATATATATTTTTTATATTAGAAAAAACCATCAGCTTACCAGTTCTATGACCTGAGATTTTATGATCGTAACACAAAGAGAGGGAGAAAGAGAAAGAACAAGAAATAGAGAGACAGACAGAGCAGAGAGGAGTGAGAGAGAGAGGGAGAGAGAATGTGAGCGAGAACAGGAAAAAAACGAAAAGAATAAGAAGCATAATGCATACTCTCAAGCTGATTCCCCAGGATAGTTAATTTCTCCCTGACACTGGTCCTCTGGTAATGAACAGGTACTTGTCAGAGTTGCCACAGTTGTTTTGGGTTCTCTGTCAGATCCAGCAGCTGGGGGTCAAAGGTCGGGGAGGGAGTGTATTCAGCTGGGTATTGGGAGACAGACGGCTGTCATGTCCTCTTCCCGCAGATTCAAAATGGTGAACGGAAAGCTTACGCCTTGAAAAACAAGGAGCTGACAGGGCCAACAAAGGGGGTCATCTTTCTTGAAATAGACGTGATTTTTAATGCTGTAAGTCTTTCTTTCTTCTTCTCCTCCTTTTTTCCTTATTTTTCCCTCCACTTCAGTGCTGTCGCCGTCCATCTCTCCCTCGTCCCCGTTTTTTTTTTTTTTTTTTTTTGTAATTACCAAAGACGAGCGAGCTTCCTGGAATCGCCTTTGTTTGTGACTGTGGCGAATGTGCCTGCATGCGTCTCTGCCGCCATTTTAGTACCATGAGCAAGTGAGAGAACACCGTGCCTGCGTATGGCTTATAGGAAGATCAATCCATCTCATCATAAACCATTATTCTATGTATATATGCAGCTTTAATTTCGGTGATGCATCTCTGTTATGCTATGCATTAACAATTTATATTATGAATTAGAATGCCTATCTCATATTTAAATGTTGTTTTAAATTCAGCCTCCTTATTTTAATATTTTGTTCAATTTTTCCCCAACAGGTGAAAGCTGGTCTCAGAACCTTGATACCAATAGAACAGAAATACATCGAAGAAGAGCCCAAAGTCTCTAAACAGGTAACTCTAGCAGGGACCACCTCAGTTACCTCAGAACTTTCAAAACAGCTATGTACTTTTTTTCTTTTGTTTTTTCTAAATCTGTGAGTGACAGTAGACAGTGTGGGGCACGGGAGCGGGCGTGAAAGAGAAGAGGGTTTTTTTCACCCCCTTCTCTGGGCCGTGAATAGAAACGTCAAGCTGTCAGAGCTTTGGCCTCATAAGGAGATTGGGCCAGCTAGCCGGGCCCTTGTGCCACCACTGCTTGGGCTCCATTGTGGCTACGCTCAATGTTCCCAGCTAACAAAGCACTGAATCAGAGGGGTTGGCCCAAATCAGACCTGTCACAAAACACTGTTTGGGACAAAACAGACATATTTCCCAGGCTTTTGTCCTGCCTTTTTTACACTAGAAGATGAGCATGCTTTGCTCTTCTGTGTGTCCCCTGATTTTTTTTTCTTTTCCTCCTCTCTGTCTTTTTTTGTAATTCTGACTCATGGAAAGGACTTCTGTCAAACATGTAAATGATGATGTCATAGATTTTTTTTCTTTTTTTGTGGCGGCCCATTTGCCTGGCCTCCTTTTGTTGAGGCCTGTTGTCTGCTGGTTTTCTTTCTGATGTGCCAGGAACAAGAAATACATGATAAAGCACACATATTTGTGCACAGATTGGACTAAAATATACATATGACCATTGTATCTGTGTTAGTAAATTATTCCTTTATTTTTTTTTCCCACACATTCGAGCAAAATAATTCAGTAGTGGAGAGAGCATCTCACTTTCAATCCTCTGAAGTAAATTGGATTATTTGCAGTGATCAAAGCTCCAGGAGTCCAAAGGCCATCATCAGATATGCCTGTGTTTGTCTGCAGGGTTGTGACAGAGGGGTGTAGTCACTGGCGAATAAGTCGTAATGGTGGAGAATTATGGCTAAGCCGAACATAGGGGAGCGCTTAAAATCTCTTCATTAATGTCTTTGAACCAACTTTTCTTTTTAAAACACTACAAAACAAGACATCCTGCTTTTCCAGGATGGCTATATTTGAATTGGCTTCCAGGTTTGCTTTTTTGTTTTGTTTTGCGGTTCCCTAATCAGAAAACCACCCTGCGGAATTGCGGTAATTTGCTCGCTGCTGGTGGGATGCCAATTATCAGCAGGGAGTTGAAATTATCTTCTGAATTATCGTGATTATTTTGCTCCATTGTGGAGTTTATGGGGCCTTTAAAGAAGCAGGTTGGTTTAAAAAGATTGCGGGAGATGCTTTTCGGAGGGCCGTGTCAAGGATTGTTGATGCTTTGCGAGCAGACGCTGCCGTTGTTGTTTACTTTAGGGTTTTACACAGTCCCAGCCCTCGAATGAGCAGGGGTGATGACTCCGAGGACAGCTGACTGCAGGGAAACTCTCAAATCGATCTAAGTTAGAGGAGCTGGTGAAAAGTCCTTTAAGAAGGCTCAGTTGTAATGAAAATTTCATGTTTACAGCGCAGAAGACCCAATCTGTGTCATAGAATTTGAGAAGAAAAATCAACAAAACAATGTGACATTAAGGAGCTCTCTGCTGCCATTATATGAGAAGTCTATTGAACCAAATAATTTAGACCTTGGGTTAGATTATAGTCAACACACTTGATTCAATCAGCCGTCTCTTTCAGGGCATGTGCAATTAAATCAGAATGGACTTTAGTCCCTCTCAGAGTATATGCTATTCTATTCTGAAATAAAAGAGCACATTGCAAAGGAAATGTATGCTTCTCTCCAATGAAATATAAAATATTCAATGAAAATCATGTCATGATATATGCAATATAATTCCGTTTTTTTATTTTATTTGCTCTTAAGTGTGTTTGATTGAATCTATCTAGCCGCTTGTTTTTGTGATTTTGAACAATTTTTCTCATTGGGACTGGACATACTTGACCTTGTGTCTGTCTCCTCCCCCAACAGTTGCTGCTCCAGAACTTCAACCGCGTGAGACGCTGCATCATGTTCCTTATCAATGTCGGCTGCTACATCAACAGCTGCTTTGAGTGGGAGTCGCCGCAGCGGAGCATCTGTGCTTTCCTGGTAGGAACATGGTCCAGTGCGGTCAGAACATGGTCTGAATGAGATCTGGACAGTTAAAATTTAGTCCAGCAGTGGTCAGGCTGTGGTCTGAATTTGGTTCAAAAGTGATCAGGATGTGTTCTGAATTTAGTCTGAACTTGGTCAGCATTTGGTCAGAATGTGATCTGAATGTGGTCAGCATGTGTTCTGAATTTAGTATGAATGTGGTCAGCATGTGGTTTTAATTTAGTCTGCATTTGATCTGAATGTGGTCTGACTTTGGTCTGAATTAAATCAGAAAATGCCTTGAATGAGGTTCGGATTGTGACCTAAAAGTGGTCCATGAACTTGCACCTGAGCCATGTTAATGGAAGGCATTTCAATGCAATGTGCACTTGATGAAGAGTCCAAGTGTTCTGGTTGACAACAAGGGTTCCACTGTGGTCTGATCTGCTGTATCTGCAGATGTTCTGACTTTAGCCACTTACTGAAAATTAATAATTAAAATGTATTGCAGGAATATTCATAACTCAGCCAAAATAAACACACTTTTAAGTAATGTGAAACATTCCATTGTATACATTGCCTGATCATTAAGTAGAATTTTTGACATCTAAGATAAAAGTTACAGTGGATTTAAGGTAACCATCCAGAAATGAAACTCCCCCATATTCCAAAGATATGGTATAGCCCATGGCAGTGATATCAGTGTGACTGTCATAGACTGGAAGTGGTGTCAGTTAGCTCAATGACACGTGGGCTTTGACTGCTGTCTCTATCTGAAATTGAATTCAAGCAGTGTAGTATGACCTCCAAGTGGAAATATGAGTGAGCTTATGCATTGCTTTTGAGTTGAGTGTTACCTTTATAATTCGGGTAGTTAAATATGCATTCAATGCTTAAAGTAATTAACAAAAGAATGTCATGTTAAGTATCAAAAAGAAACACTCACATATAACTACCCTTGAATATTTAGTTAAGGACAAACTGCACTTTGGTTGGATTCAATCCAGAATCACACAATATTTTTTATTCATTTCAAAGAGCACAGAATTCATAATGACTGTAAAATTGAACGAGGAAGGAGACATTTCAAAAATTGTTCATGTGCTTAAATTTGTTACTCATAGCTATTCAAATGTGTATTTGTATGTTACTGAATACTGAATACTGAGCTCACCCCTGGATTTAATCAAAACCCCCCAATAAAAGAGTCACTGAGGGAGTCACTTGATTCTAAAACATCACCACATTTAGATATGAATGATTTTTTGTTTTTCTTTGTGATTGAATAGCACTTTACGTTAATATGAAGTGGTGGTTTCAATTGAATCCAGGGGTAAGACTCAGTTCAGGTTAATTGAGAGTGCACTTTGGTGCACTTTTAGGCCTTAGTGTTCCTCTATCCCTCCTGGTCCTGTTTCAGTGGGGACTTCAATAAAATTAGGCTTCATTGTTTTTCCCTCAGTTCTCAAACTGTTGGATTATCAGGGTGTTATTGTGATAACACCAGTTTTCAAAACTCTTGAAAAATTCTGTTTTAGTTTTCCTGATCAACAGTCAGGATAGCAATGAGTCAAGTCAGTTAATTGCAGGAATTCTCAGGAAGTACAGTGTAGATGTATAGCCAAATGACCAACGCCAGTTTTAGCCCATAGTCCACTATCCTGAACACAGACAGATGTTTTCTGTACTGTGTGGATTTGGCTTATCTTGCTCTGTAAATGCATTGCTTCATTAAAGATACAGATACAGGGTATCGATCGATTGACCCTCGCATCAATATTGTTAATTAAAACGACCACTCTAACATATTCATAATTGTACCCTTTTATTTCTAAATCAATCCCCATTTTATCTTTTGGAACAAAGAACAGATTGCACAGGCTGAACTGTCAATTTACAGTGAGTAGCAGTTCAGTTTACTGCTCGGAAGTTTACTTCCTAATTATACAGCTTCACATGGGTTCGCAAATCAGGCAGTATGTCTAAACATGGAATCATTATATCTTCTGTGAGAAATATTTATAATATATATATTAATATATAAATGTGTATAATATATAACATTAAGCATAGATACAATAAAACACATACAATAACGATATATCCTGTAAAATAAATCTAACAATAGTCGATTATAAGGTAAAAAAAAATGACACAAGTCATGTGAAGTCTTTTTGATTAGGCCGCACATTATATATAATGATATGTATTTCATCTTCAGGACTATTGTAAAAATATTCACATATGGCTAATACTTTTTTTCTATGTGTCTCGGTCTCTCTGTCTCTTATTTAGTCATCAGCCTTCTACTCATAAAGCAGGATTTGGAAGTCTAAGGGTTCTGTCATGCTGGTTCACTATGAAATGCTTTCAGTGCTCTAATAAATAACCATTTCTCTTTCCCTCCCTCTCTCTATCTCTCTCCCTCTCTTCATCTCTTGTGAGGACATGCGTAACCGTCCCTTTCTGCCACATTGTCACTCCGACGCTGCGCTAAAGAGGAAGGGGAAAAAATCGTATAATTGGACAACTCTAGCCATCATCAGAAAGGACGCCCTTTCCCTAAGCCCCTAAATCGCTGAATTGTACCAGAAGACAAACTTCATAATCCTTCATGTGATTATGCATAAATTGCTGCGGGACCTGTCTGTTAGCGTTGGCCTAGCCTTTTCAGTTGCTGCGGAGAGCCCCGGTGTTTCACATTAACATTTGGTGTGTGACACTTTCGAATTTGCTGTACAGTGCTGTAACTCGTAGCATGGGTCACCCCTGCCAAACTGGAGAGAGGGGGCAAGAGACCCTATCGATCAGCTAACATTTCGATCCCCCACCAGTTGCTGCAAAAATTAATGAAAATGTCAGGCAAAAATGTCAAGAGAAAAACCTATAAAAAAAAGTTGCGTTTGAATTTCCTGTGCTTTCTTTGAAGGAGAGGATAATGAGCACATGAATGTTGTATGAATAGCCTTCTCCTTTGTAAGGAGCCATCATAGTTAATAGGATTAATTTTATGAGAAAATAATTATATTTCAAACCATACATCAATGCCAAATTATATATACATTATATAATTACTCATTGTTGAAATATGGGATCATGACGAAACACTGTCTATATATTCTTCAGATTTTTTTGTAACAGGAAATTTTATCATTTATTGGGTTGGTACAAGCGCTTATTCTGTAAAATCTTTACATTCTTTTGTTTAGACCCTAGGTGTAATCAAGTTCAGGCTTGATGTAGTGCTGGATGTTCTGTAGATTTGTGTTATGAATGGAGAGCATAATTGGCCTGAATTGCCTTTTCTCATCATTATATGTTCCTCTGATATTCTAAATGTACTCTGTGTTTCATTTTATTCATTTTGATGGGTTTTTACTTGATGAATGAGGGGGTGATATATCTTGTTTGAGAACACAAAAGCTTTCTCACCTGAGGGTTGGGCTTTTGTGTCCAGCAGTTGAAGGGCTTATGGGTAGGTCAGGCTGTGACCTAGTTCTCGCGTTCGCTGTGGAATGTGCTGGTCTTTATGCTGCAGTTGGGCTACTCCCAGGGTGGTGCCCTTTATCTTGCACTCCGGGTTTTAGTGAACAAATAGTAGGTATCGGATGGAGTATTATTGTGGCTGTATTTCAGGGAGTAGGTGGACATGATTCGCATCTCCATGCTTTAACAATTGTATTGTTAGTGGATTGAATGGCGCATTTAAAAAGTTGGTGATAACGTTTAATTGTGTTGAGGTCCAGTGGCGGTGGTTATGGGTGGGCTGAGCGTCACAAAAAAGTTCCTTCTAAATTACATTAAAATGAAACAGAGTTTGATTAGTCTTTTTTCGGTTGTTGGAACAGCTCATCCTGTCTGCTGCCATGCTTGCTGTACTCGGGGTGCGCTGAGCGGGCGGACAGCTGGTAATTGCACTTTTAGTGGCTCCAGTGGGGGGGGTGTCATTCAGCAGGTACAGCCAACTTTACCATCCCTGCACCAAAGCCCCCTTTCCGGGAGAGCATCCCATAATTACATCACTCATTTCTTTAAGCACTTCTTGTACAGGCACCATCTGTCTCAGGTGACGTGCTACCAGAGAAATATCAGTACATCTGTTTTTACTGTTGAACTCTTTCTGTCACAGAACACCATGCTGTAAAAGGACATGAATGAAAGAGAGGAATTAGAATGGAGGAACGCTGAGCCCAGGTTCTACCTTGACTCTGAACCACGGGAGTGTTCATTGTGTTCATTTCCCTGTGTTCATTGTGACTTTCTCTTCTTGTGTATTTGTTTTGGCCATATTTCCATTCTGGTTACATATAATGGACTTTATTTTAATGTTCTAAACTTGTGGTGTATCAGTTGTACAGTTACAAGTACAGTGTATTACAATGAATAACTGTCTACTACTATTTATTGAAAAATTATGTCAAAAGTAGGTATGGATTTCACAAAAATAGTGGCAGCAGTTACATTTCAAACTCTTTATTGAATGAAATTTGGCTTGACACTGATATCCCACAAATCTGGGCTTTCAAATGAATGATGTACCAGTTATTCAATGTAATCCGGTATTTTTTATTACTGCACCACACACTTGGACAAAATAGAGAGAAACAGAGCCATGTGAGTATTGTTAGGATTCAAAAAACTAAAATTCAATATTTTACTCATGTTTCTCCTCTGATCATCTCTATATTTTCATTTGCTTATCAGTGGCAAAGTTTGTTGTAATATTGAGCTAAAATGGGCTGCTGTTGAGGGGCATACACTAGAGAACTGTGAGGTTATATGTACATTTCAGTGGTGTGAGCTTCATAATCAACTTACTGTGATACCAATGTAAATTGTACAGAACACAGGGGAAGAGCACAATTCAGAGAATAGGCATTTGTAAAAACTTATAAGTGACACTTTCAAGGCACAGAGCTGTCTTTTACTTATCATAGAGCTGCTGCTATTACACACCCCTGTGGTCAATCCAGACATACAGGTACAATGCCCGGTATAATGATCTGTTATTAACCGTTACTATATTATAATACACTTTATTATGATCTTGTCATAATAATTCCACCTCATACGACATTAGATCAACATAACTTGCAAAACCCCTGTCTCGTTCGGTCCATTACCCCTGTCTCTCCTCCTCTCTATCACGGAGCCACCAGGGGGCGCACCACAACAGGGCCACACCAACTCCGCCAGCTCGTCAGCCCAGTCCACAACCAGTCACCCACGTGCGAGGTGGAGGAGGAGGAGGATGGAAGAGTAGGAGGAGACACACGGGGGGTCAACCGCCCGCTTTACCTTTCTACCTGAACACCTGCAAGCCGAGCCCCGCGCGCCCATTCAGGCCCTGCCAGAAGAACGGGCCCTTTGTGCGGGCCCCGCCGGTCTTTGTCTCGGGGGCCTGGAGCTCATGCCAGCTTCCTCGCAGTGAATGAAAGACGAGGCTGTTATTGCTCCTGGGAGCGCAGGCCTGACTACCTTTTTCACCAAACAAATTTGCTGTAACTTTATCTCCAATTGCGCCCTGAATTGGGAGCAAATAGACCGGGCATTGTTAGGCCTCAGGAAGGGACGGGGAGAAGAATAAGGTTTGTTGGGAGCCAAGGGGAAGTGATACTGGGGGAGGTGGTGGTGGGGGGGCTGGCTTTTATGTTTAGCAAAGTAGGACTCTTATCGTTTGAGGAGCCCAGACAAGGGAACTGCTTCTTTTGCTGGAAACTGGAGCACCCATCACCTGCTTTGCATTTAGATCAAATTCACCCCTCGGTTAAAAAATAAAAAATAAAAAGGGGGACGCTGTGTGTGTGTGTGTGTGTGTGTGTGTGTGTGTGTGTGTGTGTGTGTGTGTGTGTGTGTGTGTGTGTGTGTTGGACTGCACGTGCCGCTCACATGGGGCAGAGCATATTTATTTCTGTTGTTCTCAGCCTGTGATGAGTTTGGATGGGGAGCAAGTGAGTGACCTCTTAGTTTGTCCGGTCCCACTAACGGCCCTGTGTGGCCCTTATGGCCGCTGCAGTCTCTGTGAGTTTGGGCAGCACCACTTTCACCGTTTCAGTTTCAGGGGCTTCTGTCAAGGACTACCTCTGGAGAGATGGAGTTTGCCCAAACCCTGGGTCAGGGCCGAGGGTCATTTACCACATGAAGAGGGAATTTAAGTTTCTTTTAACTCCTAAGGGTGGGAGCAACGTAACAATTCTTAAAGCAAAAAGAGTTTTCTTGTGGAGGTAAAACAGTGATATCAGCAGCAATCATTACTGATGGTGATTACAGTGTGAATAATTTCTTTGGTGTTCATATACAGACAATTCTTGCGGTTCAAGCATCTGTAAGAAATTACAAAACCTAGGTCACCAAAGTTGAGTATTTTTGGATTTTGGCTTAATGATTTCTTCATCAATTTTTTTATTATATTAGTTTTATTGTTAAAAGAAACTGTAGTTAAATGAATGCCCAGGAGGGGGCACTACATCACCATCCAATTTTCTCCAGACTCCTCCAAAACCATGTTCATCAAATGTGTCTAAGCAAATACTGCTAGCAGTGTCCTTTAAAGAGTAACCCTCCTTTAGAGTAGATAATTATTACAATATAACAATTATCACATTGGTTGTTTTAAAGACCACTCTGTGTACGAATCATAAATACATCCTAAATAATGTTCAGTCTGTTTTGTATTCAATGAAAAATTCTTTTAATTACATTCGGTACTCAAAACCATCTCCAAGAACTGCACTGTTAGATAAAGAAAAGGCATTACTGCCAAAAATATCTGAAATTCTGCCTAATTGTCCTTGCTTAAACAAAATAAATTAGCTACTTTAACACTGACCTCTTAAGATAACAAGTGTCCTCTCTAATTAGATCCGTGTGTCTGAGTAGAAGGGCATTTGTGTTGATCCATCTGTCCTGGTACACAATGAATCATACATGGATATTTTCCTCATATTACAGGAAATTCAGTAAAAACAATAACTTTTTTTCATGAAAATTATCATTGTAAACCACATTCATACTTTGTGGACAGTTCTACAGAAAGTGAAGTATGCGTTAATTTAAGTCAACATCAAGCTATTGTATCAAGATGCAGGATGGAATACGTAAGTAAACAAGAAATATGTAACCTTTGAAAACCTGGAACTGTGGAATTATCTATTCACATTGCATGTACAAATTTAGTATAATTGAAAGAACATGTAATTTTTTCTCGTTTGTAATCATGCAGTACATATGTGACATGTATAATAACGTGAGATTGATACTCATACACCAGGATATTTAGAAACACAAAAATTCTTTTTCCAGCCACAATAAATAATATTTGTGATTTACTAGACTTTTTAATCATGATAAGATTTTTGTTTAATTATATTTATTTTAGGCATCACTTCAGTTACTGTTTGCTAATGAATAGTTTATATATAGACTTTTGCATTGGAATGTGGAATCGTATGTGATTTATCTGATGTGATGTCTGCAGGCTTGTATCAGTGACAGTCAAGCTGAGCGGCATGGAGAACGAGGTGGATATGAGGTTCTGGTTAAAGCCCACAAACCATGCTGAAAAATTACATTCAGATTCAAGAAAATAACATGCACCTTTTTCCACCTAGTAATGGTGTACCGATATTCTATACAACCAACATAATTTCTCATTCATGGAGCAAAATGTGTTTTTAAAGGAGCAAAAATGTGAACCAGGTTTATTTGATACTTGAAGTGGTTAGGTCCTGCGTTGCATTGACCTTGCTAAAGAGGTACTGGTTGTACTATTTGGTGTGTATGGACTTGTGCTTTTGTGTGTATGTTTATGTGAAGGTGTGTGTGCATGTGTGTGTGTAAGTTTGTCCCTGTGGCTTGCTTGTGTGCGTGCGTGCGTGCATGTGCGTGTGTGTCTAAGGGCAGGAGTGCATGAGACTGCTGAAGTCGCGCCCACATTTGTGTGGTAGGTCATATCAAATGGAGCGCTTGTGGCTTATTGAGATGTTGCTTCACAGAGGAGGACTCTAGGAGGAGAAGAACGCACGCCATTTGATAGAAGCTAAATAATTGAGCAATGCCCCCACCACAGTGGCTGCCGCTGTCTCGTTTGGTGGACAGTATTGTGACTATCTGGCTGCACATTGACAATACGCGCATGAGCGTGAAAGTGTCCCTTTTCCCCCTCTTCTCTTTCTTCCATCTCCCTGCCTTCTATCTCCTCATCTCCCTCCCCTATCTGCCCTGGGAAAGTCTATTCACAGGGCAGTGTGTGTGTGTGTCTGTGTGTGTGTAGGTGTATGTGTGGTTATGGGAGGGCGGGATGTGGTCTCCCAGCTGGGAAGAATGGCCCCAGCTTCTCGGGGACCCAGCCCTAGCCATGGGGTGCATGAATGCGAGCGGAGCTCACCTCTGGTGGGCCTGGGTGTTGGGTTCCAGCCGATGTCAATCAAGACCAGGCCCCAGAGCAAAAAATAACCAAATCTGGGGATAAAAAAACCAAGGAATGGTGACAGGTTAAACATTCCCCCGGCAAGAGGAAAAACAAAACAAACGGAAAGCAGCGGGGAACAATTCTGGAAAAAAAAGTTCAAATGCGAAAATAATGCATAGCACTGTAACAACTTTTAATAGTGCAAAATGCATCTATGCACTTTCCAAATAACGGGCAGTGTGTATACCTTGATATAAACATACACACACTCACATAAATGTACATGGAAATAGAGGTAAACGTACATTTATTGTTATTCGTGAGTGAGACAAGCTTACAAATGTAGCCATGGATAGTCAGGATGAAAGTTTTTCTCTTTTTCTGTCTCTCTCTCTCTTTTCCTCTTTTAGGTAACAGTTGTCTAAGACGTTTTTACTGTTGTTTTCAGGAAAAGAATTTGGATACATTATGAATTATGTATCAGACGTTTTTGTTCTTATAGCAGCGCGGTACATGAATTAAAATGGTTAAAGAGGTGTTTTTTGGGGAGAGCTGATGCATGGCGTAAGCGCGGCTGTAGTTTACCAGGGCTCTGGCTGAAGTGCTGAGCTCATTGGTTGTGAGGAAGCCAGGGCTTTTGAATGATATTGAAGCTGGGAGATAGGCAGACTGCAGGCTGGAAGTGCGTCTATGTGTAAACACTGTTGAATTATTGAAGATTATTCCTCATAGTCCCAAACAGCCTTTATTAAAAATCTCTAATCTGTTGTTTTGTGGCCCTGGCTTGGCGGGCGTTCTGTGCTGGACATGCCTATTAGAATAAAATATTTAGCTCCAAGCATTTATGGAAATTCACTGCCCAATTCATTTGTTATGTATTATTTATGCCTTTATTTTGTTTATGTACACACAGTTAATATTTTGCAATATTTGTGGGAGCTTGAGTCTGTGATTGTGTCTGTGTGTGTGTGTGTGTGTGTGTGCATGTGCATGACTGTATGTGCCCGGACTACTTTTAAACTCTTCACCAGGGATACATTTGGTTAAATGTGATGTTAATGAATGGCAAGAATGTAAAGATGAGCCAAATGTTTCTCTGTGTGTGTGCCTCTGTCTGCTCAGGGCTTTTTGACTCTTATGTGAATCACTAAAATAGATAGTTACCGTGTCAGTGTGGGGTTGATTTTAGGAATTTGTTCCTGTCACATGAGTAGGTACCTCATAGAGTTTGTGTGTATGAGTGAGTGAGTGAGTGAGTGTGTGTGTTTGCACAAGAGCGCTCAAGCATGTATAGGAGCGCGGGTGAATACCTGTAGACGGACAGCACAGTGAACCCCACATTTCCGAAAATCGATCCATCGCCCCAGTAAGGTGTCTGGTACCCCCCCACCAAACAAAGCCACACCTGTCTGACCGAGAGCTAGAAAAGGCCCCTGTCACAACTGGGGAGGGATCTTTGGTTGCAGCCTCCCCTATACTGTGTATGTAAGGGGAGGGGGTCATGCAAACAATGGGAGCTTTGGGAGGACACACCTGCCCCCGTTTCTCCATTTAAAAAGATTTATTAGTCCTGGGGGGAAAGGGAGTTCGGAGCCCGCTGAGTGTCTGTGGCGCTTCGTGGGTCGAGCAAGGCTGACTGTTATCCCAGCTAATGCGGTATGTGGCCGCTATTGTTCGTGCTGTCAAGATGAGCTTGTGGAGGAAGGAACAGACTACATTTTGTGGTTTTTATTTATCCTGTAAAGTAATTTCTGGGAATAAGGAAAATTGGAATTTGTCTGAATATGACAAACTTTAAGGTTTTGTTTTCTAAGGGCACATATGCAACTTTCAGAGTTTGATTCTGATTTGATAACAATCAAACCTGATTAAGAGGAGTAAATCAGTACTGCCACTATAAATGTACTGCGTTGTAGGGAAAATTTATCCAGCGTTGCTGAGTTTTACACAATATTTACACAATAAAAAAAAGTTTTTTTGCATAGTAGTATTTGCTGTAGAATTGTTAAAAACAGAAATAACATCTTTTAAAGTGTATTTTCTTTTATGCCCTTTCAGTTTAAATGGATAATTCATTTTGAAGTGTTTGTTATATGCTGAAATCTACAGATTAAACAATTGCTTGTAATTAAATAGCTTATTTTGCTGTCTTTTTATTTTGCAGTTAGCTTTTTGGCAGTGTTTTCTGTTGTGTTTAAATCATGTAATTTTTCCCATATTTAATATTTTTTTCATTTTGAATATGAATGATTTTGAGAGATGCAAGAAAGAAAAAAGGTATATTTAACATTTTAAATATGTATTAGTAAATAATATTTGGTAATTCACCCTTACGTAATTTCTATACAAAAAGCCATTAAAAGATTATACTTACTTTAATACATCTATTAGCTCAACAATATGCATATCAATGTGACATTTGCATTTACATCTTGGCTTGTAGCCTCAAGAACCGTTCTCTCACCTGCTCTTATATTGTGACTAATTAAACAAAAAAGGTAACTGTGTCTACAAATGAAACCTACAAATAACACATCAAGCAAAAGAGAATTAAACATGTTGTAACCATCATGAAATTGGAAAATGGCTGGCATATATCAGTCTTATTTTTTTGTCATCAATTTTTAATGTATTTTATTGAATCCCAAGATGCAATTACAAAGAGGCGCGGGGTTAGTGTTTATGATGGCGGTTTGAGGAGCGCTCGCTGTACACCTGCGGTGCAAATCTCGGATGGTGAATCTTGCGTATCTGTGGCCATCAGTGAGCGGTGTGTTACACCAGGCTGGCAGGCTGCTCTCCACTGTGGCACAGTGCAAACAGCCCTGGGGGGTAGTTTGGGGCAGGGTTCGGGGGGTTGGGCTGTGTAGGTGGCAGGGGTCTGGCATGGAGCTGGAGGGGGTGGTCGGTGTTGGGGGATGGTGGTAAGCAGGGAGACAATGTGCCGGAATGTTATCTCCACGACACACTGCAGACTGGTGTGGCAAGCATCCGGGAGGCAATTAAAGAGGCATGCTCGTGGTGTCCACAGTCACCCTGGTTTTAGCCATGGGGAACGTCTGTGTCTCTGTTAGACAATGAGGCCAGGCGAGTCTGGAGGAAACTGATGGAACGCCCCATCTCTGCCATGGCGATGGGCAGTGGTTAGTTGGTGGTTAGAGGATTCCTGGTGGATAGTTGCCATTTTGTTGGTGGCTGGTGAGCATGTACTGTGCATCCACAAAAGTGAGAGGCCTGACCAGAAGTCCTTGCTTGCCAAACCATATCATGAACGCAGACATGGCAGAGATTCAGTGGTCACTGAGTTCCGCCGCTGGAGGCCCACTTCGCTGTATGCTGTTGCTTGTCAGTGAAATCGGACAGATTTAAAAAGACATGGCAGATACAAGCCGTCCTGCAGAAATGGCTGTCGTCATTGCCATTACCAGAGATTATCTCACACAAATGCGGCCATTGTGCACACAACTGAATCTTTTTAACTCAATAAATGGCTCATCTCCATGTTAAAACCTGATAGAAATTAAAAGGTGCCCCCTCACCTCTCCCCCTACACAAGCTTGACCACATCACAGTAAGAGCGGTCAGGGAGGGCAAGGAGAGGGCAAAACTGGATTCAGGATGTCTATCAGAATGTCCCTCACTCTTTGTCTCTCTCTCTCTTTCTCTCAGCTCTTTATTGTGGTGGTGTGGAACTTTGAGCTCTACATGATTCCACTGGCCCTGCTCCTGCCCCTGGCCTGGAACTACATTCTTATCGCCTCGGGGAAGGACACCAGGCAGGGCGATGTGGTAAGTTGCTCCTTCTGCGCTGACCTCTCTCTGTATCCCTGCTCCAGCTTGCCCTAACAGCCGCCTAGTTATGCTGCAGAACTGAACAGTCACCTCAGATCTCAGAGGATTTCAGGACCATCACCCCCCCGCCCCCTCAAAGTCAGCTCCATTTCACCCCTCTTTTGTTTAATCTTTCTTTGCCAGATTTCCTTTTTAGCGTCCATCACCGAGATACTCACAAGCAAAAAGAAGGAAAAAAAGTAACACGAAAAGTGCTATGATCTTAACAGTCTGTTTGCTTAGCTAAGGCTATACTGAAGTAAAAATGTATTCAAACCATGATACTGCTAGCCACACTATTAAATTAGGAAAAAAAAACACTCAAATTAAATTGTGGTCGTTTTAGTTTAAGCAACACCAGCGAAGTGCAGTCAAACATGAAAATTAATCATGACGGAATCTCTCCTTACCACACAATGGAAGGCATCAATAGCTCCATTACACTACCAGTAACAAAGAATGTCTTTAAGTATTTAAAACACGCTTTCCCTGACAAAGCACTTTTTTCTAGATCAGTGTTGTCAGAGACATTGATTTTTTTTTGGTTGACTTTATGAAAATCTTTCAGCACTTTGAAAATTACATTCTGAAGAGTATAAAATAACTTTTTTTCTACACCTCCTGCCCTCTTTTGAACAACTTGGGATGCATAAGAATAATCGTAACCGGAAGGCTGTTATACCCGCTCACCTGTTAGTTTATTTATTTGTCATTTTTTCCAATTAAATGATGTCAATTCAATGTCATGCAGGAGTGAATGTTTTTTAATCACATTGAAGTGTAGTTATAAACTGCAGAGAAGGAGGAAACCAAGCTGAAATTGAAGCTGCACCATGAACAAAGCAATGATTAATTTTAATAAGATCCTCTTCAGGCTGGTTTAGGGTTTTCCAGTTAAGCAACCGTGTTTTTTTTAATAAGAATCTTAATTTTTCATGAATACACAGTTAAGCAATGGGCCCTGATTCACACAAGATAATGGGTGAAACAAAAATGTAATTTTTCACGGCTTTTTGAATTTAAATAACAAATTATCTTTATAAAACAGAATGGAAATAATAGTCGTAAATGAGAAACGAGTGTGGTTAAACATGGCAAGCAGAAAGTGCAGTTGAGCGTACAACTCTCACAATAACTCGTTAAAATACCTTATCATGTATCAGTGTAGGAATGCTGTATGTGTGTTTTTGGTGCATACATTGATAAGATTCAAGATTAACAAAAAAAAGTTTTAAGATACATGGATCCAGTGAGATCTGAATTATATTGCTGAGTGTCTGTCATAGTGTCTGTCGTTTGAAACAGATACACCATATTGAAACATAAATACTCCAATAGGCTCCCATACACATGTTTTTCTTCATCAAAAGTAAGTGCAACATGAGAAGTATCTGAGGGCCAATAAAATCCCAAAAGGTGCTCATGGAAATTGAGGGGCTGAAAATGGTTCAAGGGAAAAGGATCAACGGGCTAGAATCAAATGTAGTCACTCAACATCACATTCCATAGGGCGTGTTTGTTTTTCTTCCATAAAATGTAACATATGTAAAGATAATGTTTTGATTGTCTTACATATGTCCGTAAAGAGATAAAATGCATTCGATTCAATCTAGCTCAAATGTTTTTCTGCATTAGCTTTTGATCCCTTTACCTTAAAACTTGCTTAACAATCTTGTTGAATAAGAGTCACCGTACAGATCCACTTACTGATGTGTTGACTGTATGGCGCAGGCAACTCCATCTTAGTTGCTGTTCAGCAAATAATGATTTTTGCATGATCATCAAGGCCTGCACCACCAAACATTAATATGAAATGGTTAAGAATTCATTGTAAAAGTGGTCACACAACATGGCCCAAAATGAAGCAATCCTCTCATAGTTAAGTCTAATGGAGAAACTGCATGTGTCCTGTGTATGTCTCTCTTCCACATATTTGTGTGAACTGGAATATTACAATGGATGGTGGGTGATCCTACACCAAGCTTTCCACTGTTTTTCATACAGTTTATGTTCATCGTCATTGAAAAATATAAAACCTGAGAATTATCTTTCTGTGGTCTAATTAACAATTGGAAATTGCACAGTGTTTTATAGCTAATTTGCTATAGGCCTCAGAGCTCAACAATGCAATACTAATGAGGGAAAATTTTAAAAAACGGATCTTGACCCAGATTTGACCTGCTTTAAGTGTAGGCAAAGCATGGCAGGGAATGGCAGTGTAGTATAAATGGTAGGGAATTGGGCTTATAGCCTGCCTATGTGTTGCAGGTTCAATTCACTGGTTGGGAACAGCCATTTTACCTTGATTAAGGCACCCAACCAGAATCGCCTCATTAAATCCATCCATATAAATTGATAGCATATACTAATGTGAGCTGTGTAATGTGAACAAGTCACTCTGGATGCAAATGTCTACTGAGTGGCTAAAATGCAAATACAAATAACTGTTGTGATTGTAAATAACACACGCAATCAACAAATGCAAAGGGTTATAAGGGTGCTTATAAGGGTGCCATTGTTGTGTGTAACAGTGTGGAGTCACTTCCTCACACAAACTCCTGTCAGTAGCACTGTGGTGAGACAGAGGGAGTGTCACAGTGTTCAGGTCCCAGTTAACACCATTCGCTGCTTGTCCAAATAACCCAGAACAGTCTGCCCTTGTAGCCCCCTACACTTTTTACTCCTTCCTGTAGATGGAGACATTGTTTGCCAAAAAAAAAACAATAACAACAAAAAATGTACTCCTTTACATGGTCTGATGAATATTTTTGTTGCTATATAATTCTAATTGACTGACAAAACGGCATTTAATTGATGTATGGGAATATGTATTTTGTGTGTATGTGTATGCATTGTATTTAAGTAAAGGTGATAAAAGTGAAAAGTATGAAAATATTTCCTGTTGTGTTTGTTAGCAGCAGAAAGGCTGGGGAGCCTGATTTGGAGTGTGGTCTAAAGAGCTTCAGAGCAAGTTTTACAGCATTGAGGTTTTTTTGGGGCCCGAGCTATTCCGATAAGAAACACAATGACCACGTGAGCTGTCATCTTTGCATAGCTGTGCCCCCAACCCCCCATTCCACCCCATCCCCACCTCCCCTCACTTTTTTTCCCTCCATTGTTCTGCATTTTGACGACTGTAACCACAACAGATGATCTGTTTGGGGCTGGCGAAGCTGTCAGAGTTCCGCTCGCTGACACAATAAACAAAACGCTGTGCGTCTGCTTTCCATTAGCCACACCGCCGTCACTGATGAGGGAGGCTTGTTTTTCAGAGTAATTAAAAAAGGGAGGAAGTTTGTTTATTAGCCATTCCAGAGGAGGAATTTGGACATGTCGCTAAAAATGCTGAAGGAAGTTTTGCGGAAAGCGAGAATTAATTGTTGAAGATTAGCGCCTGAGCTCAAAGTTAATTGATTCCTAGCCTGATTATGAGGTCACCACATTGCATTTTAACCCAGAAATGTTTCTCTCTCTCCCTCTCTCTTTTTGCATCGCATTGCATGGCATGTCATTTAAGAAGTTCATGACAAGCGTGAGGCATGTCTTTTTTTATTGGTTGGAGTTGAGGGTTTCTTAGCGTGTGATGTCTACAACTCTGATGAAGTGAGTTTGTGGGAGGAAAGTAAAAGTTGTGTCTGAGTATCTTTTTTTCAGTTTTGGTTTTGTTTTTTTTGGTGCTCCAGAGTTGAAGACAGAACTCTTGATCATGATCTCGCAGACATGATATGCAGACTACCCCAGTAGATGGATAATAGGTTTTTCTGTTGTGTTGTTGATGTTGTTTTTTTTTTTACTTTTTTTTATTACCTGACCTGAGATGTCTGCTGTGAAGAGTAAAGCAAGTGGTAATTTCAGATTGTTGGGAGTCACATCCCTTCTGCTCGAACTCACCGAAACGCAAACACACACAAATGAGCGCGCGGTCACATGACACAGAAGGCAAAAGGGTCTCAAAACCAGCTCCAGATCAAGCTGTAGAGGAGAGCACTGAGTTATGCACCCCCATTCCTGGATGGGAAAATAGTAATTTGAGGTGGTAGGGGGGGGGGGAGGGATGTGGAACATTAAAAAATTAGCATCTGCATGCATTTTTTGCATAGCAGCGCAAACATAAATTACATTACGATAGCCCCACTTTCATGCACGAACAACCGTCTGCTCCTTGTTTATTTTTCGTGAACAGTTTCCATTGTGCAGCACATATGGCGGGAAGTGGTTTGCATCTCACTCTCCGCTCTTTGGGAATTCTGGTTCCTCAGAATTCCTCACGGAACTTTCAAGCGAGCGGCCCATTCTGGTGCCAGATATTGTATGTGCATGTCCGCCTCTCTGGCCCAGGAAAGCCCACCACTAATTACTTTAAACAAAACGTAAAATCAAACCATTGTGCGTCCGAAGAAGGTCATCGTCCGGAAAGTGGCGGTTACTAGAGTCTTGGTGAGAGTATGCTGAAAGAATCCTGGTTAAACCCTTGTCTTTGCTTTCTTTCTTTGTTTTTTTTTTCAAACTTGGACCCCAGGTCCTCGAAAGAAATTAAAGATGTGCGGTCGATGGGTTCAATGCGTGCGTCTGTTGTCGTGACCACAGTCTCTTGTCCCTTGATGGAAAAACAAACACTAACGCACTTTGTTCTCCTGTCACCGATTGGGGTGCTGACCCTCAACTTTAACCTTGAAGTCAACTGACCCCAAAGTCTTCCCACAACTCTTTTAGTCTTTCTTTGGTCCTTTGCCTGTCAAACCCACAAACAAGCAACAGGATCCCTCTGTCATGGTTTGTCGCCGCCAAAGGGATTTTCGTCTTTAAATGGCACATTAACATGGCATGAGGAAACTTGAGAAAACTGAGAGGACAGTGAGGGAGGTAGAGGAATGTGTGCATTGACAGACTATGCTCCCTTCAAGACACCTAAAAAAATTCAAAAGAAAAGGCACATCACTATAATTTAGTACTATCCGTGATTTTATAACATTCAATCATGCAATGTAACACATGCAAATTTGGATAATTGACCATCAATATACTTAAATATCCTTGAAGAAGTCTGCAAGGTTTTTCTAACTTTTGTGAATGATTATAATTTTTAGTGTATAAGAGCAAAAAGAACTAAACAGTCAGGACAGCAATGAGTATTTCTACAATTTTGGGAAAGAGTTTGTTTGGGTGCAGAAAAAGCCAGTGGCCCTTTTATAGTCTTGGCCCAAAATGTACCACAGAGACAAAGTCGTGTAGACCCTCCCCCTAATTCTAGATGGTAGCACTAACTGTAAGTCCTTATTTGTACTTTCTAGCTTCGAGTTAATTATTCCTTTCGCTCCAGTAGTTAAAGCTGCATTCTTGGTCCCTTTTCAAATCTTGGCTGATCGGAAAGGACTGCAGCTTTGGTTGGGTGTTGTATTTCTTAGTTCAAGTGCTTATCCCTTTATTGTAATTTTATTTATTACATTTGTTTTAAATCAAATGTGCATTTAACTGTGAGAGTGATGCTTCTACAACTGTAGAAACAGTAGAAAGAAGAACCAATCAAATTCAAGATAGGAAGAAAAAACAATGTCCAATAAGGCAACAGTTTCCTGACTTAGGAGGTGGGTCTACAGCATGCTGGCTCTAAGATTTAGTTTCAGGCCTTACATGGCACATTTACACTTGCTTTGGATGTCCAACTAAACGTTTTCCCCAGGGATTGTTGTACTCTTTCATATTAACACTGAAGGTGCCTTTTAAAATGGGAAATCTCTTGATAGAATGAATCCAGGTGAATGTGGACGAAGGCGACTCCAGTGTTTATGGGCTTTTAATTCCCTCAAACCACTCCTCCACCCATACCAGCCCTAAGTGGGGGGAGGACATGAGGCATGCAGGTTTGGGGGGTAGGGGTGTCCACACACCTGCCACTGTGCCATAAAACCACGTCCCCCCACTCCCTCTCTCCCCTGCACCCCCTCACTCGCTTCGTCTGGAACCTGGAAACGTTCGGTCGGGTCGGGGGTTGGCAGGGCGTTGTGGGTGGAGGGAGGTGGAGGGGGGGAGGGGATGCAATGGTGGATGCAGTGAAGCGTCGGACAGCTCAGCTGGAATGGAAAAACCGCAAGGCTTGGGGCCTCGCCCGGAAGACCGGCACAGCTGAGCCAGTGGCCCGGAAAACAGTTTACCAGATGTGAAGGTGTTAATTATAGCAGAAATTGTCATGCAAGAGAAACACATTGACATCTCTCTCACTGGTGGATGTGCAATTAAGCCTGTTTATGCAGGAAGCCATTTCCAGCAGTACCTTAAAGGGCAAGTGGAGGAGAGGGTTGCTATAATGATTTTAGAACACATTTTAAGGTACCTATTTCAATTAAGCTGAAGTGAGAAATAAATTAAAAGCTTTATCTTCTGAACTGGCAATTTGAATTGATCAAAGGAAATATTCATCTGCAGTCAAGACCCCTTTTGTGCTCTAAATTATGTCTTTGATGTGTTTCTCCTATCTTTTTTTCTCATTGTATGTTTGAACTTTTAGAATCCTTGGTTTTCAGGCCACAAAAAATGCACAAGTCTAAACTGACTCATAACCATGAGCTTACCTTGTTTCCAGCTCTGATGTGACAAGGAAATGTCCAGCGTCTTTGGGCTTTGTTTGGCTAGCAGTCCAATAGCCAGGTCATACTCCTAATGAATCAGTGATCTCAGGTCTGAAGCACATTAAATGATAAACTGGCTAAGCCAACCAAATCCACTCACAGAAATTCAAGAACCAATCAGATTGCAGGAAACCAGGATTTGAAAAAACAGCTGTTCAGACACTCTATCAAATATTAAGTCAGAGACATCACTGTGGTTAAGTTTCACTGAAAGTCAGGGATTGTGTTAGTGCTTTTATTTCTGGGCCTCACAAATCTATCTGCACTGTAGGTGACTGTATTAATATAAGTCAAAGCTCATGCAGTCAAAGCTCATATGGAAAAAAAGTGTTTATATATATATATAAATAAGACCTCCACATAGAATCTCATTTACAGTGGCAGTTGCAAACCTCCAGCAGTATGATGTATACAGTAACTGAGGATAGTAGAGCGTTTTGTGGCAAGACTAGATTTGTTTGCAATGACTTCATGAGCAGTCCTCAATCTGAACAGCTTGAGGGGGTAAAGTCAGTGGTGGACCATGAGAATGCAAGTGAGAGTGTACTGGAATGGGATCAACCACTGATGGAAAAACTCTTAACATAAAGCAGCTGTGTTGAATAGACCCGTTGGTTGTTGTTGTTGTGTTTTTATCGAAGAGTGCTCTTAAGAGGATGTTGGATGGACTATTACCTCATAGGGGAATAACAGCTCCTGTATTAACTTAGCTGGAGTCCAACTGTAAATGGGCAATAATGATGGACAGATATCTCACCAATGCCTTTCAAGTCAAATAACTGTTGGGTGCTGCCAAGCAAATATATACATATATTGTTTAAACAAACAAACCCATATTTTGCATGTATTTATTTTTTTGTATGTTCAATCAATATCTAATTTTACCAAGATGGCACTGAAGTGTTGGAGACTATCAGGCCCTGGTTATTAATATGGGGAGACAGTGGTTTTTTATGAGCTGTGTAAATATTGAGCAGTTGTGTCGTTTGACATGCTTCAAACAGAGGAAAATCAATCAAAAAGGCAGCCTGTCTCATTACTGCATTCACCGCCTTTTCTGTCCATGAAACAGCCTGTAAGATTCCAATTTTTACAAATATTGTTTGGCTTCTTGTGGCGGTAACCGTTGAGGCGGCTTCAGTAGTTACATACGTAACTTTTTTGCAATTTGATTTAACCATCATACGAGGTCAGCCAACAGCTTCTCATCAGCTTGGCATTGCTCGGTTAATGTCGCGAATGCCTCAAAGCTTGGTTGCCACTGTTAATTAGGTGATTCGTGGTGGCATACATTTACCCCCGATTTCACGTTCCACTGCCATGCGGAAGAAAAAAAAACACCCAAAGAAAGTTTTTTTTCAAGTTTTCCTGTTGTTTTTCTCGACTCGTTTCACCCCTGCGTGCTTCTAATTTAAAAACAAACTGCTTCGATGAGAGTTTCATGAATAAATGATGCTGCAGGTTTGTTTTTTTTTTTCTTGCTTCTGCGTTACCGTTTGTGCTTTAAAGGTGGGGCCTGGGGGCGGGGATGTGTGGTGGTGGGGGGGGGGGTGGGAAGAGGGCCCTGTCAGGTCCCACCAAAACCACCCTGAATCAAAACCGGCGCCTGTCCCGGATCAGTTTGCTTTGAAGCACAGCCTTGTCAGGCCCTCAGATCCGGTCCTCGATTCGGGGGCGCCGCCGCGGGCCCATCTCCTCCGCCTCCTAACCCCCCGAAAAAAAAAAAAAAAAATTCAGAAGGTGCAAGCAGACGTGCGTGGGGCGCGGGTAGTCGACGCACTCACTGCGGAAATAATGATGAGCGGAGAGGCGCCACGCCGCCTTTAATCTGGCATAGCTCCGCGGCACGGTGCCGGCACCATGCTCTGCCCGCGAGATGGCAGGGATGGGTGGGGTGGCAGCAGCGGTGGCAGTGGGGGGGGTATAAGAAAAAAATAAATCTGCATGTACAGGTAGGAGCGCGTCTTCCCTGCACCCATGTGACATCCGCGGCGTTTTGACAGGTGACAAAATCAAAAGGTCATGTCACTTTTAACTGGGAACATTACAGCCCTGCTGATTTCCCTCGTGCCTCCTGGCTCCCATTCCACCACCCCCCCTTCCCCCACACCTCTCCCTGTGCCCCCCTCCCACCCCGCCCCGTGCTCGCACGCAGATATGAGTTTAAAGTGTGTGAGACGGAATGGAAGGGTTCGGCAGCACTTTATCCCTGTGAACTCTGTGCCCGTTTCACTAATGATGTCGGCTGCACACTTGTTATACCGTCGTTTTTTTATTTTATTTTTTTTTTTTTGTTGCTTGTCATTTGTTTGTGTGTTTTCTCTCCTCGCCATACCGTTTCCCATAACTTTTTGGGCTTTTTTTGAGAGGAGAGAAGTCAGAGTCAAGAGTTTAATCTCTCTTCAGTAAAGTCACGCTTTCTGGTCCACAGTTCCTGGGGACTGTTTAACACCCAGGTAACAAGACTGTAGCCGTTTCTGCCCTACAATATTCAGAGCTATGCTGTACCGATGAAGGTCATGTGCTATTTTCACTGAACAATGTGTAACTTACTGTGTGATGCATGTCAGTTCTACCACAACGCTTTTCTATCGATAGTTATTTTCAGGGTTTTTAAAGTAACTTTTTTTCTCTCTATTTTTTTCCAATTTCTCTGAATTTGAAATGCTCAGTTGTAATTGTAAGCTTGTCTCCCATGTCAACTTTGAGAGAGCATGCAAGCTCAAAAGTGAAAAACTTTTTCTCACCCTTCTGTCAAAATGGGTGAGCTACGCAGACATCACTCTTCTTGTCAATCGACCAGAGGAGTTGTGATTGAACACTTGCATTTGAGCCAAAGTGAAGATAAAGGTTGATTGAATCTCAGCCTTAGTCTGTTGAAGAGCATATGAGATTCAATCAAAACTTTTAGTCTTTTTAAGAGCAACTGCTCTACTATTTTAAAATGAAAGGAAGTCTGTTTTGATTTAATTCTATATGGCCTTAAAGAGCATTTGATTGAATCTAGCCAAAAACATTGTCTACTGCAGTTTACAGCATTATCAGACACACACACACGCACACACACACACCTGTAAACTCATGGCTTTTCAAACTGGCCTTCCAGCACTGCCACGTTACCTAGCTCTGGCAGCTCAGAGGCCAGATCGTCTCCGCCCCCTCACCCCCTGCAGCCTCACCCCTAGTCGCCCCCTCCCTGCTGTTCATGTCTAGCAATTCAGCCCCATCTCAGAACCCAGCCCTCCACCCCCACCCCCACACACACACACACACACACACATACACAGCCCCCCCATCCACCCACCCACACACCCCACCAGTCCATCCCTCCAGCAGTGGTTCTGACAGCTTGTGAGGGGCTGCTCACTCAGGCCCTCTGTTTTTTGGATAAAAAAAGCCCTTATCTGACAGAACCTCGCCTCTCTGGAGCTGGTCCACATGGACCCTTCGCAGCAGTTTGGTCCTGAGCAGCTGGAGCTCAGTCTTTTGGATTGAGTTTGCTGTAACCTTTTGATAAGAGTTTCGATTCACACTGTGGCTTCCTCCACTGCTCAGCCAGTTCAGTATGCTAATCGATGCTGTTGTGGAGCATTCAGATTTAAGATTCCTTCAGTCAGCTGGATATTTGGAAATCTACTGAACATAAGATCATATGCAATCAAGATCACAATTGCACAATGGGCAAATACATAAATAATCACAACTTTTCAGTTACTTCAGTTCTTTTTATTTCTTTCTGACCTTGTTGTGGAATATATTTACTAGTATATATTCCAAAGAGTCCATATATTCACAGTGTACTGCTGTATATTCCATCATTGTTACAAACTATCTCAGAACCCGGCCCCCTGCCCCAAACACCCAACAACCCATCCCTTCACCGCTGGTTCTGACAGTTTGTGAAGGACTGCCTGGCCAGACTCCCCCTTTTTTCAGGAGGGCAGAAATAAAAACCCCTTATCTTAGACAGGCTCTCCTCTCCAGGGCTGGTCCACACAGACCATGCAGAGCTGTGGAGGCCGGAGCAGCTGGAGAGGCTGGGGTGTTTCTACTTTCTCTCACAGACGAAGGATGAGGGAGGGAGGGAGCGAGGGAGGACGAGAGAAAATGAGAGGGTATTTTTGATTTTTTGGTAGGATGTGAGCTTCAGGCCTGTCATGCCTAAGGTTATGCGTAAGAGCAGACTTTTGCAGAAGTAGAGAAAACAGCCACAGCCAAAAAACAATTAACTTTTAGTGGGCACAGGGCATTAAGAGAACTGGCATGAGAGAGTTTATTTTATATATTTAGTTCAGGAAGAAAAAAATTATTGAAAATAAAATGAACTCTGATACAAATTATTCAGTTTACTAGTATATGATTATAACCTCTAACTAGCTCATCACTGGGGAGAGCAGACACACACATACTCTCCTCTGAAACATGTAAGCATCTTTTTAAACCACCATTTAACATATGTTGAGGAGGTCACTTGCACGTGCAGCTTTTGTGCTATCAGGTTGCAGGTGTGTGAATAACCAGCAGGGGTCACTGTTGTGCACTGAGATTTTCCACCATTATAAATCCCTCTCTACCTGGGCAACGCTGCTGCCAATTAGTGCACCACATTGTTGGCCTGTGCGCCACAGCTGGCACTGGCATGTTTTGGGTTGGCTTTGGCCCATGTTGGCCTTGTCCTGTAGTTTACGACTCACAAGTGCTTACAAGAATACATAAGTCCAAATGCACATTCTGTGTTGACTGTAATCCCACCAAGAGAAAAATCAAAATGTTTTTGCAGCTTCTCCCCAGCAATGAGTAATGCTCAAAAAGGATTTATGCCTTCATATTTAGTGATAACGGTTGGTCGATAATGCTTATGATGATGATGATAGTTACAATAACATTGTGGATATGATAAATAGCGTTAAGGCCTACAATAGCAGGCTACATTAGACATGTCTTAGAATTAATCTGGGGCTTGTCTGTATTAACTCAGAACGCAAATTCTTGGTGTAATTCAGTGCTGCTTTCAGATGGAGTATTTATCTGTGCAAAGTTTCAGGGGAGCTGATATTTTATTGCTGTGTACATTTCATAATTTGACACACTTATTTCCTGTCATGAATAAGGCCATTTTGTTTCATTTTTTCCCTCTTTTTTTTCTCTCTCTTTTTTCATGGGTGAAAGCAGAACAGAGATCAGAAACATTATCCTCTCCTTCTTTCTTTTGTTTCCTTTCTTTCTTTCGTTTTTTTTATCCATAGGGAGGTAGCACACACGTCTCTAAAGGCGCAGGATGCAGCAGAAAAGAAAAGGGCGCTAAATTGAGGACATTATCGACTGCTTTCTCAGCGGCTTGGGTTTGCTGTCCCCAGCGTGGACCGCAGCCCACTGCGAGAGCTGAACTGTGGTTAATTTGGGATAATTATCCGGTCTGTGCCGCCGATACCGCCTTCCACAAACCAGCCTCCGTTTAAACTGCCTGTGAACCGCTCCGCGTTATTGATCGAGTCATGCGCTGTTACCGTAGCACCAAGGCTGTTTACCCCAAAGCACACAGCACAACCATCCTGAACTGTCATTGTTCCTGCAAAGTCTCCCATTTACATAAGCAGCTTTCCTCAGCGATTCTTCCTTTTTATATAAAAAAACAAAAGAACAGAATCTTTTGTTTGTTTCAGTAACAAATCTCCCGAACTTATTAAAAAAAAGGCATCGGGGTTTTTAGAATAGCCTACTTGATTCTCATGCCCAGTTTTGTCTGCGTAAGAGGTAGTCACGTGACTTGCCTGGCTTTAATGTGTGACTGGCAGTGGGACCTACATTAGCTGCAATCTATGGCTAGCACTTTTTTTCTTACCAGTACAGGAACTGGCACCAGACTCAAAAATCGAACTCCACTCCCTCTCATAACTTACCCGCCCGGGGACTCACAGGCGATGAACTGAGGCTTTTCAATTGACAGAGAAAAACTCTTTATTCACATTCACCCTAACCACCCCCAAAACAAATTTCTTGCCTGCAACGACCCATTTTTAATAGCGAAGCGGATGTTTTGGGCTCAGCAAACGAGGCAATGAGAGATTGTAATTACCGACATCCCAAACCTGGCATCACCTCAGTGAGATCAATCAACGAGATAAATCCCCAAAAGATCACTGTAACTCATCTATGAACGCCTGTTAAAGCAGGGAATCTGTATTCATGTGCTGAGCCTTAACACATTACTGAAAAAGGCTTCCTTTGTCTTTTATTGCTTTGGGTGTACTGAAAGAAGAAAATGTACATCTACCTTTAAAATGCCACCTCTGAATGCAAAGTATTTTCTATATATCTCTTAAAGACACATTATTTTTCACAGCTACCCCTCCATTCTCTTATTTGTTTTTTTTAACTCTATCAACTTGGAAAATGTTCAATATTTACATGATAAATCATTGTTTTTTCCCCTCAGAAATATCATTCATCACTTATTTAGTTCATAAATGCATTGGGTTACTTAACTAGTAATTGTATTGTTTCTCTGGCATGTTAAATGTGTTCTGTCTGCATCTGATGTGTTTCAGATACTCAAGATTTCCTGACCAGTTTTCCAGATTCTGTTTACGATCTCACTGGTTTTGTCATACATCAGTGAAAAACAAACATGCCTGCTGGAATATGTTGTTTTAAGTCTGAAATAGAAAAGCATACATGCTTAAATAGACCACAGTCCATTTTGATTGGGTCCCAGCGCTTATTTCAATCTTTGGTAATACTAGGGGTGGAAGCATTCGCTCACTCATACATTTTGACTCCAGACACTTGGTTGCTGATATAGCCTCTGAATAGCCCTCTAATCCTTTGTCTTAGGCTTCTTGCAATCTGATTGGTACCCACAGGCATCTGAGGATGGGTTTGATTGGCTCAAAGAATTTGTCATTTAATGCACACACCCACCAAGAGGCTTGTGAGCTGCTTGGTTTCTTAGCAAAGTATATCACTGGCAACTGAACTGGACTCCTCTGTGGAAATCTGGGCAGAGTCACAGTCAGTAATATACATAAGGTTGGCCTGACTGCAGGATTCTCTCACATATATTCTGAATAAGAGGGTCAGCTGACATATTTTGCTGATGGTTCCTGAATTCAAACATAAGAAACAAACCAAGCAGATTCTTCACTTGAAACTGTCTTAGGGCAATAAGTGGCTTTTCAAAATTAGTGGGAGTTTGGGAGCCAATCTGGCTGTCAAAGAAATAAGAAGGTGCAGTGTAACTGAGACCAAAAAAATATTGTATACTTTGTTCCCTTTTTCTTTGTTTCCCCCCTTGAATGTTTCTGTATTTCGCATTATGAGAGTGTTGAGTTTAAATGTAGAAAGTGCCCCATTTGTCATTTTTGTGCATTTGTACATTTGCTTGATACAACATACTGAGACTTCATTGTTACATCCCCCACTTCCTTGTTTTAAGTGGTATCAAACAACCTTTTTAAAATGATAATAGGGAGACTTCAAGTCAGAATTTTGTCTCTGTGTTCCTGCACAGTAGGACAGTGAGGTACGCTTGTATGCTTTATCATAGTGATGCGTAATAGATGGTATTTAGTCGGTGCGGTTCATCGGGAGATCACACTTTACTGAGAAAGGTCAGGGTTGCTAATTTCAACAAGCACCACAGTGTAGCACACAGGTGGGTGAATATATAGCTAAGAGATTTATTTTCTTTTGGGATCCAACAAATAAAACTGCCATGTGTATCTCATGAACAATGGTACAAAAACATTTCAGACACAGAGTACAAATTACAGGGGAGCCAGGGGGCTCCGAAATATGTGCCATTGTCTCACTAGGCCTGAAGATCCTTCAATGTTTCCAGTGACTTCTTAAAACATTTTTCTTTTTAACTTCACACAAAATGTGGAACAAATACCGTTTGTTATAAAGGGTGCCAATGAGAACCACATCAGCTTCACATGAATTCCATTGCAGTTCAAATAACAGCTATGCAACTTGTAATTATACATAAACCTTCTCAATAGCTGTTAAACTATTTTGCAGTGCAGAATACTGTTATCAAAGTCAGACCTTCTTAATTACCACTAGTACTTAAGCCGCTATCTTTGTGATATATTGTCATAATTATGTTATTATTGTGTAATTAACTAAATTGTAGCATCACATATGTAGGTACTATGTAACAATGCATATGCATATAGCAGGTAGCACTCTTTTATGGATCGGATTACCCATGTATTCACAGCCCTACAATTTCCACTGGCTTTGTGGAAAATGAAAGAAATGGCACTGCCAGGAAATGGCAGTGATATGTTGATGGACTTTGTAAAAAAGACCCGTGTGAAATTTTGTCCTTAGGTATTGCTTTTAACATGAACAAACATGGTGAGGGAGTGTAACTAAAATAATACCCTTGAATAGAAATTATATCAGTTAAGAAATAGAAGCTGTCAAAAATGGATAGTGGATTATAATGTGTATTTTAAGCCTATAGGTTAAGTGTAGACACGAAAATACTGCATAAGATAGCATACAGGTTATATTTTGAGTATTGTTCATTTAATAAATGTTTTTATGTTTTTACCTCCTCGCAGTTAAAACAATTGATTTTATGAAGCGTGGTAATGGATTTACTACTGTGATAGTGCAGCTTGGCTCAGTATGAGTCCTCATTCTGCTGTCACAAGCCGAAACCTCTGGAACTGACAGGAGGGACAATAAAGCAGGCTTGCCTGAAGTATCTTAATCGCAGTAGTCAGTGTCACTGGCTTTTTTCCTTTTCAACTTTCCCCCTTTTCTCTTTCTCTTCTTTTTTTGGCATTCTGTCAGCAAGCAGTTGAGGATCTGCTGGAGGACGAAGAGGAGGAGTTTGACAAAGATGACAAGGTAATTATCACCAGCATCTCCACCATGGCCATTTTTATACATAACGCTGTTTCAGAGAGATGGGGAAAAAACGGATGAATTAAATCACTTCTCTCAACCCCCCACCCCCACACACACACACACACACACAACTTGCCTTAAAACACCACTGTGAATTTCTGCCCTCATTTTCTTAACATGTGCTTTTTTTGTGGAAATGTGAATATTATTTCTTTTGTTGTTTTCTTTTTGCAGGAATTTTACCTTTCTTTGCTTTCCTCTCGGAATGAAAAGAATCCCTCCTCTTATGCCAAATCACAAAATTGGTACTGTTACAAAAAAACAGCAAATAAACACCAGGCTGTTTTATTGACGCTGTCCTCAAAAGACGAATGTTTGTCTGAAAGCACAAACATTAACGCGCCGGAGCAAATTTGCAGTCACGCTGTCACCTGGTGATTTTTTTTTAAACTATCATTTTTTTCCCCATATTCCCAGCCAAAGGTGAGAAAAGCTCTGTTTGAGGTGCAGCCCCCTGGGGTGCCAGTTTGTGGGTGCTGGTGTTCTGATAGGCTTCTGGTCTTTGAAATAGAATTACTAACACTGGAAGGCCCAGTGAGCAGCAGGCTCATCAATCAGGCGAGGCATTTTAAGTGACGAGCTGGAGTGTCCAGCATACCTGTACAGCTGATGCTCACAATTTTGATTGCTGCTATTTTGATTTTTTGTTAACTTAAAAATAGATTTGTTGGTTAAAAATAGAGTAACCAGGTTGAAAAATGTGGCACCAGGAATGGAACTAACGATCACCGATCACCAAAGGTTTTACGATTCTTCAGGCTGGTGTATTTTGACCTCACTTTTCTATGTTGTAAACAGGCTACCTCCATTTCTACTTCATTTGTATCTTACACTTATGTTTTATGTAACAGCCCACCTAAACTCAAAAATGGGTCACCTAGACTCATGACTTGATTGCGGCATTCACACCAGTTAAACCATGCTCTAATTACATACAGTGGACAAATTTCATATTTACACGTTGAAAAATGGACACTCCATATTTGAACATGCATTGTGCAACATTTTACCAAGCGACTGGGTCACAGAAAATATTGCCATAAAAGTGGTTTGGGGGTTAGAATGTCTGGAAAAGTATTCTCCAGTAGTAGAATTTGATGTCCATTACTGAAACAACAGGGGTTTGTGATGACTGCTGGGAAAAATGGGAGGGGCGCAGTATTCAGGTCTGCAGCATAACTGTTGGGAACTAAGAGCACATTTGCCATAGCAAACTGAAGACACAAAACTTTATTCAGTGTGACATGGAAAAATAGCATGATCTTCCTGTCAAAGACCAAGCAAACAGTTTTTATTGAGATGATAATTGCTTGGGCATTAGTACTCGCAACCGGATAGCTAAATTGTACCGCCCGAAGTCATTCCTTTGTCTGACCGTATTACTGCAAGCTGACTTCCTTTTGTGTTCAGAGAGTCACTGGGATTGCCATTGGCATGACAGCCTGAGTTCACAGGGTTAAAAAAGCAGACAGTGCACACTGTTCATATACATTTAACATCCTCCATTCTGTGCCCCAAATATCCTGCAAGCAGTTAGGGAGACAAGTTCCCACACAAACAGGTATATACTTTATGAAAAATGGCAGAGTGGGGGGGTGGACTCTGCAACTGGGAAGTTCATTCTCTACTCCCTGCCTCTGCGTTTAACTTTTTTTTTTAACAAAACAGACAGTTTGAAAAGATCCAGATTATCATAAAAGCATTTCAACTTTCAAATTCAAATGAGGGCGCTGCAGCCTGCGACTGCCTCCTCGCCATCAGATTGAGGCCGAGCGTTTATTATTCCACATAAGAGGAGGCCATTATTGCCTCGTGTTGGACCCAGGCACCACAAATAGCAGGGACACCACAAAGACTACAATTTACCAAACTCCAGGCCTCATACATTTTGATCTATTGGTCCACTCGGCTGTTAGCATTTCATTTTAGCTGTTGGGAAGTTAAAAGGCTCTGCTTTTCCTTCATTTCCCTCCCTATCTCTCCCTCAGCACCCTACAACCTCCACCCCCCCACCACAAAATTTGCTTTTCTCCTCTCTCCCTCTTTCTGTCTCTCTTCCTTCCTCTCCCCCTCCTGACACCCTTTCTTCCCCCTTTATTCCTGGTTAAGTGCACAACAAATGGAGTTTTAAGGCTGAACAAATTTGTCTTTCCATCGCTGGGTCGTGAGGCAGCAGAGTGACCCACGTGCACTCATTACCTCTACTGTTTGCTCGGATTGTAAAATATTAAGGTCAGGTCAGAGGGGGCCTTTTTATGAGATGAAAGTAAAAAAAGATTAATAAATGTGCCAAGGCCTCGTTTTAATTGAACCTGAAGCATATGTTGCAAGTATGTACAATCTGTCCCAGATGTTTAACCTTGGCTGCTGCCTCGCTCTGCCCTGCACACCACAAGGCACCTATTAGCTGGATAACCTTTGGTCCTAGGGCTAAATAGGGGATTACATGGCACAAAACTGGAGCACCTGTTTTTCATTCGGTGAGGACCCCTTGCAGGCACTGCCTAAGCCTCCTGACATGTGTTTTCACTTACCGGATTGTTGGGCGATTGTGAAAAGTGTCTTTCTTTGGAGTCAACGTACATATTAGTCACTTACTCTCAATGAAAGCCTAAGTCCGGCTAATTGATGGGGACGGCCCAGCAGTTAAATCCGAGTAGATACCTGAAAGGAAAGAATAATGGGAATCAACTCTGTATCTCTCTCTCTCTCTCTCTCTCTTTCTCTCCTTTCTATTTTGATGGATAGGTAGATCACACACCTTTCCCACTCCCTGTCTCTCTCTCCTTCACAAAAATTGAGGCCTTCAACAAATATGCTATGTACTTCTTGTAACTAATTCCTCCTTCCCATTGTTAACACAAAGTGAGTTCCTATGCAAATATTTGAACAGTTGCATTCTGCATTGTTCAGACAGGAGTCAAACATGGACCACTGTAATTCAGCATCAGCTACGTAACAGAATTCAGTGTTATTCTGCATCATATGGAATTTGCAATACTGTAAAATGAATTAGGTAGCATAAATGTGATGTCCTTCAGCTGTGGCAACGTGATTTAGCTGTGAGGTTTATGATGAGGTGAAGAGAAAAGGGTGCACAGACGGACAGGGCCTCCTGCCTATGTCCCCTGCCCTTTTTAACGGTATGGTAAGGACAGTGGACTGAGGCCTGTTTAATGGCCCCTCTTATCCTATGTCCGGGAAGTTGAGGGCTTCTGACACAACACAAGTGGCACATGTGTGCAGACATGCCCAGCCCGTCTCCAGAGATCTCATTGTCTCCATCCTCTTCATCAAAAACAACAGTTATAATAGGGGAGAATAGATAGATAAATAAATAAATGAGAATAAAACACCTGTTCAGAGGCAAAGTAAATACGCAGGGCGAAGTTTAGGCATGCCCGGCGCGCTGTGAGCTAACGGTGCTAACAAAATTTTAATGAGTGTGTCATTACTGTACACGGGCGCTCCCATGGGCCGGGCCTTGTCTCGTCTGTCAGGTTTTTCTGAGATTGGTGCGATGCGACAGGGAAGGATTGGGAAGACAGGCATTGCCGTGGCGACAGGCATCCCAGAAGGGGCTTCCTATCTCTTGTTCAGTCGGCCCTGTGACATCCGCAGAAGAGCACGGGAGAGAGGACGGCATTTTCTTTAGGAGTGGTGCGCTGTGAGATCACACCTGTATGATTTCTATGTACACCCACACTCCCATCTTGTACCCCCAGCAGCCACTACACAACCATCGCTGGCACCATCCCCCAAATCCCCCCACCCTTGCCACCCCTGTGGCAGTGTGTTTCCAGATGCCGTTTGTTGACTTTTCCCACAGTCTGTCATTCAGCTCTCAGACGACGGTGACGAGGTGCGTCGCACGCCACGCATGTCTGTCATGCTTCAGAAGTCCCATCATGCTTTGGGTCCCCGCTCCCAGCCCCCCGCCATCCAGTTATCTTCAGCCGCTTCTCACCGAAAATATATAACCAAGCCTTCAGCTGGTTCTCTGGCTCAAGAGCAGACAAAGTGACAGTCAATGGCAGGAAGAATCATTTGGGTTGTATGATTTAAAGTTTAGTCTAGTCAGCCAATCAGAAGTTGTAGACTGTATTATAGTAGCACTAGCTTTGTCATTTCTGATTGGCATCAAGGGATCTCATCAATTAACTCTGGCTTCACTGTGAAAAACTGACTTATTAACTAAATAACTATTAGATGTAGATAAAATGTCATTTTTAATGTAATAAAATATTGTGCAATATTTTTTACTATTTACTTTTTACTACACCATTATGCAATAGTTGTAAATTGTATGAAATTAGCAAGTGATGGTAGTAAATGAATTGTTGTCCTATCAGTGTGGGGTTGGGGAGAGTGCACTGATTAATGAACCTATGTATTTGTGTCTTGTGGGTCTTGCTGGTGTGTAGGACAGTTTTTTTTTTTTTTTTGCATTTTTAGGATTTAACAAGGAAGTCAGCAACTAAAATATTCTCTAATGTGTACAATATAATTTTACCCATTTGATTTAGATTGATATCTTTTCAGTGTTTTACTGTACTGTACTTAAATTCACATTTTCACGTTCAATAAGAGGTGTGCACTGCCTGCTGGTGTGTGTGTGTGTGTGTGTGTGTGTGTGTGTGTGTGTGTGTGTGTGTGTGTGTGTGTGTGTGTGTGTGTGAAGGGCCGTGAAGGAGTATTAAGATTACTCCCACGCATCACTGGTTACTGGAGTAATACCCCCAGCTCCGCACAGACAGAGAGATTGAGAGAGAGAGGGGCTCCTGATAAGATACATGGGTTAATCATGTCCCGCTCGTGGGCCTGCGGCTCTCACACACACCTCCTCCTTGCTGAACAGCTGTTCCACTCCTCTGTGTGAACAGTAGCTGGGAGTTTGCCATGTCTGGGCAATGTCTCTCACCCCAGAGAAAGCACCTACAAACAGCAAATATTGGTTGCATAATATACATAATATACATGAATAACATAATATATTGGCTTAGACCCTAAATTGAGTATCTTACCTTTAGCATTATCTGTTTAAACTGCTGGCTATATGTGAGGGCAGTAGCCTTAATGAAGTGCTCAACTGCAATTTAGACATTTAACCTTGAGAAAACAAATTCTGTGCTATACCCACAGTGCCACAGTACAGCCTGTTATTTTTCCCAAGGCCAGTGGGTCTTTATAATGTGTGTGTTTTTGGTTTTGTATAAGATACTGTATATAATGCTCAGTATTTCTGTTGGGTACGATTATGATTTGCTTGTCATCCCACGTTGGAGAGTTTCAAAAATGTTTTATTGTATAAATTATGTAAGATCTGGCTGAGAGTGAGTATTGCTGTAGGTCTATTCTCTGTCATTAGGGTCATGACTATTTGTATAAGATTTGAGAACACCAAAAGCACAATGTCGGTATGGTTCAGTCAACGGTTGGCACTTTTAATTTGTAATGAAAAGGTGATCATTTCATCAGTGTTGAGTGATACCTTTTAGTCTATGCAGGCATTTGTATTGTAGAAGGGACTTTGCTGATTCATTTTTTCAGTTGTATTTCCCACATGACACATGAATGGGGATGTGATAGTCCATATTGTTCAGAGGCTCCAGTGCACTGTTTGGTGTAATGGCTGAATTGTGAACTGTGATTTTATGGGGGCTGAAATGATTGTAAGCAGTTTGAAAGTGGTCTTTTGCACAATTATGGTGTGGATGACCAAAAACCTTTTTTTAAAGGTTTTTTGGATGATGGTTTATGTTCTATCATGTAGGTGATTTGTTACTTTTTAACAGGGGGGGTGGCCCAGTGGGAGCACCCCCCTGCCCCCACACCACCAACCAACACACACAAGTGTAAAATGGGGACGGCAGGTTAAGAAGGGGGATGCATTTTGGTAATTTTGCTAACAGGGGGATGGCACTCCCCCTCACCCCCCGTCAAATTGCCTACTGGTTCTACCTATACCTGTGTAATTATATCATAACTACTTACCAAGATGCTATAACAGAATGATTTCATTTTAGGTTACATGGTGTAGGAGTCATCAGTGTTCCCAATCATATCCCTGAAACAAAGCCAGCTCTACTACATCCAATGAGAAGGGCTGAGTTTGCTTCACATGCGTAGTGACCAATACCGCTAATTCTTCCTACATATTGCATAATTTCAGTTACTCAGTAATACCAAGTTATCGAGTAGTTACAATTTCATAGGTGTGGGTGCAACGTAATGCAAAATTTTTGTCTGTGTTGTTTTGTTTGTGCTGTGTGCCAAGGAAGGCCATGTTTCCTTAGTCACTGGCATCTCCAGGGCAAAGCGAACATTTAATTTTTAAATTTTTTGGAAAAAAGAGACACTATCTGTAAAGAAATGTCTAATCTTGTTTCCCATTATCACTTTGAGACAGTAAATCAGAAATCTAATAGGGTAACATGGAGGCTGCAGACGGCTGATAGCAAGGGCCGTGGTTATCGATGGGCTCGTTAGGCGCCCCAGCGACAGTAGCTTCCCTCCGCATCAGTGCCCCCAGGGTTGGGGGTGACAGAGTCCCATCTCCATGACCCCTGGGCCCGACAACCCCGTCACCCAAGCCCCCCCATATTAGAGGGAAAGAAATATTAGAGGGAAAGAAACTGTTCACCTTTCAGAACTGTGAAATGCAAAAAAAAACATTCCCCAATTCATGCACATCTATGTCAGTGGGTATCTAAAATTACAGTGAACCTTATCTGTAGATAACACATGGAAAAGAGGACCTGAGGGAGAGACAGATCCATCTACCACCCCCACCCTCCCAAACCCTTTCACCAACAGGGAAGATGTAGTATGTAATTGGACTAAAGAGTGCACCGGGATTATTTTAATACTTTAAAAAGTGTGGCGGAAAGAAAAAAAAACTTGTTCTGGGGCTATTGAGCTTGTGATTCGCCACGCATGTCCTCAGGTAACAAGATTTTTTTTAAGTGCTGAGGAGAATGAGGAAAAAAAGTTTGGGCTGCCTCTAGTTCTTTTCTTCTTTTCGCCACAGTAGGATGAAACACTTCACGCTGTAAAAGACGCTTTGACTCTTTTGCCTTTTTTTTGTTTTTTGTTTTTTTTTAACACCCAGAGATGTTCGTCAGAACTGTATCTTAATCGCGTTTTGACTAATAGAGAGGAAAACGAAAACAAAGGGGTGAAAAAAGGAACAAATGGAGGGCATTGTGAAAAACACGCTATAATGCTTTTTAAAAAAAATATATACTGGTGCATTTTTCTTTTCTCCCTTTCTCTCTCTCTCTCTCTCTCTCTCTCTCTTCTTTCTCTCTCCCCCCACCCCCCACGACAAGATACAGAAATCACTTCATTTGTCTCCCTGGTTGTTTTAATTTTTTTTTAAATCTCAATTTATTCTGGTCCACAAGGTCCCAGGTTCTTTTCCCTCAGAAGGTGCCAGTCTGCCTGCAAGCCGTATCCTTGAGGATATATTGGCTTCCTGGCACTTTGAGTGGATACACGTGATGGTGGTAAGTCTGGCCGGTGTGTTGCGGTGTTGCTTTCGCTCATTGTATGTCTACAGCACGGTCTGTGCCATTCACTGTTGTCTCGCGTCCAAGGCAACCCCCGCCACCCCTCCCGGCTTCCATCCCCTATTAGCCGTAAAATGTAGGATCACCTGGAGCTGCTGTAGAACACGTCCTTCGCACTACCCTTCCTAACACCAGCCAAACCCTCCACCTCCCAACTCTCCTCAATACTGAAGACAAAATGGTTTACATGCTATCAGAGCCCCCCAGAAGCCCACAAACCAATAAAAGAGCCCCTCTCTGCTTTCCTGTGGCTGAGCCACTTCAGTTTGGCTCTGGCTCGGTGTCCAGACCAGGGAATCACAAGATCGGCAAGGCTAGTCAGCTTGCTCGCATTCCTGCCAGCTGCTTTCGCAGGCGCTGCCTATGAGAAATGACTGGACTTTCTGCTGCATATGCTTACTTACCCTTCCACTCTGAGGGTGTTTTAGCTGCAGTCTGCTACTCTTAGAGTATTTTGCCTACAACTTTGTGTGGTCAAGCCCCCTTTTTCGGTCTCAGAAACCAAAAAATGTCCACCATGGAGCCTTACGTTATCAGGGTCCCGCATTCAACTTGCAACTAACTTAAACCTTTTTTCCCAGCATGCTGCTGTCCACATCTTTGCAAGTGTTCAAAACAGAGCAGGCAGACAAATATGCCTGCATCTCCATGTACAAAAAAGATACTTATTTCAACACACAGGAAGCCAGTGGGTGACAAGTATTTAAAAAGAGCACAACAATCATGAATACATAATTACATACATACATTTTTTTGACTGATCCAGGTTTTCAGCAGAGCAGTCATTCCATTTTCCCATAGCTGGGCTATTTGGTTTAAACATTCACAAGGCAATTCCCAAGCTTTATTGTAAGTATTAATATGTAATGAATGTCAAATATCAGGGGATACTTAATGCAAAGGTCAGCTCTGGTTGTCCTGTGGTCTTTATTAAATGAGTGGCCAAGTTTGAGCAAGTAAATGAGAGGACTGGTGTCTTTTTATCCTAAAGAGATTATCTCTTTAATGTGCTCTCAACGCGCAAGTTACAGTCTGTGTACATAGCTGTGCATCATATCCTCAGTCCATCAGTGCCAAGCAAGTACATTCATTTAATATTACTGAACAGATTTATCATGAATGAAGGGTGCTGTTTCTTGTTCCACTGGTAATTCACCATTCAATTCTTTTGCATACATTTTATGTTGTCATTATGCCAGAACACCATTGTTATGCACTTTATAGAAACCCCTATAGAACTTTAATATGCTATTTATAAACCCCCTTATTATCTGAGCTCACTGGGAGCAGAGCTGGCCACAAAGTAGTTGAAGCATGTGGGTTTTTTTTGTTGTTGTTATTGTTTGTTTTTTTGACGGCCTTGTTTTTTGGGAGAGAGAGGGACCAGGCTGGGAATCCAGGCCAGGGAAGGGTGAAAGTAATTGCACATCATTTATCAGTGTCAACACTGAGGGACCGTGGAACGAGAGAAAGAGAAAGCGAGAGAGAGAATGAGACAGAGAGGAAGCAAAAGAGAGAGAGGACAGGGGAAGGAGAGTGAGGGCAAGGGCGAGCCAGGGAGCGTCTCGCAGTGATGAGGTCACAGGGAGATGGGGGCGGGCGGTGGTGGGAGGGGCCGGGAGCCGCCTCCGACCTTGAGGCTGATGGAGTGCCTGTGTGCCCGGGTGGCAGAAAACCTGGAGAGTAATGGGCGCCGTGTGCCGTTGCAAACTCTACAGGCCCCATTAAGAGAACATGGGCGCCCCAGCTGTTGTTCTTTTAGGAGGCAGCTGTGGGAAGGAGAGGTCAAACTGAAAATAATCTTCCTCCCTCGTCGATGGCGAGGTGTTTATGCGTATTTTTAACCGTGACGCGTACCGAGGGATGGGGGGGGAAAGAATTGGGAATTAGGAAACTCCACAACCCTCACACCCACCACTCCTCTCAAAATGCTTGGCCCCTTCCTCCACCCCCTCTTTTCCATGTCCACCTTCGTGAGTTTCAGTCGTCGGGAGTTTGACATTGTCGTCGTTAAAGCCTCCGGGGTCCCCCAAGCTGGAGTTTTGAGTTCTTTCCTCGTGTGCTTTTTAAACACAGGGGGCTTTTGTGTTGAGGTAAACAGCTTGAGGAGGAGAGGACGTGTGGAGCATTACCGCGCTGAGTTAAACAGATATTTATGTGGTTATGAAAAGACAGGCGGTTAAAAAAAAGTGAGAGAGATGTATTCCCCATATTCACCCAAGGATTACTTGTGAAATAAATAATTTATTAAAACCCAGCTTCAAAACGAAACATCTGCTGCTTTCATGTAAGGCTGGCGAGGAGCCAAACACACGGGTGATACTGTAGCCGTCCTGAAGTTGTTATTGTTTCCTAATAGGGGATGCTCTTACACCAAGATGTAAGCCCATGATACCATCCCTTAATGTGGGAATGGAAATTTCTGAACTTTGGGAGTGCAGTTCACAGCATGTTAATATGTCCAGGTTTTTGGCCGCCAACCCACGAAGGGGCTGAATGAGGAAGAATTACATTACATGGGTCTGTTTATTGAGTACGTGACATTTTGGCTTGGGAATGCTTTCATTTGAGAGAAGGTTATGAACCTGTCACTGCAGACAAAAGCCGCCTGCCTTTTTTACACTCCAGTGACCCTAGTTTTTTTTTGTTGCCTTATTTATTTATTTTTTTGTCTTTCCATTGCCCTGCTTAGTTTCTACATGGCTGATTCTGCTCACGTTTCTCCCCCCCCCTCCATCTTTCCCACCCGCAACAAACAGGGCTTGTGGAAGAAGGCGTCTCATCCCACGAAAAAACTCGTTTGTAGGATCTGTCTTGTTTGGTATCCGTGTTCCACTTTCGCGTTTGTCACCGGCGCACAGGAGCTGCCAAAGCGGAGTCAATTATTTCTGAGGGAAACTTGAGTAAGCCGTGTTGCTCGGGTGACGGGTTGCGGAGGGCGTCTAACTGCAGGTCCTGCAGGATTGTGGGTAAAAAAGTGTGAAACGGATCAAAATCGGGATCGTCGCTAATGAGTAACACCTCTGCTCCTTCCTTTATCATCAGGGGACTTTAGAAAAATGATGTTTGCCATGTCGCTACGTTAGCGCTCACACCTCTCACGTACTCCTCCATTTTAGAATCTGTCTCACTAATGTAATGACTCCTCGGCAGTTGTAGTTTACTGTATGTAATTGTTGCCCTAGTTTCCTCTTTCAGAAGTTTTCAAACTCACCCGCTTCTGCTCAAGTAGTCACAAAACACACTTTTCTAAAAGTTAAACAAAACGGCGCATAAGTAGAATTTTTTCATAAGTTTTGTTCTCTGTGTTAGCACAGGACAGATTGGAGTGTAATGGGATACTCTTCTCTGGCACTGATGAGCAATGCGTTTTACCTCTCATTTGGACTAATACTACTAAAACACACATTTACAATAAATGAAATTTGCTATGTCTGATTCTAACCATAGTGCAGGTACTTGGGGGAAATTGATGCTTTTATTATTTCTACCTAACATTCGATATAGTCTTTTTTTTAGAAAGCCTTATACCTCAGTTGTTTATATATCAGTAATTTTAAATATTTATAAATGGCTATTTTTCCTTCCCTAAAGCGTTTTCCTGCCTGATACTTTATTGAACTTTTTATATGTTTGAGGGACCAGTCTAATGGGATGTCTGAAGTTACCGAAACAACAAGGACCATTTCAAATGCCCTCTGGGACTCTTACATTAGCATCATGCTGGATTTTATGTGACACTTCAGGTTTTGTGTGCAGAGAAAAAAATGACAGGTGCAACTTAAGCACAGCAATAAATAGCTCCACATGTTTTAAATAAATTAAGCTGTGTTTGCAAAATTACTACACCAGTAGACATAAAACTAGTCATTACTATTTTATAATACGTGTCATTTGATGAGGTGGTTTATAAACTAGTAATATCATACTTATGAATGAGTTATGTACATGTTCATAAAGGACATCATTTTAAAAGTTGTAAATAATTTTATTTTTATCATTTCTGCATCTAAAGGATGTTGTTGGTGGGTCGTATCTGAATTTCAGTAGAGCAGTAAAACAAGTGATGCCTTAATCCAACAGTAACTGTCAAATTCAGAGATGTGGGTGCTGTTTGGCCACTGGACATCTGAAGGAGTCATTTGGGAACTATTGGATTAGACTCATCATCCTTACAACAGTTCTGCTGTGCCTCTTCCTTACTTTCAACCCTTTTCACAAAGGTGCCAGCTCCAAACAGTTAAATGCATGCATACAAACTAAAGAGCCGCAGAAAATTGAGCTGACAGGACGTCACTCAGTCCCCCTCATAAGCAGCTAACTGCATGGGCTTCCTACACAGAGCTAACTGTAAAAAAGCTGAGATAATTGACGTCAGAAAGTTTTCCCCTGTCTCGCAAAATGGTGGAATTTTTTATTAGAGTGGTGTCTTTCATGTACTTGGCTGAGCTGAATTTGATTCATCCTCAGTTCAAAAGTGTGGCATTTTTGACTTTGTTTGTTGCTTTGTTTGTTGCAGATCCTTCCATGGAATTGGACTAAACTATCTTTTAGTGCTAGGAGCGTTTCAGGTTTCGTAGTATGAGTTTTTTCCCTTTTAAGCAGCTTGGCAAGCTACTGTGTCTCTGAGACTTATGTGAGAGTCCCCTGCAGCATACAGTAAGGGCTGTGGTAATGTCCACGTTGTGTGAATAGCTATGACGCACATTGATGATGCCATGACTACTGGACATCTGCACCATATTTATGTTTACATCTATATTTAGGCAGTCACAGAACTGCTTGAAGTGCATGAAATAAGTTAGAACATCAAGCAAAAATAACACAAAGTTGTCAGTGTCACAACCAACATTCATACCTATTTCACCAACCCATGGCCCTAGTAAGTGCCAGACGAAATAGAGATATATGTGTATACGATAACAGTGGGACACAACTGAATTGGAAATCCTCCGGAACATGTCATTTAATGTGTCTGTTAAGAAAGATATAACTTTTCGTGCTCTTTGTCCTATTTTATCCTATATTTGTATTTAACTCTAAGGAAAGGTCTGCTTAAGCCATCAGCCTGTCTTTATTCTGGTGTGTGCTGTGGCTGGGCTGTTGGCATGACAGCTTGGTTTCTCCAATGGTTAAAAGCCCACTTGACTCATCCTGACATTTTTTTGCTATGTATCACATCCTGTAGCTGCCGAAAATGGTACTCTGCAGTGAACCAAGTCCGAAAATTGACATTTGTCAGTGAAAGTATGAATATGTTGACCATTAAAAGTACATTTTCTGGCTCCTAAAACTATTCCCTACATGTTGTGTCATAAGTTATTGCGTATATCACAGATGCAGCATGTCTATCTTATTTTTAAAGTTACTGAGCAAATGAGGGGACATTACCACCACAGCCATTAAATGCCTACCTCACCACTTTCTGCTTCCATTCTGCGAGTATTTAGTAATTAAACCCCGGAAGTAAGTGTCACTGGAATAGACCTTTAAGACTGTCTTGTTAGATCACTGAAGAGCTGGTTAGCTGTAGTCTGCCTGGAATGTGCATCTGCAGTTGATAGAACACAGAGGCAGGTTCCAATAGATTTACAAGCAATAACTGAAAACCAAGACAAGACTGGCCATAAATGAAGGACTCCAGTCACGATAAAGACTCATCCCCTTTCAGGATAACTCAGCCGACAACTTGGGCCACATGCTGCCTCTATGAACTTCTGAATTCAGGGGCAAGGGAAACAGGTTTTTATCAGAGGATAGGCCCAATCACAATCAATAATGGAGATGATGTCATTGATGTTCCAAGCTGGCCACAGAGGTGATCCCATAGTCATAAAAATGTCTCTTTGCCCATAAATGCCCATAAAGACAGGCATTTCCCATAAAAACCGGATTCTCACAGAGATTTGCTCAAGCAGAGCCAGGTGAATTCACCATTCCTCCATGTAAAGAAGGCAGAGCATAATCATAATAATAAGGGTGTTGTTCTACAAGGCTACTAATGAATCTGAACCTAATTGGGGAGAAATAAACATACTCCCCAAAAGAACTATGTTCCAAGCTTGGTGATCCCTCTTAAATGAAATAAAATTATTGTGTCATGCCAATGGCATGGAACACACATTATGTTCTCTGTCTCCTTAGGTTCTTAGACAATACAGTTTCAGTCTGAGTTACAGGTCATCTCTGCACCATTTATTCGGGGAAGCTCCTTCCACTTTTAGTTCATTTGAAATTTTTGTATCAATTCATAAAATGTTTTATGTAAGGTACCAACTGGATGTACTGTTGATTCCTGGCACCACGGCACCTGGCACATGTTTCCCCACCTCTTTGTTTTGGGTATGAGGGAAGGGGGGTAAAGGGGGCTGGGGGGCTTGAGGGCAGCTAGGGGAGTCTCTCCTCCTCACTCCTGTTTTTTTGTGTGTGACACTCCAGCAGGAATTAGGCTGCAGTTTTAATTAACCTCTCAAGTGCTCCAGCGCAGAGACACTGGTGGTCTCACTGACAGCCCTTCTCCTCATACCATTCATTATAGATAAATCTCTAATGATATACTTGTGGAAAATTAATAGTCAGATTAATTTTTAAAAAGTTTTCCCTTTTTAACGTCTGCAAGAGGGGGAAACCATGAGTGTTATCGCTCCTGCAACTTTGTGGTGTCAATCCTAAATCATTAAATGCTGAGCTACCATTACAAGCACACTTCCATATCAGTGCATATCAGTTCTCTGTGCTTTCTGATTTAGCACAAAAACAAGATATTATCTCAAGAACAAAACAAGATGTCTCAGACAAATAAGCAGAGTATACAGCTGGCTGTCGTGGCTGGAGAAATAATTTCATTTTATCTCTTTTTTTCCCCTCGTTTTGTTTTCTTTTGTCCTGGTCACCTTTGCTAACAGAAAGATCAAAGACGGATTTTTGTAAAACCATAACAAGTTGAGCTTGGGGTGAACATGGATTATCTCCAGTGGGGGGTTAGGCTGTTCTGTAATTGAACTGGACCCCCTCCCCCCAAAAGAAAACCCCTCTCCTCAATACTCTGTCCCCTGCTACCTGCCCAATCTCTCCCCACCGTTGCTGCCCCCCAAAACACAAAGGATCTCCGACTCACTCCCCTCATTCCTCACAATACAGGCCTCATTATGCGGCCAGATTCCTGTTGCCGAGGTAAATATGGATTTCCCACCGAGGTGGTGAATTGCAAATAGCCTGACGCCAGGAGATGGTCGCGGCGATCTTGCCTCCACTTGCCTCCCGTGCGTTGGTGGTATTAGTGGAACTAAGAGCAGTATAATGGAAGCACACCGGGCGGCATGGCCTAACCCTCGTCCCCTCTGGCGCAGCTTAATTACATCGTCGTTGTGTGACTTCCTCCTTCCAGCAGTCTGCGCCCTCACACAGCAAAAGCTGAGCGCACCTCCTGACCTTACCAGCTAAATGCTACAGATGTAAAACATGCATATGTGTGTCATATCATAGAAATGATGCTTTTGCAATGAGAGAATGCCTTTTTGATCTTGATGTTTTGTAAGGCACACTGTAGTTACTGAGAATGTTGTGCAGTGATGCTATAATTGGAATATTTCACCAACAGTTGAAAATCAGGAGGTCTCTCTTCTCTTCTACATCATGAGAGTTGAGCAGTGTTTATCAAATTTACTTTGCAATGCGGTACACCCGGTAAAATGCTAGTTTAAGCATGCCAACCTCATACACTGGAGAGCTGCTGTGTTTGTAAGTTGTTGAGATTTACTTCAAATCAGTAGCCAATTTAGGCTTTGAAAACAAGGTGTGTAGACTCTTTAGTCAATCAATAACACACCATAAATGAAGTACTTATGTGCTGAAGCACACTATAAACATCAAGCATAGCAGCCCTACAGGACTGGAGTCTGACACCCCCGTCATAGAATCAACAAATATGAAATAATAAAGCTGAACTCCTGGCAAGTTTTCACTGGCATCTGTGGAACAAAAACACACAATAAGTGCTGTATTATATTATCTTTGGTATTGTATTATTGATTTCCTGTACAGTCATCTTTGTTTATGGTGAAGCACATAGCTGACATTTGATATATTATCCTGTTATACAATTGGATGTTTATGGAAGCTGATTCTAGTACTTCTTATGCTGCATCTAATACAATGTTCAAGGCAGAGCTCTTGCTATGATTTGAACCCATAACCTTCTGTGTATGGGGGCCACTGCAGCTGGAAACCAGTGCCCCAGTGCATAGAGTTATGTGTTGACTTTTTAACCCCTCAGTCAGGGGTGTTGTCAGGAGGTCCATAGTACTAATGGAGGAATGAGATTGTTTGAGCTGTGCAGCGTTTACTCACTAGGGCGAGGCCAGTTGCCCCCTGAGAGAGCAGCATGCAGGCCCGACGCTGGCCGAAGATGAGATGGGCCTTGCGGCATGTCGCTTTTGTGTACAACTGAGGCGGAGGGGAAGAGAAAATAAGCTTCTCCCTCAGCCCATGTTATTGCAACCTCCCGCCTCCGAGGCCCACTTCTGAACGCAGGAAATAGGAGTCAGCCCACGGTTCGAGGGGCATGTGGCAATAGTTTGGATTCCAGCGACCCCTGATCCCGCCCTCCCCACCCCTCTCCCCTCGCTCACTCTCCCACACTGTTCCCTTAGTCGCAAATCCCCTCAGTCCTTCTCATCTGAGCCCATTCAAAAAAAAAAAACAACACACACACACAAAAACAACTCAGTGCATGTATGCAGACCTTTGTTTTAATCAATAATAAAAAACAGATGGGTTTGTTAAATAAGGGAGTGGGATGGGGTGGGTGGTGTGGGAGGGGGGTCTTGTAAAATATTTGCAAGGAAAAATAACCCTAGGACAGTGTCTAATTATATCTATTTGTCTTTTTCACAGTGTCAGAGAGGGCATGTGGTTTCAGTGGCCATATTGGCAGCTATTTTTCAAAGATTTGATTGTACAGGAAGAAAGAGGAATGGGTGGTGGTGAGGGGTAATGCTGTGTCAAAGGTATGAAGAGAGCAAGAGAATGAGAGAGAGGAGGCTTGAGTTCAGTGCACTCATCTGCCTGTTGCAGATTTGTCCTGATGAAATAGATAGAGAGGCATCCGTCACCTTGGAAGGCCCAGTTGACTTATCCTGATGTTTTTCTGCTACATCACAGTCTGTAGTGTTCAAATTATGTTGCACAACCAAAACTGGAGTCTAATTGACATTTCAGTGAAAACATGAGTATTTTTGCCATTCTCCATTTTCTGATGCTCTCATAGAATGATTTTTCATGTGCTGTGGTGTACACATAATCATTCGGCACCAACAGTAAACTCAAATAATTGTGCGAGCCATACGTGAGCATACTGGGTATTCTGTTGTCCACAGCTCATTCGCTGAGAATTCTGGGTAACCGATCAGGTGAGGCAGAGAACTACAGCAGTGCAGAACAAGCATAAAAATGAAAAGTTTTCTCTTTTAGCTTTTAGAGTACACAGAGGACTCTTGACCTCCAATGGTGAGTGGTAGGAGTCTTTTTTCCCAGGAATACCTCCTTCTAAAGTGCTCCCAGGTACTTTCATAGGGTCTCTTGTGGGAACATTCAGTTTGAACTGAAGAAACCGAAGACTCAAACCCCTACTGCCGGTGCGTCTCGATGTCACATTCTTTTAAAATAGCACGGCTAAAAAGGTTAACGGATCTGGGCCTGTCCTGGGAGCCATGTACCTGCATCACTGTACAAGCACTGGAAATGTAGTGGCTCAGATTACACACGGGCTGGCTCAGTTCATCTTTGGGCCTAGCTTACAGTGACCTCATTAGAACCTTACGATTGTCATGGTTAAAATATCTCCTAAAAACGGCCAATGAAACAACTTGAGGATCAAAGTTAAAGTTTGTCAGAGTCCTTTGATTTGTAAATTTGGATTGTTGAATGACATCTCTGGTCTTTCACACTTAATGGATCCTAGATGTTCACACAGAAAGTAAAAAGTGAAAGCATAATATATCTATGTTTTTTTAATAGGAGCTAAGATGGGATTTCCTTTTTAGTGACTGTAATTCAGAGGTGCCTTACACTGTAATGCGCTACTGTGTTCCCCCTTCTCCCATCACCTCCCACGTTTACACAGTACGGAGCTGACAGGATGTCCTCCATGTCCCCACGCCCCCACGGAAGCTGTCCTCGTTTCTCTCTGTTCCCATCGCACCTTATCCACTAATGTTTTGTCAGTCTAAACATGGCCTGCTTGTTTGTGTGTCTTGTTCCTTTTCTGGTTTTGGAACGGGTAAGCATTTTTGATGCATGGATTTTAAATTGCCTGCAATCATGGATGCATTTTTTTTCAACCATCAAAAACTTGAAAAGGAACGGCTTTTTTCACAGTGGTGGTGGCATTGATGATGGTGAAACCCCTCTTATTGACATCACCACTGCTGATAGCATAATGAGCAGTTACCTTCCTTTTACTGGACATTGGGATGGGGTGTAGACGATAGGAAAACCAGAGGCTTTTGCACCTCAGTGTTGCTTGCTTTTCTAGAATTTTTAAAGATTCACTTAAAATGCAGAATATTTATTAATTTCTCACTGTGTGATGTGCAAAAATTAAGTTGTGACCCCTTAGGTGGACAACAGCTGGAGTGAGATGTAGGTGCGTGCGTATGTGCATGTGTGCGTGTGTGCGTGCGTGCGTGTGTGCGTGTGTGCGTGCGTGCAGATATCCAGCTTTCATTTGACTTTGCATTAGAGTGTCACAAATTTTCCTAATCACTGTGATTTTTTCACTTTGCTTGGGGGAACAAAAGGAAAAAAAATGAATAAAACATCCATTCTCTTTCTCTCTCTCTCTCTCTCTCTCTCTCTGCCTGGCCCTGCAGGACTCAGAGAGAAAGGGCTTCATGAACAAGCTGTACGCCATCCAGGATGTGTGCATCAGTGTGCAGAATGCTCTGGATGAGGTGGCCTCCTATGGAGAGAGGATAAAGAAGTGAGTAATGAGCTTTTTTCGATGCCCCCAGGTTACTGCATGCCAGGCCCTCCAGCTCTGCCAGCCTGCTCTCCCCTGTCACAGCTTACTTAGGGCCTTCAGAGAAGAACATCCTCATTCACATCCGCCATGTCCCACACTGCATCTCTCACTCTCTCTCAGAATGGGGCGAGGCAGAGATGATCAAATAAAGAATATAAATGCGGCAGAACCCCTCCAAGATACAAACATTTCATGAATGCAAAATGAGACTCATTCTCATTGTAATCCTCACATTTTTATGCCAGGGGTAAAGGTGCGTATGGTACTTCCAGTTTCATACCTGTTTGTTTGACTGGTCAGCCCATGAGTCTGAGGTTTGTGTCTTAATTATTTTATTTCCTGTCGCCTGTTTGCTGCCAGCCCTATAAAGTTACAGACCATCTCTAAGTGCTTATTAAGTGTTTAATAAAGTAAAGGAACACTTAGAAATGCTCTGGAATTCAATGCATTTTTATTTGAAACTTCAAGTTGCTGACTGTGGATAAAGTACCACTATCTGGTTAGTCAGTAAAGTGGGTAACTCAGTAAAGGTGGGTCTCAGTGAAGGTTGAAGTGTCGTGTTAAACTGTGCGTCAATCTTACCAATGCCAACTTCCACATTCCATGCAGGTAAATCATTGCTTCAGTGAGACAGTGAGAGATCTTTCCAGATGGTGAGGTGAGAGTGTCTTTGACCACGGTGACCCCCTCATGCCTCTATGGTCTGTCTCCCTGCAGCACTTTCAACTGGACCGTGCCTTTTCTCAGCTGGTTGGCCATTGTGGCTCTGTGTGTGGCCACTGTGGTCATCTACTTCATCCCCCTCAGATACATTGTGCTGGCTTGGGGTGAGTATGGAGCCATGTATGAGAAGACTATTATGCTGTTCTCTCTGTCTTTCTCTGTCGTCCTCTCTCTCTCTATTGCTTTCCTCTTTCTCATACTCTAACCAGGCACATACATTGTACTCAGATCTTATCTATCTATCTGTCTGTCTGTCTGTCTGTCTGTCTGTCTGTCTGTCTGTCTGTCTATCTATCTATCTATCTATCTATCACCTAGATAAGATTGAGAGAGAAAAAACAGGCAGGCAGACTGATAGAAACACAGAAGGAGAGACAGATAGACTGAGAGTGTGCAAGTGTGTGTAAATAAGTGTCTGTTCTTGAGTACCTGTGTGTGTGTGTAAGTGTATATGTGAGTGCAAATGGTAATTGGTTACTGCAGGAGGTTTTTGGACAGACATAAGGGGTGTTTCAGAGAGGCCTTTGAAGGTAGCAGCCAGAGGTGGCAAGCCCCTGTGATCCACACATGAAGAGCTCTTCTACCTCTATAAGGTGCGACCCTCTCTCTCTTTTCCCCCTGCAGGTGTGAATAAATTCACCAAGAAGCTGCGCGACCCGTACACAATCGATAACAACGAGCTTCTGGACTTCCTCTCCAGGGTTCCTTCAGACGTTCAAATGGTACGTCCCCTTTCATCTTCCTTTTAGCGCTCGCCGACCAGAGCTGCGGACACAGGCCTGAGACACACTCTCACACCGCGCCTCACCCATTTTCCACATTAGCGCTAGCGGTGAGGTTCTGCTACTAGCGCACTTCCCTGCACAAAGAGCTGTCCATGTCACTGAAGAGGCCTTTATGTTAGAATGGAATTATATTCCATCAAAGACATCTTCAACATCACATGTACAAACAATGTACTCTCTGTACATCTACAGTCTGCCCAAGTAGCAAATTATCGATGTCAAAATTATGACAAATATATCAGTCGCAAATAAACTTTCATGTTTCAAAGAAATCAACTACTATTCAGAAGCAAGGCTACCCATGTTTTCACAAATTCATTCATGTAACTTGGTGATGTTTTATTTACAAAATGTCCTGTCCATAATGATTTCAGTAAAAGATCAATGCTGCATCATTGCCATCGGAAATAATAATCTTAAAAGATGCAATGCTTAATCAAAGGTTTGGGGCAGAGACACTTGCTGCATGAATGCCTGAAATACACTGTGCCCAAAGTCTTAAAGAGTAAAACTTAACATTTTCCTGAGGTGAATATTGTGTTTGAGAGTCTGTTGATTCTTTTAGCTCCTCTGTATAAGACCCACCCCAACAATTCAGCAACAATTAAGCAAACACAGATTGAAAGGGAATAAACAACTGAATTGGATATTTGAACACTTAACAATCGGCTAACAATGAGGAGGGTGTACTCCATTTAGTGCAGTGTGCATACAGACGGAACTTTAGCTTGTTCTGTAGCTCCATCACTTGTGTACATTTGCTGAATAAGGCCAAGGCTGGAGCGTTGTCCTCTGTCTGGATTCATCTTTTAGCTCTTGGCTATGCAACACATTTACAAGGAAACACAACCAGTTTACTTTATACAGTGTTCCTGTGGGAATAGCTTTACAGTAATGGTAGTTATCAGATTACAAGGCATGTCCTTGTAGTCAGACAAATACACTGTACATGAATGTGGAGGATAACAAAGGAGTGTTAGTCTATATTTATGTGTTAGATATATTTATGGTACTTAAAAGGTTATCTACAGGATGGTTTTTTTTTATTATTATTTGTAGTGCATATTTTGTACAGCGCTTTGGTTAAACCCCAGTTAAACCCCCCACACACACACACACACACACACACACACTCACAGACACTGTAAATGAATGTGGCCATGCCTGTTATTCCCCCGTTGGTCTGAAAATGACACAGGGTTCTAATTCCACACTGAGCCCCTGCCACATCAGCGTGGCTAACGGCGGCCTTTGATCAGCTGTTGGCGGGCGGCGCTTTGATCTTTACAGGGTCGTAATCCCCCTGGCTCCCGGCAGCTCCTGCGTAGTTTTTACACGGCCATTACTTATGGCGGCAGGTTGCACCCCCTTCCACCCCATTGAAAACCATTGTGAGGTGCTTTTTCCACCAAAGGGGGCAATGGGGATGGGGAATGGGGGTAGTACCTCTTGCACCTGGAGTCAGCAGAACCCGGCAGGTAGCCGGGCTTTACAATGCCCTAATGAGAGGTGGCTGGCCAGTGCGTAGGACTGCTCAACCTGTCGCTGGAGGATAATTGGTCCCAGGTTTGCCTGGGTTTGGATTGGGGTGGTTATCCTGAGAGTCCTGCCTGCTTCCACTGACAGAGACGGACCCGAGTGGGCAGACACTGGCCCTCCATCCAAGCGGGTGTGTCCCCGCCTCCCTCTCCCATTTTTATAACAATAAAAGTTGGCTGTATTGCACAGTGTCCTTTGTAGCTGAGCAGGGGAACTTATCCATTTACTTGCCAGTTAGGTCTTGATATTAATGGACATTTATGGGAGAATGAGGTTCCTCATCACAGAGGCAAAGATAGTAACTACAACAAGCTGTCAATCATGTTCCTGATTGATCAAAAGATTTTGCTGAACCCAAGAAAACACAATGGTTAGTTCAAATTAGTGAGAGACTGATTGCTATGATGGCTCCACCATGATGAACTCTACTAAAGATTTCTGGCTCATAGTGTCCCCCTAGGGACCAGTCTGGGGCAGGGCAGACTGCTTCCTCTTCACAGTTAGAACTGTTCTGTCTTCCAGCACATGCTCCTTCTGAATATTGTTTGCAAGTTTGCAATTACTGTGCCTGTGTGTGTTCATCTGCATCTCTCTGTGTGCTTGTGTTAGCTCTGTGTTAGATCTTAGGATCTGTGTGTATATGTGTGTTCATATCTACATCTGTGTGCACGCATGTGCTCTTGTGCATCCATCTAGCTACCATCTAAGTATCCAGGTTTGTGTGTGTGTTTATGTGTGCATTTAAGCATGTGTAAGACCCCTGGTGGTTTTGAATTGAAGCAAACGCTGTTAACCACCTCCACTGTCCTAATCTGCAGAATGAAGGGGCCGTGTCCACCAAACCTGATTTGTCTTCGGCCTGTGTATTTGTCCCATTGTTTTCAATAGGAACCAAGTGTTTTTGCACGCCTATAAAATATTCAAGGAGTGTATCAGGACAAGAGCGTATTTTCAGCGCTGAGCATACAGAACCACCCTTTTTTTTTCAGTCGCCAACAGTTGAAAAATGATTAAAAAAAATGACATGCTACACTCATCATTGTCGCTATGTGTTCGGCTATCCAATCATGTTTAAGAAGGGGTGGGACATACAGTGCACAGCACAGGCTGGTCCATCTGTTTTTGCCTGTATCGCTAGCGATAGTCGTACATAGTTAACCAGCTTGCAGTGCATTTTGTAGTGAAAGGTGATATTGTAAATGCATCTGTTGACTTTTTTTGGTAGTAAAATGTTCCTGGCTAGGCATTGATTAGCTGATTAACGTTAGATAGCAACATAGGCTACCTATTGATACATCTAATGTTAAGATCGTATCAATGGGTATATCTGAACATGATCATATGTGGCTTCCCTGTTAACGTACTCAACTGTAACAAAAATATATGGCAAACAAGATAATTTCCCATTTGACTAGTTAGCTGGTTCTGATCACTTTTACACTAGCTGACTATGTATAATTATCTCTAGCATGATATAAAACGTAGCCCATGGTATCATAGCGTACTTTCCATGCTGATATATGTACCATATCGACCCCCTACTCATAACGGTTATCATCTTTATTGTTTTAAAGTGAATTTCTTATGGCCTCTGATTAATACTCTCAATTTACCATACAGCAAGAATATAACCTAGCATGGCTAATTATACATAGCCAGCTATCTTATGTGCGATCTGACTGACCGTACCATAGCAACCAGCTGAAAAAAAAATCTGTTGAGCTTTCATACGCTCTGAGCTGAGCGCTCAGCGTTTTCAGCTGGGACCGTAGAGTGTTTTCAGCTTTGGTGAACACACGGCCAAACTGTCTCATAATTCTTGGATGGTTGGGTTAGAGTGTGCATGTGTTCATCAGTATATCTACTACTGAATGTGATTGTGTGTGCGTTTGTGTATGTGTGTGAGATGGTGTTGAAATGAAAAGAGTCATGGTTGGAAAGCATGTTGGAAAGCGCGGCAAGGCTGGAAAGCACCGAAGCCGGGCGGGGCCAGATGATCAATATCCTTGGCTCGCAGCAGACAGCTAACACTGGACTTTCACAGGAGTGCTTGGGTAAGGGCAGTGGGTGGGGTGCTGGGTGGGGGGGTGCACTTGGGAAATGGGGTCATGCAAAATGCATTTTGCAGTCCACTGGCAGGACACTCCTTTTGGAGCTTGGAGCTCAGCCAGCCTTTCTCAGTTTCCAGGCCACAGTATCAAGGTTTCTGCAGAAATGGTCAGACTGTACTGGTAGAGTGTGGCCAGTATCCTTTATTAAAAGGAACACTTGCATTAAAATGTACCCTCCAGACAATAGAAATATTTTACCATTACATATTCAGTTATGGGCATTACAGAAATTATACAGGTTGTTAGCAATCACCTTTAAATCGTGTCTTATAAAGCGAAGGCTTTTTTCCTCCCTTTTAGCTTACGCTAGAGTAACCTAGCTTCTTAGTCAAAGTGATTCCTTTATGGTCCCCAACTTAACATAAATGAGGTTGGCATCTATAATCAACTTAAGTATTTTCAACCTGGCATTTGGAACATTTTCTGTCAACAAGCATGGTTTATGGCACCATTAACCATTTGAGCAGCAGAATACATAAGCAGGAGACGAGCAATTTGCATGCCTACGGCTCCTTTATGGGCATTTAAGGTGCATATTTCAAACAGTTACACAGCAATTGAAGAGATTGTTATTGCATTTTGGTGTTGTGCTCATATTTTTATGACAAACGAAAGGTGCCTGCGGAAAAAATGCTTTTTATATTTGCTTCTCACTCCTGCATTTTGTTCCTGCTGCGACTGGTTGCTCACAATTAATGTCCAGGTGTAGGGCAGTGAGGTCAGGTGTAGACGTATCCCCCAGGTTTAATGCACTGAAACGGAGGTAGAAAGAAAAAATAGACCCTAGATTCAGCTTCACTGTAAGTTTCCATCATCAGCACAAGTGTGTAAAACAAGCAATTAGTCCCAATGTTGCAGCTCCGAGAACTTGCCGGAAAACTTTTCCGTTTTGTTTTTCTTGTTCTTCTTCTTCTTCCCTGTTTTCACCTTGACGTGCTTTTTCCCTCTCTCAACAATAGATGTGAAAGCCGAATTCTCCCGTCTGAGGGAGCCTCAGTGCTTTTCCTTTCCCATTTAATGGCCCTAATGCTAGGTTAGGCGTCACAAGAGATGAAGCGCTTCCTCTCTATATAAACAGCATAGTATAGTATCATTAGAAATGCTCGCCTTTCATTTACTTATTTATATTTGCCTAGTCTCGCTGCTCCTGCTACTTTTAACCAACACCACCACCCCCAAACCCCGCCACCCCCTCACCCCCCACCCTGCCAATGGTGGGAAGACAGCGAATGCTCCACACATTGAGTCCTGGGACGTCGGCTGACATCACTAAACGAAAAGCTCTTGTACACGGCGCCCCACCAGAGCACTCACTTCAAAGACTGTTTTGTAGTTCAACTGTCAACATGGGGAAATGAAGGTGGAGCAGCTTTTGTGTAGCGGTGGGTCTTTACTCAAAGTTTCTGCCGGAGCCTCTTTACAGCAGCCACTCGTTCCAAATTGCTATCACAACCGCAGTCCCACGTTTGGGGTTTTTTTGCCCCCTCTTCCCTCCCTCCTCTCTCTTTTCCTTTTATTTTAACTAGCTTATCTCCCGTTATCCTCTTCAGAACAGCTTTTCCTTTTTATTAAAATGGAAGGGGCGAATGCGTGTTTCGCCATGCCGAAAGAGAACATACCTGTCATCCATAAAACAGTTGCTTCTGTGACGTGTGCCAATGATTCTTAGTCACTTTTATTTTTTTTAAACAAGGTTTTTCAAGGACATAATCTTTTTCATTGGGCTATTATTGTTTTCTGTGGACCCTTTTGTTCTGTAAGGATTCATCACATTGACATAGATTTGGTTTTTGTGACATGGAAACTGTTTTGTTTTTCACATCGTTCTGAATGGGAATTCTTATTTGACTGGCAGCAAAAGTGTTCTAAATTCTACACTGGGACTTGCTGAATAAAGAATTCTTCTAAAAGAAATTTGAGTTAGGCCATAGCCTTTGTCTCTTTAGACCCTTTCTTACCATACTGGTGTAAATCAAGATCATGGTATAAATTGTCTTTCAATTAACTAAAAATACATATTAGTTTACAGTACTGAACTGTCACACAAGTCAAAAAGGGTAAAGAGCAGAACATCTTCAGCTAAGCATTCTGGGTAGAAACCTGACCAGGATTCTACAAGTGCGGAATGTTCACTCATTTTTGCCAATATCCTTGAATTTAAGACTTGGGGTTGGGCAGGATTTGGCAAAGGGAGAGTGTTTGCCACACCATTTGGCCTAAAGGTTATTTTGACTGCAGTACCTCAGAACCCTCCCCAAGCACACCGCATTCTTCCTAGGGGGTGCAATATAAGATGAAGATCTCCAATATGCACAACTTCATCTTGATCGGGGTTGGGGTTTGGGGTTTGGGGTTTGTGTGCTGTGTCCTCAGCACAGCACACAAACAAGCTCAAATCAGGCCCCTGTGTTTTAATGGGCCTCCAGGTGGAGGGATCTAAAGCCTGACCCTGCAGCGCAATTACGCAAGGTCTGCTATTGTCCCCTTTAATGTGGATAATAAAAGCCAGCGCATCGGTGCGCACAGATGGGGTGGTATAAAATTTCCACCGCGTTCCTGCTCCAGTGTCTCTGTTTTCGTTGGCAGGGACTATAAAAATCAGCACCAGTGGAAGCGCTGTCATCGCCTGGTGGTTTTGAACGCTTTCTCCCTCGAGTTGGGCTCATCATACCCCTGCACAGATTTGGAAAGGTTTTATTATTTAATTTTTTTTTTTTTTTGTTTTGAAGAAGAGTCAGGGCTCTGGCCTGTGCTCAATGGCCATGTGTTCAGATCCTCAATAGGACAATGATACCGTGCAAGATTTATAGATGTTGTTTGAAGCGGTCACAGAATTTATGCAACTCGTATCGTATATATGTATAGCCTCACATCCTGGTCCTAGCCACACTCACCCAGCAGGGAAAGCATTGTGATTCTTCTACTGACATTTATTGAAAGTGTCCTTTTTCATGTGTCACCCCACTGATTTGTGTTTTAAAGCAGTCAGTGCTGCAAACAATTATTATGTCAGTCTGCATAAACAGTCCATCCTTTTTCATTTTTGCCTGGTTGATCCCAGAGCAGTAGTTAAGGAATAATTGTCCATAAACCATGATCCATATACAAAGTATGGGTTTTAACCACCAGTAAACTAACAAGCTAGCACTTATAGTTCTACTGATTTTATTATCTAGCTGGCTAGCAAGCAGCATTCCTCTTATTAGTGCAAAAGCCAACGCCAAATATAATTGTGTCTTCTACATATTTATGGGTTAATAGCCAAAGGTAGCTTGAGACCATAGCAGCAAAGACCTTCATGGAGAAGTATAGTTAAGCAAGTTAGGTTGATATACTTGGTGAAATAAGGACAGTGATGCTATGTAAGTAGAGGGTGGACAGGGATACATTTGGGCAAATCTGTCCAAAGTCATGCTCAAATGACCTACCTTTGTCCAAACCCCATGAGTTTAGTTTCACATGTGGGGCCTTGGGGTTTCTTTTTCTGAAAATCGTATCCCTCAAAAATGAGGTTAATGGGAATTTAATGATTCTAGATAAACAGACTGTTAATCAGTTTAGGAAGGATACAGACCCTTCCTTGTAAAGAGCAGCACTTGAATTTCCTGCTACATTAGCGGTGCAAAGTATTGTACAGATGACATCACACAATGATGATGATAGAAAGGATTTGTGATATGGTGCATCAAACCCCTTCCTTACTGACTAGATAATGAACGGTTTCCTGGTCAGACATGTGAAGGGCAAATGCCACAGACACATGTCCTGAAGCAGTCTAAACAACCCTAGAGTGGTGAGTTGAAAGTTCAGGTGAACTGCACAGAAACTTTTGTGTCCTGGACACAAATGATGTGTGCTCTTTGGATTCGCCTGGGGGGGTGGGGGGGTCCTTTTGGAGAGGGGTCTGCTGCTCTCCACTGCAACGCAGAGTACAATTCTGCTAACCTCGCTTTGGTGCAGATTTCCACCCCAGGGGACTCAAATCTGGACTGGGCAGGTTTGTTGGTGGGAAGGGGCCAATTCTGTGGCTCAGCCCGGTCACCCACAGTTTATCGCTCTTCTCCAGCCTCCCCCTTTTTCCCCCCCTTTTCTTTAGTTCCTCCAGGTTAAGCAACCCTCGCTGAGCCCTCCCGGATATTCAAACCGGTTTAGACTCGCATTTCTCAACAAGTGACGGATCTCTTCCCTCCACCACCCACTCGCCCTCTGCCTTTTTTTTCCGAGATCCGTAGCTAATGAAGTAACCTATCTGTCCAATGTCCATTAATTATGAAGGATTTGAGAGGAAAGGTTACACAATGCATGGATTAGGGCTGCTTTCAGCCACACGTTCCAGCCAACTGTGGCAAGGGGAGAAAAAGCAGATTAAAATGAAAGCTTCACCATAAAGAATACAAATAGGAGAGAAAATCTCTGTAATATGCCCTTTCATTGACCTTTCGTCAGTCAAGGTCATGACGCAGTTTCCATGATCCAAGCCATATTTGTTTACCTAGATGTTGCATGTTTGTGTTATGTCTCCCTGAAGAAAGAGAGACTGAACATTATTGTTATATTGCTGAAAGGTCATTAATTGACGATTAAAGGACGATATCCACGCTGGAGGATAGTTTACCCACATTATTCCTGTGGTTTCTTTTCACCATTTGCAATTGTGCAGCTCCGTCACTGTGGAAGGCTTTATTCCAGACTGGGTTGGATGGTTGACTGACCACGCTCCTCGATGTACCACTTTTTCAGTGACCATGGCCACACTTGCTTCATGGGTGGATCTCAGGAAGCTGCTTTGAGAGATGCAATGTGTGTCTGAGGTAATGTGTCTGTAAAGACATGGCACAAGCACACATGCATGTGTTGAGATTCAAATCATCCTTTCAACATGATGGGGTTGGTCATGACAACCCTCAATTAAGCATGAGCATAGCAAGGTCCGTAGGCCTGAGTGGACTGTCCAGACACCCACTGCTTCTGTTCTGAATTCTTCCCACTGGTCTCTGGACAGCATTGACATGGCCGTCCCAACCCAAGCTCAAGACTCAGATATCAGCGACTGAGATTTGTGTCCTTACCACATCCTGTTCAACAAAGTCCAGCGAAGGGTTAAGCCCCCACTTCCTCTGGTTGTCACTAAGCAGGACCATTTCCCAGTTCAGCTCCCAGGCTTTCTCTTACTGTACCCCAGCCCTCCCTCCCTCCCCACCACCTTGGCCCAAAACCCCGTTACGTTTGTTTGTCTGATCCCCATCCCAGCTGCCCCTCTGTCACAGCTGGAGGGAGAGGCTGAGGATTCCCAGGCTGTCCCAGCATCCTTTGCTGCGCCACCTGACAGGGGCCCCCTGTGTGTCTTGTGTGTTTTAACAGGTGCAGTACCAAGAGCTGAAACTGGATCCCAGTCACAGCCCAAATAAAAGAAAGAAAAACAATCCCGGGTAGCCCCGTTTCCTCCTCTCCAGGACTCTTTCCTCTTGCAGAGCTGAGAAGAGGAGAACTGGTCTGGACCAGCTTTAGGCCTTCTCCCTCTCTTAAACTTTCTCATATATTGAACTGTTTATCTTTTATCTGTTTTTTTGTCTCTTCTGTAAATGATGTACAGGCTCATAAACTGTAATTATAATTGTTTTTAAAAAATAGGAATTTAATGTTATCGTTTATGCCATTGTTTGTTTACTTGTGTTGGTGGGTGGGTGGGCAAAATTGGAATTGGTACTTGACCCCTTTCAGAGGGCGTGCAAACAATTTGTCGGGTCGTTTGTTGGGAGTTTGATGCATTAAAAATTGCGGCTTTGACCATTATAACCCCTGAAACAGTTGAGAGATTTGTGACAGCCAGGCATGTAGCGATGTCTAATCTAATGATGAGAGTGTGAGGTCACATTAACTCCATAATGGATGAAGCTAAAATGAGTTGTCAATCATTGACTTGCTTGAACCAATCAAAGGTTTTTTGCTCAGCATATCAGAATATAACCAGTTTCCGACCAGTTGTTGATTGCTTTTCCCATTTTTTTGTTTTTATGAAACCTCACTATACACATCATTAGGTTTATCTACCAGTGTGAGAAACTCAGTGGTCAAATGCCAGTTCCATCCGCCCCACGGAGGGCCATTGTTTCTTACAGCCAAAGCACTCTTAATGTGAAAGCAAATCTCACTTTTTAGAAAAAACAAGTCTGCTACTGTTCACTTTGTGGCAGTATTTGGCAAACATCTATAAGAAAGATGTTGAATCTGTTAGAGGACTGTGACAGAAATTCCCTCAATGAAAGTGAGATGGAAAAAAAACATCCTTTGCTCCTTAAGACAGTGATACCCTTAGAACTGACTGTTTCTTAATTAATGTTTCAGGTAATAGATTAAACTATTTATTTTCTAAAGTGAAACATTTTAAAACATTTTAAAATATACATAAGGGCTGTATTTTAGAATTTATTTATTTATTTAGAATAATTTCTTTTAAAAAGTATATGTGATAGAAGTGGATAAAATGCCTGTAACCCACACAAAGTTACTTTATGTTTTTAAAATGTTGGGTTTTTACAAAAGAGGACAATACTTGAGCTTTTTGCCATGAAGCTCAATCTGTTCTGGGCCTTCCCTGCCCCCTTTGAGCTGGAACCTCTGCAAGCAGGAAGAGGGCGATAGCAATGCACCACTTGTTGTCCACTTGCACGGGAAACTTTCTTGTACGATTTTGATTTATTTTAGCCGGCTCTCCAAATTCTTTTAAAAGTGCTGTCTGTTCAGTCTTTCTAAAGTAAGCTTCTCCAGTCGTAATGCATGACAAACTGTGGAATTCCCCACACCCAAACATATAAATAACAGTAATTAATATACTGTGAAGTACCTCTGTTATTGTGTTGTGTCTTGAATGTGAAATTACTTAAACGCTCGAAATGATAATTTCATATTTCAGTCTAAAAGTGGTCACAGCCATGACATATGAGAAACTGGCTGACAGCTCCCAGTCACAATGGTAGACATTTCCCCAGCCTTACTTAAATTCAGTCGGCATTAGTTCATCCTTCGGTCCTGAGGAACGATGTCATTCCTGGCCCCAAACCTCCGTTGGAGGAAAGGTACAGCAGACAGGCTTTCACATGGCAGTGGCTGCTGAGCTTGATTGAGATGTCATCGCGAGGAGAGAAGAAACGAGAGAGAGGGAGAGAAAACGCCAGGCTGTAGCAGCCAGCCGCTGTAATCTTATTTCAAAAGCCGGCTCTTCTCGCCGCTCATCCCCTCAATGTGAGCTGCATAGGAGAGCAGGGTCTGCTGCCTGATGCTAGCCCAGGGCTAGCACCATCACCGTCTGCACCACCTCCTGTGCCCCCAAAAACCCAACTTTGATCTCTGTTTTGAAACACATTTGCTCTGTGTGTGTTTGTGTATATGTGTGTGAGTGGATTCTTTGAATAACCCAGTCTGTTTTGCCACTGTTCTTTTAATGCTGAATTTGCAGTCAACAGAGATATAAAAGAGGTCGAACCATATATCAAAGACCAATGTTTTGCTTTTTGTTTTCACTGTGTTTATTTTTGTGAGGAAGGAGTAATGGACAGACAGGATGACTGAGATTAATTGCCAATCACTGTATGACAAGTCGCTTAAGAGACTTTGGCACGTACGGGCTGATGGGAGGGCCTGTTGTCGTTGCTGAGGAACCAAGAGTGCAGGATTTCAAGCCCCTCTTTTCCCATCTCTCCCCCCTCTCTCTCTCTGTGTTTGTTCTTCTGTTGCTCTTCCTCTTTCATCTGTCTGCAAGCGAGGTCACGACACATTCTGTAGGGGACCTCTGGGGTTTTCCAAGAGCATCTGTGGAAAGATCACAGCCTAAGCTGTGTGTGAGGACGATCCCAGCTTCCTGTTTTCTGGGACAAAAAACAAAATTGGAAAAACAAGGCCATTTAAGCCCTTTTTTGCATTATGCTTGTGAACAGTCAGGAAAGCGGACATCAGTTTACAGAGGAGCATCTTTGGCAGGTTTTTTTTCCTCAACCCCCCCACATATCATAAAACAGGCTATGGAAATCAATTATATAGTGTATCATTCTTTTCATACTCCTGGAAAAATGACATATTTGAATCTGAATGTCTGTAAGTATGTATGTAATTTATTTTTAGTACATGTTTGATGGGTGTATTGTGTGTCGTCTTGCATCCTAAATGCTTGTTCGTTTTTTAAATGTATCTGCTATGTTTGCAAGCAAACCAAAGTGAGTATTTTAACGAAATGTAGGAAATGAAATCTCAATGTAGAATGTATGTCAAGGATATGGGTGGTTGGGGTTTGGGGGTGGGGGGTGGGAAAGCACTTTCATTTGCATCGGTGTATATAACCTCAATTTTGGTTTCAAAACATGTACATAATTTAATGACTTAATTTATTATTGTATTTTATATGCTCATAAATGGGTCATGTGTTGATGATCTTGCATAGATGTGTGCATTTCATTCTTCTAGAGATCTATGGTCCTGCAGTGTTGCCTGCAACATTATAATCATGTTCTCAATCACTCGCCAAGAATAGGGGCTGGGTCTGGCAAACTTGTGCAGCTGAGACAATAGGATATTGCAGTATGTTATGATATGTAAATTAAGTACAGTAAATAAATGCACCTGTTGTATGGCAAATGATTTTGGAAGAAAAAAAAGATTAAATATTTTTTATCATCTTGATCTCTGTGCTGTTTTCAGACAGAAAGGAGGGGTTTTAACACCCAACTGAATTAGTTTCTACAACATTGAGTGTGTATGTGTTTAGTTGGGAGAGTGTCCATATGTGTCCCTCTGATCCTGCCCTCGGCCATGATTCCATCCCCGCCGTGTCCTGATCGATCCCTGACCACAGCGCCCATTCAGCTCCAACCTCTGCCCTCCTTGGCGAATCTGCAGGAGGCAGTGCTGGATCGGCTTTAATGGAAGTTGCCTGGATCATGGACAGGGATGATGGAGGGCCACTGTCAGCCCTCCAGGGCACCAAGAGGGGGGCTCTTGTACCTCTCCCAAACCCACCACAAACCCCACCTCCCCCCGATACCTCCACTGCTGGATCATTCATCAGTTTGAGGTTTGCACTGGAGCAAGGTTTCTAAGGCCTGTTATTCCTAGTTGGGAAGATCTGTACAAATGATTGTTTCACGTTCGCTGACTAATCAGAAGCATGATTTTTTTGGTTTGGGGTTAGGCCACCAAGAGGCTGAGAACCCTTGGTTATTAATTGGTGTGTATATCCCCTCAATCTCTTTTCCTTTTCACTGACAGTCCCAGACGGTCCCCCTGTCCTGGGTTTAAATCTTCCTCATCTTTCTGCCATCAACCCCCCCATTCCTAGCAAACCCCCCACCCATGTCTCCCTTTCCTAAGTTGAAAAGGCTCCTATCAGGAAACTGGCCATTCTTCAAAGTCATCTGTAAGGCTTTTGCTGAAAACCTGGAGCGTTGTCCCGGGACCTGCCAGAGGGCCTGTGTACACCCCCCCATCCGCCAACTCCATCATTAACCCCCACCTGGCATCCAGATGAGCGCGCTTCATCTCTGTCCCACTACAATGGCGGGACCCCACAACTCACTGACGAGTGGCCCCGTGGAAAAAAATAGAAATACAAAACGGATTACTTGTCCAGATTTCCAGCCAGAAAGGCATATGACCAATAACTTTTGCCTTCAAGTGGCTATTTCTTTCCTTCTCTGTCTAATTGGTGAATTAAATTGTGGAGGTTCAAATCCCTGTGTACCCCTCAGCCCTCCAGGGAAACCATAAAAGCACACAGGAAAGGTGAGCTCATGTCCAACTGCCATGCCCAGAGGAGGCCGACCAATCAAACACAATGACAACGTGCTTGTCAAAGTAGTATATAATTTATTTAACTTTATTTTAATTACACAGTAATAAGAGTAAAATTGCCCAAAAGACTGTACTTCTGGCAGAGTGTACGCTGTAAAAAACACAGTATTGACTGTATGGAAAAATATAATTGTAGGAAAACAAAAGACTTTTCATTGGCAACATATAGTAGGTATAAAATAAATAAAAACACAGAACCCACCTACCTATCCTCTGAAAACCACAGGCCTGCATCCTGCTGTTGTATGCATCTTCCAACTTAGCATTTGAAGCGAATAGTATGAAATTGTTGAATGTGATGAAACAAGACTATTCTGTAAATCGTGGCAATGTTCATTTAACCAGCTCCGACAGGAGTTCATTACAGGCTACACAAAATTTTTAATTTTAACATCGAGTCGGTATTTACCAACTCACGGTGGAAGCCAGGTCGTCTGCATCTGCTCACTAAGCCTTTGACCCGAAAAAGAGCAATACGGAAACCGTCTCTGGGTTTCCTCATTTCCAGAATCACTCAAAGCAGCGTTGGAAAAGCTCGCTTCGCCTCGTCTCCTGTTCCCGCTCTCACACGCAGAAGAAAACAATCATTGCGGCGCATGGAGAAGCGCCTGCCTTGTCGGTTTTTGTCATAAGGTTTACTTTAATATCTATCCAAAGTTATTGCCCTGGAAAAAAAGTTATGACTACAATGGCATTTCAAAAACATGGATTTAAAAACCTGTGTTTTTTAGAAACCTTTGTGAATAAGTTATCTGGAACAGTTTTCATATCCTTGAGAATTTTCAGTCTTTTTTATTGTTAGGAGCATGAAAGTTGTGCTGGCATGCATTTTTAATGTATTTAATGCTGCTTCACCTTGTGTGCAGGTTCACACAGACAATCTGAAAAAGTACTACCTGCTCCTCTTCCGCAAAGGATGTGCATTTTTTTCATTCACCCAGGTTCATTTACATTAGTTTTCTCTCTTAGAGCAAAAGCTAAGACATTCATTTGGTCCCGTCAAAGTGTTTACTTTGCTGGTCTACATCTGATGGGGATGTTCACCTAAAATAGGGCAGAATGAGTAGGTAAGGTTTTAGAGCAGGGGTGGACAACACTGGGGAGAGTTGCTGGGTCATTTTAACCTAACTCTGTACTTAAATGCTCAATTAAACAGTTGAGTTACCTCACCTGGTTTCTTGTGTTTAAACTGATTGCTGTTATTCAGGTAAAAACAACAAACCAAGGCTCAATAGGATTGTGACTTGACAACCCCTCATTTTTAGGTCATTCACGCCATCCCAGCCCCTCCCTCGTGGAATGTGCATCAGCTCACACAACTACCCACTTTACTGAGCAATGTCGCAGCGTCGGACTCCAGTTCCTCCAGCTGGCGCATCAGGATGCGGGTGTTCCGCCCCTGGCAGTTCCGCACTGCAGGGGGCACCTGCCTCAAGTACCGCTCCACCCCCAGCAGTGTGTCTAGGTCCTCTGCGTGCCGAACCAACCGTGGGTCACCCCAGCCGGCCGTAACCCGCTGGGCGGAGTAGGTGGCCAGGGTGCAGGCCAGTCGGGGATCCTCCCGGGATGGGATGTCTCGCACCAGTGCATAGCTGAGGAGCAGGCAGCTGAGCAGGCAGGAGCAGGCCTCCAGGAAGGCCAGGTCTCTGACCTCTGACACCCAGGTGTCCCGTGCTGAGTCCCCTTCCTGGGCACATGTCCTCAGCTCCTCTTTCAGTGCTGGGGAGGACACCAGGTCCAGCGCTGTCCTACCCTGACCGTCCTGTAGCTGTAGCAGAGAGGATCCTGGGAGAGATGGGGGGAGGTTGCAGTCACTGTTGTCATGGACTGAAAAGTAGCCGTAAGTTAAAACAGCAGTCGCTGCATTATACTTCCAGTAACCTATATGGGTGAAACACTAGCCTAATTTCACAGTCAGGCTCATTACTATAGCTCTAGAAAAGGACTTCAATAATAAACCTATAGTTATTTACTACTCCTGATGAAACTCACAATTGAGCCATTTAACTACGCAAATGATAAATCGCCTAAACCAGTTAAATCCACTGTTATCAATCAAAACTGCAGGAAGCCAAAGCCAAAAAAATGTTATCCAGGCATTCTTTTGGAGATTGAGTGCCTGTAAGTTGAGAGGAAGGTTACAGTCAAACATCTCCATAGCCATTAACTCCAACTCCACTCCTGGAAGGGCCACAGCATCTTTCTAGTTGTGGTTTCCTTTCAATCCACAGCTAGTTTAGGTCTTGAAAGGCGCGTGGCCCCTTTAGCCAATCAGTGACTTCAATTAATCACTTCAACACAAGAAGCAGCAGACACTGTGGACTTGGGTTAGTCTGCTTCAACTGCTCAGAAATATGGCAGCATTCAGGTTCTGCGAATAAAACGTGATCAAAACAGTGATCGTTCTTGTCGATTATAACATTTAACTATGTAAGAGGACATTCTGTCACTATCACTGTTTGCAATTCTCTGAGTATTATTCACACTGTTGTCATTATTGTGAAAGCCTTTAAGACCATTATTGTTAGAGCCAGTACCATGATAACCACATTACTTATGTGTGCCAGTACCAGTACCATTTTGTATAAATATCAGTAATCTCTGCAGACAAAAAAAATAAGTATCCATATTTATGACACAGTGACACAGATGCCTGAAACCAAGTTTTTAGTGAAGGTAAACATTAAATGAACAGGTAAATGAGCTGGAATGCTGTGGTCAAAAACAATATCTGGTATGTTTCTGCCCTGCTAAAAAAGTACAAATGGCCTCACACAGAAAGGGAGAGACAATTTAATTCACTTACTTTGATTAAACAAAAAAAAGATGGAGAAATGGTTAAAAAAAAACATGGTTGTGTAAATTCTGTTTTCTATAGTTTGTCCCCTGAACAGATGCTGTGAATACTGTCTGACATATAATGAATTTTTATCATTTTGTTTTCATGCTTACTTTTTGAATCCGGTGTTAGCTCACTCCCAAATCAAGCCGCTGATGTGGCATCAGTTTTAATTTGATGAAATGACACGATCCTGCAGTCGCGGCTTCTCTTCTTACCAGCGGTATTACATATTTACGGCCCACGAGCGAACATAATTTGATGAGTAAACAATGTGACAGGCAATCGCGCACATGAAACACTTTCAGCCATCCCTCCTGAGCAGCCATTCAGCCCACCACAATGCCTGCAAATAATATCATGACACACAGCAAGTGGACCAGCAGCCAATTAAGGCAGCTCAACTGTCCAGAAACGCCAAAGGAGACATATCACCAGAGTTCAGCGAGGGGACACGCAACTAGTATAAATAGTAACTAGATTTATGCGTCACAACACACATATGCGCGCTCGGTGCACATGAACGGGCACACACACACACACGTGCAGGCATGTGGAAGAGAACAACTTTATTTTCTCTACCGCTGTACCTCTAGGCCAAAGGTTTAGGCCTGTAGCTCGGTTAGCTGCTAACTTGTGTTGACACAATTAACGGCATTTCGACGCCCTCGTCAGGTTGCATTAGTCAAGCTGATTCAGAGTCAACTGACCTGATAAGAGGCACCGGACTATTAACACACTCATATTATAGTTTTAAAATGTATGAGAGTAGCACCGTTCAACAGTTCATCACACAGAAGTGGGGCTAAGTAACTTAACATTTTTGTGCTGTGCGGACCATTTCTTTTCTTCCACGTTTTTCCCCTGCCCTTCACCTGCATAAGCTAATTATTTTGTCTTTTGTTTGTAATGTTCAGCACATACATGATGAGATGGTGCAGCATTTCAGCAATAAAGCTATGACATCTCACTTTACACCCAGCCTTCCACTATGCACTAGGACCTGGGCCTTTTTTAAAACTCCTTTTTTATTATACTTATGCTTTATGTGCACATTAAGTTTTGTTTATGAACTCAAGCTTGACTGTGAAATCACAATGATCAAAATATTGTTTGTGGATCGCGTGTCGTGTTACCAGACATCAAATCGTTCAAGAGACACAGCAACAGACAACACTGCTGAAGGCAGGACTTTTTTTTTTTTTTTTTTTTTTTTAAGATTTTTGTCAAGACCCCTTCCCCCTACTGTGACATGAAAGCCATTTACAGTAACACAACCTGTTCATGATTCATGATTGGTTCATGTCAAATGCAAGACACTTTGTTTGCTTTCAAACATCCAATTTCGACAGCAAACTGCTTTCGAGTGTACTTCACTGCTATGTCTCTGGAATATGCCCCCCCCCATACACACACACAAGAACCCCACCCACTCACCCCCATCCACTTGTGACCATGCCCATGGCCTGGCTAACAATTCGCTTGAATGCATCTGAAAGGTTCCGACTGCCGCACACTCTGGCACTGCATGACATTGTTTCAGCTTTAAAAAGGGGTCAGCGATTCAGTGCCCAGAAACAGAAAAAAATTGCCTTAGTGGCAATGGCTTGGGTGGACAAAAGGTAGGCATCTTGGCAATATATGGTGAGAGAGTTTGCGCCACAATACGTGTTGACCCTCTGTCGCGCTTGTTTTCCAATGGTGCACTGTGAAAAAGGCCAAAGGTCAATCCTGCTCTTCCTTCAGATCTGCACTTTGTGTAATCTATATAGATTGAAACAATTCTTCTACATAAACATTTTATTTATTTAAATGGAAAATGTCTGGCTCAGGTATCAGTGTTAGAGATGTGGCACAGGATGTGGGCAGTGTATTTGATCAAGGCTGTGCAGTTTCTACTAGAAGTGGATTGCCTTGTAATATATATTAGGCTATTGTCAATTTCCTGTCTGGCCTTGTGGAGGTGATTGTGAAAGAGAAAGCCCTGTTTTCTGTTAATTATGGTGGTTCTTCCTGAACCACAATGAAAGTTGGTGCACCATGTCTGAAACAACTTTCCTGGTCAGATGTTAAGAGGGTTTTTTTATTTCATTTTTCCCTCACAATAGCACACATCCCAGGATGTTTTAAAAGCTCCAAAAGTGCCCATTTGTCAAGATGAAATTTCATAGCAAGGGAGAAATGCTTTTCATTGCGGGCAGAGCCCTGAATTGTATCCCGTGTGCCTCGAAATGATGTCTTTCATCTTGGATAAATATTTAATAAATATTCAACGGATGGAAGACCGTGTACTGCAATTCCTTAATAGATCTTTTCTAAAAGGGGGTTTTCTAATTCAGCCCCATGAATATGCGAGGCCCTTCGATGCCCTTCAAATACATTTCAAAACTCAAAACCATGACTAAAGAGAAGGTCTTGCCTTGATCATTGCAGTAGGTTGACATCACCTATCTCCATGTGCTATGAAAGCATATTCTTTTAACACTCCAAATTAAGGTTCAGACTCACTTTTTCTGGAGGTAAAAGTCTGAAGGTTCTGAAGTTTCTGTGTCAAAAGGTAGTCGGTGCTCATGTCACAAGTATAGCACATAATACTAATTACAACTGACAAAGTGTTTCACACCCTAGTGGGATTATTTGTAATCATTGGAATTGCATACCTGTGCTGGAACAGCACTAGACCTTGACATACAAATTCCCAGGTAATATTGCAGGACAAATGTAAACTAAAATAAAAATGAATACAGGGGCAGGCACTGCCAGACCACTGGCTTTTGAGTCACTACACACTAACCGTAGTACTAGATTGCAACAATTTGCAACACTGGCCACACCTTGCAAATATACAGCTTGATAATCTACCAGCTTGAAAATTTACATCCCTCATTGTACACTGTACAACAAGTCATCATGTATGGCACAGACATAACTAAAATAGCATGATTTGCTGTCTTTCCATACAATTTATGCAGGATTGATAACAAGGTTAAGATACTGAGCGCAAAGCTAAAAATGAGCAAGCCCAAGTACAGAGCAGAGCCACTGGAATAAGTCTAGAATCCTACAGCATTCTGACACCACAGCAATCCAGACTTTTCAGTTTTCTTTCATTCCAAGACTGCTGAACAAGATGGGAATCACTGCCAGCAGGTGGCGGCAGTCTGGAAAAGGCAGACATTTTCCTGTCACTGCAGTCTCAGATTTTTCTTCCTTGTGTGAAAAAAATCAGCGGGTGACAATAGTTTTCAAAAAGCAAAAGATTTAATTGTGCCTCATGTGTCCAGCTAGGTAGTTTTCATCTGAAATTAAAAATGGCTTAGAATACCACATCCTTCACGTCTGGGCAATGTCACACAAAATAACAAAATATAACAGAAGTTTTACGGTCTTTCAAACGGGCTAGTTCGCCAGCCATGCGCAGACAGGAAAGTGGGGAGAAAGGGATATAGAAAGGGAATGGGGGGGGGGGGGAGGTGGATGGGGTGAATTGTCAAAGAGGCTGGAGTCACTGCCTTGTACTGTGGACTTAGTAAAATACAGAAATCTGTGAACGAATTCCACAAAGGATGTGACGGGCAAAGTTTTTCCTTCCCTCCCACTCCCCCTCTTTTCTACTCTCTCTCCCTGCTGTTCCCCTGTTCCCCTCCCTCCTCTTCAATGCAAAAGAGGCTGTGGCCCAAATCAAACCCATCAACTCTGAATGAGTCGGCGGCGCGGAGCTGACGCGGTCCCTACCGCCGCGGTGTCAAACTGCCTGACAGGCCGAAACCTAGAATGTGACAAAGGCAAGAGAGACGGGTGTTTAGGGGGTGGGGGCGCGGACATGTGGTGGGGGAGGGGGGGTATGATGCAGGCTATGCTGGTTGCCAGTGGACCTTGATGAATGCAAGTGCGTGGTAGATCTCCTCCCCCAGGACAATGGAATCAGCCACTACCTATTCTTCACAATGGCCCATGAAGTACACATCTGTCAGTGCTTTGCCATTTCCCCTTCTCCCTTTAGTCAGAGAGAGAGAGAGCGAGAGGGGGAGAGAGGGAGGGAAAGGCCGGGGTCCTCGTATGATATTGGCTCCCGTATCACGGAGACCGATTGAAGTAAGTCCAGGTATTGGCGTGATGTGTCAGATACGCTGCTCTGTAGATAAATAAAACACCTGGGGGATTAAGTGTGAGCTTTGGTAATTATGCGGTGCTGGAGCCCGGCCTGTAGCGGGGGTGGAGAGTGGGGGGTGTGGGAGGGGGCTGACGGGTTGGGGAAGGTAGATCTGTGCCTCACAGCCTGGGCCGCCAACATGGGCAAGGTAGACAGCAACACGCAGGCAGACACACACAGCCCCTTTGGCCTTTAGAGGGCAGGCGAAGACTAGAAATACAAAAGGGAGAGAGAGCAGGAAAAACAAAAGAGGTGGAGGGAGGGGGGAAGAGAGAGGGAAACAGAGAGAGAGAAGCCCCAGCTCCCTGTTGTCTGAAACCAAAGGCTGAGCCAGACATGCACTGATGCCGCTCGAGAGCAAAAGCTGCACAGTAAACATTTCATGTGATTTTTTTTGCTCTTCCCCCCACTTCTTTTTGGATGACAGATTTGAAATATGTAAACGACACAGAGGCCGGAGGACTGACATCTCACACCCACAGGAGTCCCCTTTCTCCACCGCCCCCGCCCACCTCCTGAACTGTAATAAAATAATACAATGAAACAACGTGCCAGCGGGTTAAAAGAAAGAATGGGGTTCTGAAATTGGCTGAACACTAACAAAACAATAAAGAAAAAAAAAAACAAAAAAGTAGAAATTGGATAATTCAGGCCCTACTGTTGGGGTTCAGTAAAGTGGAATGCTCTGGAGGAGCTGGCCCACCTGCCAGTGTGCAATTTTACAGCGGGTAGGCAGAGATTAGAGAAGTGGACCCCCCCCACACCCCTGCCAGAGAGTACGTGGCCAGGCTTGGTTGAAACCGCCTGGCACTGTGATGACTGACATCGGGCAGTCTTGTGCCTGTCTGCCCCTAATACACAAAACATGTAGGTGCCCGGCAATAGCCCCTTGCACACCAAAAACTAGCTGACACTGTGGCCCTTCAGGACTGGATCCTGACACCTGTATGCTAGATACGCACTATACCTCAATTACTTCTTACTGAGGGCCAAATTCTTTATTGAAAAAAGGTGCATATGGACCACAATTTTTCACCCAGAAACTCAGGGATACAAACCCCCGAGAGATCCCTGAGACCACAGAATGATCAGTGAAGTGAACTGACATGAACCTGAAAATAACATGATTACACACTTTACTTTCACTGATGTCATCACATTCTTTTGCTAAAAACTTGAAATTTGATAAAAAATAATGCAAAGGGCATGTCTAATCTGCTAAGAATGTGGCTAAAAAATGGTTATGAATATGGGAAAATCAACAGTGTTTGACATAAAGGAGAGCCAGAATTAAACAGTTGGCAAAATTATTAAGAAGAAAATAGAAATACAGAATATTTTTATGTCACTTTCAGTCGGGAGCCAGCAATTATGCTATCCCTAGCAGTGTGGAAAGTTCATTCCCACCCACTACAGACATGCATAGGACCCAGGAAAAGTGACCATGGAGAAAAGGGACACACATTTCCCCCAAGGTTACAGAGAGGAGCGATGTGGCTGGTGAGTGTGGTCTGAAAACTAACAGACGGTACAAATGTTGACAGAATGACAGATACTGATTCAGACAGCAGATAAAATGACAGTCTGAGGTAGACTGAATGGCCTTTTCTCATCATCAAATATCATGTTCTAACATGCTGGGAGAATGCAATGGTAGCCTGACCTTTGCTGGCAACATCCCACCACAGAGTAACATGGATCCCATTACTGGGCAAATTCCTCTATAGCCAGGATTACGGAATAACAGGAAGGGATCTTGATGGGATGGGATCTTGATGAATCCCAGGCCTTGGTTAAAACAGGACCTGAGCTGAGCTGGCAAAGGTCTGCGCCATGACTGCAGGCTGGTCCCCAGATATTCCCGGCCCTGGCTAGGTCTACATCATTAGCAGCCTAGGTGCCCACGGGATACCTAGCTGCTTCGCCACTGATTGGCGCAAGCTCCCATGTAGCTCTGCATGTGGCTTGTAGTGTGGATGTAGTGTCGCTGACTTTTTGGAGCGAGTGCATCTGAGGACAGCACACTCTTCAGCTGTGCTGTGCTCCCTGGTGCCAGGGGGAAAGAGGGCCCAAAATGCTGCCCATATTACTATGGGCAAGAAAAGAGAGCTTATATGCTGCAAGGAAACAGTTCTGGTAAGGAAACATGCTAATTTAAGAGAAAATATCCAGAACATTCCAATGATCAATGAGCACTGTGCCAATTGCCAATATTAAAGCTTCAAAGATGTGTACTTTGGTGTAAAACAAACAAGCCAGCTGTCAGCTGACCCGGGTCGGCAACGTTTGAAAAGATAATGGCAAATAATGATAGTGACTTTGCCATTCTTCTCCTTCCACAACTGAGCTACTCTGGTAGATTTACACAAATTAAAAAATGTCATGTGTGTGACCTTCCCAGGTCTTGCATTGGTTCATTACTATTACTTTCTTACTCAGGCACCTGAAATCTTTCACGGCTTACAGTACACAGTCAAATATTACTTCAAGGCATTTATATAAAAGTAAGTGACGAGAGGTATTTTACAGGTAGTACCTTTTTCAAGGGTAGAATTGCTATCTCCCATAGGGGATTCAAACATTTACCCTTATAACCCTTATACCCAGTCAAACACATAACAAGGACAATTCTAACACCCTGGTTGTCAAAGCCTATTGATACCAACCTACAGAAAATAAATTACTCACAACCATCTATTCAGTGGAATCCTGAGGAACATGGAACATCATGTCCTTCCTTCGCACTCCCACGTTCCTGTGGTTGCCTTATCAAACACCGATCACAATACGCGAGTAAAGATGTCATAATGGAGTACTATATTTTAAATATTTACCATGCTGGTTGAATGCAGATACATGCTTTCAATAAAACTTGGGCCATTTAATTAAATGAGATTTTTTATTATTGTCTTGAGGCTGGTGTTTCTTTAAGGTGTTGCTTTTTTTTGGCGGCTATGAAGGACAACTCATGTGCACGTTTTAGTGATGAGTCATTGCTCCCCTTCATCAAGTTCACGGCTGCATAGAGAGGAGAGATGGGGCTGTAATTATATAAGGCTTTTATGCCTCTTCATTATCTGACAATGCCATGGCTCCGTTTCATGCAGGAATACAACTTGACGATGGCAACCTTGAGACAGGATTTTTATTTATTTGTATTTAATACCTTTCACTCAATCTCAAAGAAAAAAAAACATTAGAGACACATTCCTTGGTCCAGGGTTATTTTTGTACAAAAGAAGCCTCCCTGTCTTGATATCAAGTCAAACACTACCCAAGGCTGGCAGTATTTCCAGAAGTATCCTTTGCCTGAGTGTTAAAAACCCCCTACAGAAACCTTCAGACCTAAAAACACCACTGTGAAACGCTAACACATCCTTGGAATAAATTGCAATTCCCTCCGTCAGTGTGTTCAGTGCAAAAACCTTGAGAGCATAGACTTTGGCAGCACAAAGGAGAGATGGTAGTAAGGGATTCAGAGTGAGTAACTTTTTTTCCTCCTTTTTTTTTTGGAGGGGGATGAGATGAGAACTCTTACCTTTTTTTATAGACAGAGAGGGAGAGAAAGGTAGCAGGCCTTGTTCTGGCAAACAGCCAGTGTGCTGATGAGAGTGGGGGTAGAGGGGGAGGTGAGGGTGGGGGTGGGTATCAGAAGGGCCCAGAGAGTGGGCCTGAGGCTCAAAGCCTTTTGAAACACAGCCTTAAACACTCTCTTCCCTATAACAACGCCAAAATATCAGGAAAAGCATGAGGGGCTAGCACTCTCTGCTTGCTTGAAAAGCTGTGCAGGTTTTTTTCTCGGAAACACCGCTGCCGCCGCCACCACCGCTGCTACCACTGGCCCGCCCACACGTGCACGATGTAACACGGGGACTGCTGCATCAGCAGAGGAGAGGAGTCGGGGAAAATCAAAGTCATCAATCACAGTGACACTCCCTTCTGAGGCACAGCCGAGAGTGGCGCGGGCGTCGAAGAGCAGTGAGAAAAAAAACCATGGTCCCGCCCCTTTCTACCATGCCATCCCGCAAAGAGACAATCTCATTACCCACCAGGATTTACACAGTGTTTTCCCACCCAAAAAGGTCACACACATGCAAAAAAGAGGAATGGTGGATGTGTTTCTTTCAATGAAGGTCTCGCCACTGTTTCCTCCTCCTCTGCAATTTGTGTCTGTGCATTAAACAGGCCTTGTTTCACAAGATTTTGAGAAACGCACCAACCAGCTCAACTCTACGTCCCCCTGTTCAACTGGGTATCTGCAGTCCGGTGCTGGTTCCTTCCACTCTGATGAGCTATACTCCAGCGACTGAATTGCTCCGAGGACACGGTTTACTTCCTTGGATACGGAATTAATGACGTCTTTTTGCTCGGCAAACATTAATTCAGCAAAAAACTCAGAGGGATTTGCTTTTTAAAAAAGAAACAAGGAGAAGGCTGATGAAAGAGCGAGTGTGACTAACACAAATAAACAGCCAAAGATGAGACGTGTTGTGTAACTCTGTGTCCTCAATTAAAACACTTTGCAAAAAAGCGCTTTAATCTGGCTGTGGCTTGATAGGAAGAGTAGAAAAACGGAGAAAACCGATCATTAATAACATGGTTAAAAAAAAAAATGTGAACGTGAGGGAAAAGATGCTGGGTTGGTATAAGACTGGACCCAGACGAGGCGGTATCAGCAGTAATGGAAGTACCCAGCACAGCCTCACTGAGCCCACTCCAACCCTCCCTCTGTAACGAGGGCCACTGTTCAGCTGACGCCATAAAAGATTAGGATGCAGAGCAAATCCTGACAGCTTGAAGGCTCTTTTCTTTCCTCCTTCCTGCGTCACGCCTCTTCGGAGACTCTGAGAGCTGCAGCTCAAGGTTATTTTCCATTCCAATCAGGAGCACTCCGGTCATCCTGCAAAATTAAACACCCTTTGCAAAAAAAAAAAAAAAGCGAAAAAGAAGGAAAAAAAGAAAGCAGCAGCAGCATGCATTTCACACACAAAGCAGGGGTCGCGAAGTGGGCTGAGCCAACCTTGAGCGAGAGGCTAGAACAAAATCCCTGGCCCCAGTCGTGGCCTGGGCTTCCTCTCAGTGCCGGCAGGTTGGGCCAGGTCTGTTCATTACCTCCCCGCATCCTCGCACGGTCATTATTATTTCATAGCAGGACAGGCGTGAGCTGGAAGAGCCCTCATCATTATTCCACAGCGCCTGTAACGGCGTCTCTTGGTGGGCGCCGGTTGCAGTAGTTATTGGACGGGAGAGCCGTCCGGATGCAGACCAAAAAAAACCCAGTCCTGAAATTAAAGGCAACCCATGACAAAAGTGTGAGAAATGTGATGCAGATAGGGGTGGGGGGGGTGTAGATGAAAAAAATCCAGCATACGCAGTTGATGTTAGGCCCTTCGCACTTCTCTGACAGAGAAGCTGAGCCCTCCATGCTAACTGCTAAACCCAGAGGTCTGTCTGCATGTCAAATGTAGCAGAACATCTTTTTAGGCCCCAAAAACTTTCCAAAAATGTCTCTGCAGCTACTTTTCCATATACTGAGGGTTTTTTGTTCATGTATTTAAACTTACAAACATTTCAACAGGTATTTTGTATTTAGAGTTGCTCCAGATTTTTCCAGCAGTCATTTCATAATGTATTATACAATCACAGGGCCATACTATCTTTTCTGAGCTGGGCCACTGTAGGTCCAGCCCAGATAGTATGATCATGTGATTAAATCAGGCGTTTAAGGGCTGGGCTAGAGAGATGTAGTGGGGAATGATATCCTTTTGCACTTTCCCTTTCACATTTGCCAGAGTATGATTGGTCAGACTCACCAGTCATACCAGGATTCTACCTGAAGAATGCTATAGAATGCTATAGGCCTTCAACCAGCATATGCTCTTCTCCTGATGTTAATACAACAGTAAGAATGAAAGTAAAAATTGTTTTGTAATTGTAACAGCAATCTTTAGAGACCCCTGAATACTGGTCTCACATGTGCCTTCGTCACACAGCAAAGCAGGGCCATTGAGGACGTACAGCTTCATATTTACGGATGATCCTCACCCCTCTGGCAGGGGTTAAAGTCATTGGAAATTAACAGTAAAGTGTGTGCACTATGCTGCTCCAGTTCCAGAGAAGGCAAGAACACGGTGCCCACGGTTACTGGCTTTCTGCGGGCCCCTTGCCATGACCGAGGGGAGACAAGAGGGATGACAGATGGCAGTTACAGCCCTGTTGTGTCCCACCAGTCCCTTCCAGTCAAGGGAAGAAGAACCGCCACATCAATTTAGACAGAGCGCCTGTGCCTTTCTTTCATTTCTTTTTTCATTTTTTTCCCTCTTTTTACTGTACATTCATCATCACCGGGAGCTCAGGCGAGCGCTGAAACGTCCTAGACTGAGGGCTGGGCCGCCGTCTGGTTCTCAGACAAGACCAGACCCTGTTTCTAATTTTACAAACAGCATCTTCTCCTGACCCGCTTAATCTACAACTTCTCTCCAGTCGCGCAAAAAAAAAGGGAAAAAAAAAATCCATTCCTCACCGGGACCAAACAATCCCAGTCTAATTTATTTTTTTTTTTTTATATAGAACAGAATATGTACATGTGTTAATAGGAAACTGAATCAAATTAACTATAATTAGTCAAACCAGGGAGAGAGAGAGAGAGAGAGAGAGAGAGAGAGAGAGAGAGAAAGAGAGGGTAAGAGTGAAACGGTCTCGGCAGTTTCGCCGTCTCCGCTTTTTCTGATAATTGATCTCTCCCTTGTGTTGACACAAATCGCAGTTGCTTCAAAGCTGCCGAACAGTGATCGCGGGTGGCAAGCAAACACAAAGACGCACCGAATATTTTTGTTTTGACAGATTTTCCCGCAAACTGCGGCGTATGAATTTCACAAGTGGCAGAACCTGACTCTTTTAATCTCCTCAGAACGACACCAACAGACGAGTTGCAAGCAGAACGGGATGATGCGTTTGGACAGAGATTTGTAGCGAACACACGTTCTGTATGCGGTGAAGGAGCGGCACAACGAAAAAGCAAACAGTAACTGCAAAATCAAGATGGCAGCAAAGGATAACCTCAACCTTGAAAGCAGAGTAGGCAAGTTTATGAGAGGCCAAACCAGAATCCACTTCATCTAGTCGCAGCTCCCCTAAAGCACATTTTTCTCATTAATTCATTTTCCACTCATAGCTATATTCTTCATTTGTTTGCCAGAAATAAAAAAGCCCACAAAACTATGACAGCCAAATCAAGATGGCAAAAAAGATGGCAAACCTAATTTAGAAATGGTCCACAACCACCTGCCAAAAGGCACCATACCCATTCATGCATTCAATTTCCAATATTCTCATTCTACTTATTTTTGTCTGTCATAAACCAAAATTAATCATGCAACCTTTCACTCTAGCTCACTGTAGTCTCCTCACACAAGGTAACGTTACCTGAAGACTTCAGCTGCTTGCTTCCAAACCTAACAAAGTTTTCCCTGTGACATCCTATATTTTCATGTGCTTGTCATATCTTTCTCAAGGGACTTTGGATCTTTGAATCTGGAAATAAGTGCACTAAATAATGCACTATACACGGATTTATTCCTGTAAGTGTTTGTATGTCTGTGTATATGAAACAGGCCTTTATGTAAGTGTCTTCTCTACAAACACAGAGACTTAGGGAATTAACACATATTTTTCTAAACACCATTTGCATTCAATTAAAACAAACAAAAAAATGTACAAAATTAGAGGAAGAGTAAGCATTAAGCCTGGTAGGCTCCATCTCCTGGTGACAGTTCAGCTTTTCAAAAACCCTCCTGCAGACTGCATTTAGACATTGGCACTAACCACTACTGCATACTACTAGCCATGCACCACAAAATTACACTGTTTTGAATGTAAACATCTTGCTAAGGATTTGCTCTTGATCAAATTGTTGATCTTAAAACTTGTCTTATATAACTTAATCATGAAACAGAGCTTTTCCAATTCCCTGAAAGGAGATGTGTTATTGTATATGCATACAATAAGATAGCATGAAAGTGGTAATGCCTACATTTTGCATTAGCACTTAGACATGTGATAAAATATGGCTTATTTATAATTTGGCTTCCATTTTACACTATGTAGTTCCATGCTGCTTAACATTTGTGTACTTGTTTTTGGTCTGCAGAGATACACAGTAGGATACGGGGTGGTTGTGGGGGGGCGTGGGGGGTCACTGACCAGCGTGCCGCAGGAGCATCTTGCCGATGTCAAAGTGCCCATTCAGCAGGGCGTCATGCAGGGGACTGACTCCGCCCACCTGGCTTTCCAGGTGAAGAGCGGGGCAGTGTTGCAGGAGGGCCTGCACACATGCACTGCTGCCATGGTTACAGGCTTCATGCAGAGGGGTCCAGCCGGCATGGTCTGGAGAAGAACAGCGACACACATATATACACGGAGCCAACATCCCATGTTTTCAACAAACACTCTTCACATTTCAAAAACCAAAAGAACTTTTGTTGAAACATTTTTAAATAATGTTCAACAAAGTGTGAATGTGGACTCCAACTGAAAGCGAAAGGATAGGAAATCAAAATGATTGGTACGAAACAGATTGGTAGGTCAAAACATTGTATTTTTTAATTTATTTGAGCATCTTGCTCGCATCCTTCAGAATGGCTAAGTGATGTTCTTTCATTTTAACACCCTACAGTTACATTTAAAAATAAAACCGTCAATAAAATTTCAATGTGCGTTGTAAATGTTGAAGAAAATGTCTTGTACCATTTTGCCTGACACATTCCTTTCCAATAAAAAAAGAGTGCACACTCCAGCTGTATTGGAAATGCAAGAAAAAAAAAGAACACAAAAATCTAAAAAGTACACCCACTTCAGCCAAAGGGGATGCTGTATTATATTATTTTCATTAAAAATCCTCACCTTATTAAAAGAAAAAGTGACTCTGGGAATCAGGACAAGATCATTTGGCTATGAAGGGCATCTTATTTCCCCCTCTGTAAATCCTGCTCTTTCATTATCACAGACACGAGGCCTCGCCATCCAGGAGAGATTTGTCCTCCTTGTCACCAAGGCATGAAACCATGCAAGCTTTCTCTTAATGTTTTTTTCCCTCCTCCTCTCTCTGTCATTTCTATCCACTGCATCTCAGCTTTTAATTCTGAAACCTTTCCACAAACCCCCCGACCGCACCCCCCACCACCCCACCCTCTACCTCCGGGATAATTTCCGTACTGCTAAAGCAGAAACAACTAATTCATTAAAAAAAGGAAAACAAAATTAACAAAACTAATACTAAAACGATACTATGACAAAAATGTATAAACAATTAGAAACGGGGAAAAACTAGAAAAACTATCGCTCGAAGCTAGGAGAGAAGGTCAAAAAACCTGCAGAACAGAAGCAGAAGGCGTGTATCAGTTTAGCAGAGTTAAGTGTAAATCTAGTATCAAAGCCACCCCACTCTTTTCAGACACACCCTTTGCATTTTTATTTAAAACGTTATACTGATGACGCGCGTCATTTTTTTTAAAACGCCCCCCTCCCTCACCAACTCAACTCCCCTCTTAATAATCCTGCCACAAAAATACTGACACAAAACGCACAAAAAAAGAGATTTGCAGGGTGCAGTAAATGGGACCTACCTTTAACATTGACGTCTGTTCCAGGAAGTGAAAGGATGTGCAGAAGAGTCTCCACTTGGTTCTTCTTGCACGCTCTGTGCATGAGAGTCTCTCCTTCGACATCGACAGAAGGAAAGAGATGGGGAAGAAAAGGAAAGAAAGGAAGAATGAATGAAAGAAATAAAAAAGAAACTAGCCCCCAAAATGAGGGTGCCTCTTACCCACCCATACTTCTCTACACTGGCTCAGCAGCCAGAAACACACAACAACCAACGAAAATGTCCCCCCACGCCTACCCCACAAGCCCCCCCCCAAAAAAAAAAAAAAAAAAAAAAAACAAATCGCGCCCCTTCATGAGACCGTGGTACCAGAAGCGATATGAGGAGGGGGAAAGGGAGGGAAAAAAACATAAGCAAGATATATATTATATTCGACTTTTTTATTCCGACTGTGAATTTCCACTTACATTGCACAACGTCCCCACACCACCTTCCTCCCCACCCACACCGAAAGTTAACGGCAGCGAGTGTGGAAAAAGGCGGCTTCCTGTCCGGGCATTGTTCCGGTTGGAGGAGGCTATGCAACACAGCACATGCACAATGGTTCCAACAGGATTTTTCACAGATCGAGGGTTCAAAAGCTCCACTGGGCATTGCGAATTTGCCACGTGATATTCAATCAGCAAACTACAACACAACCACGGCCACAGGAGCCCTCTTACAGATTTTTATTTACATTTTCTTTTTCTATTCCCCCCCTTTTCCTCCTCCTCTCTCCCCATTCCCCCTTCTTTTTTGATACAATATTAAATCAGGAATATATTAGAGTGAGGCAAGCCCCCTTTTCATGTATGGCTGAACTTCACAAGAAAGTTAAATGGCAAGCATGAGTGCCTCTGTACCTTCCAGTATAATACAGGACTGCAAATCCGCTAATAAACGGTTTACTACTTTCTCAACAGGACGTCGAGGCGGTAGCACGCTTTGGCTCGCCCAGATAAAACCCAGCAAGCCGGCTGCTATAGCAAAACCGTATGAACGCAGAGCAAAGAAAAGGGGGAAAAATAAAATATGAAGTAAAAAAGCCTTGCCAACAGTTCAAAGAGAAATAAAAAAGAAAGTCCCTAGAAGCTGTATTTTAATGGCAAAATTTCATTTTCTGAATAGGCATCTTAGAAAAATAAATAAATAAGTAAAAGCATTGACATTTTTCCCCCTCCAAAAAAAAGGAAAATAAGAATGAAAATGGGGGAAAAAGAGGAGAGAGGCTAACTGAAAGGATTCATCTGTATGCAGGGAAACATCTGGAGAACCAGAATATTTGATGCGAGTGCCAGGAAGAAGACTAACGGGCAGCCAGTGGTCCTGCAGAAAGCATTTTAGCCCAGTCTGGATCCCCCACCCAAAAAATATCTTCTTTGCACCAAAGAACACGTTTCCATTTTTGACTCCTGAGCAACCCTGTTATTTCTGTACTAGTTAATTTTTTTTGTCGTCCACCAAAAAGAAGTCCCCGTCCTGTTGCCATGCGGCGTGGCGGGAAGTGGTGTCTAGTACTGCCCGCTGGATCCGAGGTGCAGGATTACGGGAATTTCAGCCTCAGCAGCGGACAAAATCCAGGGCTCTCTGCTTTTTCTCGAAACAGGACAGCGACCACCCTCGTGGGCGCGTCCACTTCCTTTTCTTGGGTCCGCACCGCTAAACCCGGGCAAATGCCACTGTGCCAAAAAGAACGGGCTAACCGAAGGAGCTACAACCCACAATGGCTCCCGATAGAGAGACGTGAATGACCACTGTGTGTCTATGTAAAGTCTTACTCATTAATTTCATTAATTTATTCAATTACAAGAAACTGAAGTTGATGTATGCATACAGATGCACACTGAATAGTTATACATATACATATAAATTAATTTTAATACCCAAATACATATTTTAATACAAATTCATTTACATATAAAGGTATATATGTTTGAATTAGCACAGTCTTCAAGAGCACACATGGAAAGTGAAGGGCTAAATAAACCCATCAATTCACCAAAATAACTGAAAAAAGGGAAAAAATCATAAAAACAAAATAAAGGAAATCTATGTGTTAATGAGTGGCTGTGCGCTGTAGCAGGTCAGTGTTCTCTGCAGCGCTTCCAGCTCATAATGGGCTTTAAAATGAATGATTAAGCGCTGCTTCCCCAGCTCCCCATGTGTACACCTCCTCACAAATGCCAGCCCCAATCTACACACGGTTAAATCACTTTAATGGCAGCAATTTGGACAAAACACTTCCATTATAGGGGTAATTGCACGCTCAGCATTTACAAGCACGAAAAGGATAAATTCGGCTGTCCTTTTCTATAAATTTCCTTACAACCAATGTTCAGCCTTAAAAAAAGTTAAATGCATGTGTAGTCCCCCCTTTTTTTTTTTTGAAAAATATAGCAATCCTCTTTCCCCTTGCATTATACGGTTGGATGAGTGAGTTCAAATGGTGGCAAGCAAATGGACCTAATTAGCTAGCTGTTTTGTCAGAGTGATACAATCTGCATTGTGCCTGTACTACATGCCATATTATAGTTTTTAAAGGCTTGTTCAACACTTTTAGTCATCTTTCATCACATTTGAGTGGATTTTACAAACTAGCCCACATAACAACATTTTTCTTGAAAAGAAGATCAAAAACTATATTTTACTGGTACTCTAAACATCTTAAACAAACTAACAAATTAAATCCAAAGGCTGAGAGTGAATCATAATCCCTGAATATGGCATGTCCACTAAGTGAACAGATTGTATCATGTTTTACAAGGGCCTTGTTTCTTTATGACCAGAAAGAGTACCAGTGTAAACCATGTGCCACACAATACTAGGGCTGGCCACAGGCCTCTCCCACTCCACTTTGGCCAGCCCCTGATCCAGCCATTGGTCAGGATGTAAAAAACAAAAACACACACCCAAAACAAAACTTCTTTGGCTCACAGTCAGGTCAAAAATCCTTTGACAGTGCCAAGCATTCTTTCCACCCAAGAAGAGATTCCTTACACAGCTCCAATATATGTCACTTAAAACACAACAAATAAAACATTGAGCCCAAAAGCTAAAACACACACAAACACACACATGCGCATGAGTTCATGGTGACGGCTAACGTGAGGTCTCCGATCTTCACGGTGATCCTTGTGCAAGCTGCCCAAAGCATCTGGGCCCCCCTGTGACTTTTCCTGCTCCCCCATATCACCTGCAGCCAACACTGGTGTGACAACCAACCTCAGCTCCTCATAGCCACGGAAATAGACCCGCCACGCTAATGTGCTAACATCCGGCCATGTAAAACTCCTTCAACACTAATGAGCACAATATCTACCCTTAGGGGGTAATTGTAACTGGACCAGAACATTGTAAATTTATAGTAAGCTTCAAGGAATATACATAAACGTGGCATACAAAACATACTTTACATGCCAATCAATGGTCAAGCCAGTACAAGCCGAAAACAGTAACTTTACAAGTAACAAAGGGAATTGCTACTGCAGGTAGCAAGAGACATTCTCAAAAATCAGAAAAGGGCATTAGTTGTAAAGTACGCCATGGTCTGGATTTGAACCCCAACAGTATGCTAGTGTAAATGAAGGCTCAGAGGAGCCATCAATGTATTGGTTATAAAGTTAAGAACATTTGTTAATGTGAACATTTTTGCTCAGACTGCTGCATTATTATTATTGGCAGCAGTGTTACACTGCTGTCAAGGTTTTGATAATATAATTATCAAGAATTAGGAGTGTGTCTATGACTCCTACTCCTAATGACCAAGTATGCGGTGGAACCTCAGAGAAACAAACTTCAAAGTCACAGACTGACCAAACAAGGTATACAAGCAATGAGGCCTTATCTAATTTGTTAGTACCCCGGGATTCAAAAATGTATGCTTTAAAATCAAAATCAGACAAAGGGACTCAGACTCTCAGCATTGTTAAAGAATATGGTGTGAGGAATTCAGAAAACAAACAGTTCACATATTAAGCTAAAAATAGTAGGTCACTATCATTTGGAGAGGTAACAGTAAAACATTAATGAACGTTTTAATGAGATCCTGCGTGCTGGCAGTTTGATTGTTCGCTGTTCAATTACACTAAGGATTACAGCTACAAACTTACAGGTTCTTTTTAAAAAGTAAGACCAAAGTACTATAAATACAGTACATAATTCTAATAATTAATTCAATCAAACTGGTCCATTATCACCACAATTTTAAAATAACAAAGATTTGAGAGCTTTACATGTTGCTGATGGATTTGTATAGTGGTGATTCTACATTACTGCAGTTTGTGTATAAAAATAAAACACTTACTCCTACAAGGCGACCTATAGAAACAACTTTCAATGCTAATTTTATACTTCCATAATTTTTAAAACGTGCTCATAAAGAAATGGATTACCAGCTATTCTATCTGTATATCCATTATTTGAATACTTGTATATTCATTAACCTCTGTAATAGTTGACCCAACAGTTACAAAATTAAATTAAATGAAAAAAGCAAAATTTCACCAGAGGGTGAAAAACAAAAGACGCATTACCCCGCAGAAGAAGCTGGACTCCTTTATAAACCCTAGATATGCCAAACTCAAGGCTTATTGGGTTTCAACATCTTCAGGTGTTTGTAGCTGTAACCTTTTAACCAGCAGTGCATCTAGGAATTAGAAACAAGGTGTGTGGGGCTCTTTAGCCACTAAATGACTTGCATTAATCACTGGAGTACTGAGATGCATTGAAAGCAGGAGACGCCTTAGCTCTGGAGGACTAGCGTGTGCCATAGCGCTCAGTGGATTCAGGTGCGGGGTGAACAAGTGGCCACAACGGGCTGGGGAGAAGTCACGCTGTGTGGGGGTGTTGCATTAAAAATGAATGACAATGGCATCAGTACAAAGAGCACGTAGTGTGGAAAACAACACATGTGAACAGCCTAGAGTCTTCTGGAAGCGAGCTGTCTTTCAACCCCATCCCCCCCTTCCATTTCCCCATCCACCCCCGCCCCCCTCAACTCCACACCATCATCGCGGGCGTTTCTGATCAGGTGGTGAGGAAAATATGAGTGCCGACACTCCTGTGGGTTCACGCAGAGTTCCCCGCATCTAATCGCTGGAACTTCCTCTCGCGAGCCGCTCGCGAGCACAGTGGAATCCTAATTGGCATGTTTAATATTCCTAAACTGTGGATCTGACTATGTTGCGTATGTGTGTGCCTGTCTGTGTGTGTTTTTACCCTTTTTTTCCCTTTTTTCATTAGAAGACACGTGTGTTAATAATAAAATAATCATACAATATGAATGCGGAATGGAATGGAAATTAAAACGCAGGGGATGACACTGTAATCTGCACCATGCTAAAGGCCTGGTGAACCCCGTGAACAGCATGAGATCAAAGACAGGTTTGCAATCTAAAAAAAAATCTTAAACAGAAATGGCTGATTGCATACCAATGCCAGGGCAGGGAGGCGATCTTACCAGCTGCATTGACTCTGTTCAGGCCCCTGGGAACATTCTCCTTGCCCAGGCCAGAGGCACCTGGAGTCCCGGTCTCTACTGCTGCTCTGTAAGGGGAGAGGTGAAAGGGGCCAGCATAGGTATCACAGATGAGGATGGAAGAATAATGCTTCACTTAACCAAACTGGGCACCATATTCTAACAGTGGCTAAACGATCAGAACCAATCCTTGTGATTTGCTGTGGAGAGAATAATTTTTCTGATTGGTTCCAAAGAGTCGTTGATTAACAGCTCATTGTATTTCACCATTATGCCGATCATGAAACCTCATTTTTCCCTAACCGTTATAGATAATTTAAAATGTTTCTGAACCTTCCCTGGGTGTATGTTTATGCTGTAGTCCCTCCTATATTGGGACTAGAACAAACTGGTCCATACTGTCTTCAATATGATTGACGACCCTGAAGTAGGGGACGGACAATGTCTGGAACAGTCAGGTACAGTATTCACAGTAATACAACTTAAAAATATTCACAATTATTGCGATAATACTAATGAAAGACAGGGGCCATATCATTCTAAGAAGCAACCCTCTCCTTTTCTTTTTCAGGGGTGGGGGGAGGGTGTGGGGGTGGAGGAGGCTAGGAGTAGGGGGGCTTGGGGGCAATGGGGCTCCAAATGTGTCCCGCGGCTCGGCTAGCGTGAGCAGAGAGCAATCAGAAACCTTTCAAGCGTTAGCAGTAGGGAGAGCCAGGGCTCCACTCGTAATCTTGGGGAAAAGTCCCAAGTCAATCTTTAAAGTGCTGTCTCCGGAAGACATCCGACACGCTTTCCCTGCTCGTACGATGAGTGCACATGATGTTCCGGAGCGCCGGAGTGTGTCTCCTGTCTCCGCTGCTTTTTTTAAGTGTAAGGTGAGTTAAAGAGCCGAGTTGGAGCGGCGGGTTTGGAGAGACTAGCGGCGGCAGAGGGGGGTAATGAACTCGGGGAACGCGAGGCCGGCCCGGGGAGAAAACTATAGACACTTTCCATTCCTGGAAGATGTCAGTTCCCGTTTCAGTCTACACAAGGTCTCGATCTCAGGTGGTTTTAAAAAGTCACTTAGGGTGGTTTGATGAGAAAATGAAACACAGGGAAAGCTTGCGGTTGGGCGTACGGCACATTTATATCAGCCTTGCAGGAGCCACTGTCCCAGGTCCAACTTAACACTCTCTGCCTTTTTTCTTCTCAAACACTCATTCAAATTTTCCCTAAACATTAAAATTGAATTTTAGCTCCAATTAGGCATACAGTTTAATGATAATTGAAGATTAAACTGCACTATTTTCACAGCCTTGTGCGGTCTTTCAACATTTACAACTGCAATGCAAGCAATTACCACTGTATTATCTATCAACAGAATGTTAATTTTCACAGTAATATTGTCCGCAGTGCAAGCACCATATATAATTGAGTGATCGCAATTTGCTAACTTTCAGTGGAAATATCAAATATTGATGCTGTGTGTTTAATGGAGCAAAAACAAACAGGAGTTAGATATTTTTTATCACAACTGCAACAGTATTAAAAGAATCAAGAGATGAAAAAAGTGTATTAATAAAGATAAATAAATAAGCCCATGAAAGGACTTCAAAGTCCCTCGGAGCTATTCTGTGTTAGCTGTCAAGATGCCTATGAGTGCAAAGCAAGCAGCCTTCAGGACATCCGACAAGAAGATGACAGCAAGGGGGGTAATCATGCTACCAAAATAAAGTGGCTTGTTTTCTGGTAATTGGGCTGTTACAGACTCCAGTCAACAGCATCTCCAAGTGAGTCGAGATGTGTGCAGTCACATTAGCATACAGCTCCTTGTTAGCGGAGGAGAATAGGCTAACCGCATAGCACAGTCTGTAGTGGGGATACTACCTCTTATCAATACCCAATGCATGATTCACCAGAGCCTCCCAGACACTGGTGTTTTCTGCCCATGATCCTCTGCATGTTTGCGGCATCCTTTTATTGCTGTGGCAGTTTGAATTTCACCTGATGTGACAAGACTCAAACGTCCAAGTACTGCACACCCACAAACACCATCCAAGCTCTCTCTTTTTTCCCAGTTTGTTTATTAGTCGTTCACACGAGAAGCACTAGTGCATCAGTGCCATTCATTGTTTTAAGTGGAAAGAGTGTACAGAGGTTAAAGTGTATGGAGCTTCAAAGTTCACATGACTTGAAGTTTCATTTTTGGGCCCATGAAGATGGAACATGTCTCATACCTTTGTAGCACAATGATCAATGGACACACAGACCTTTGCTAACATCTAGGATTGGTCAAACCACTGTTGAGACTAGGTCAATTTGCAGTGTAAATGCTTCCTACTTGGATTTGTATCACAATTTTATTTTTTCAATTTACAATCTCACAATTCCATTATATTCCGTGGGTGTCTTCATGTTTCAAAAATACAACAAAGACATTCAATTTCTGAAATTTTAAACTTATGTTTGACAAAAGTTATAACTCAGTTATTGGTGGTACCCAGAATAGTTTATCATTCTGGGTATCACCATTCAGTTCATTTGTGTTCTGAAAGCTATCTGTCCAAATACTCTAGAGCAGGGGTGTCAAACTCCAGTCCTGGAGGGCCGCAGTGTCTGCGGGTTTTTGTTCTTTCCTTTCGATTGGCAGCCATTTTAGGCCTTGGAAACCAGGTGTGTGGACTCTTTAGCCAACCAGTGATTTTAATTAATCAATTAAGTGCTAAAACACACCAAAAACCAGCTACCACTGCGGCCCTCCAGGACTGCAGTTTGACACCCCTGCTCTAGAGGGCGAGTGAGAAGCCAAAATAACTTGATTCCGGAGGGGTTGAATCTTTATTTGTTTTTTGATTCAACCAATAGCACTGAACACAAAAACCGTGAGCTATTTTAACATCAACAATTTTAATGAACCGTTGACATTATTTTCAATTCATTGTATTTACATAGTTAGGCTCCGGTTTAAAAAAATAACTGAAAATTAAAAACTGAAGCCTGTGAAAGGAGAGGAAAAAGATTGAGTGAGACGACAGCCAACATAGCCTGAGGTTCTGCAGAGAAGACATGACCTCAGGAAGTTCTGCCTGACCCTCCTGTCCAGATGATTGTCGGCTGCCGTGCGCAGCGCTGTGGGTGGCACTGATCGGGCATGACACGGTTGTCGCCGGGGGTGGGGGGGGGGGTGGGGAACGAGGGACGAGGCCGAGGCCCAGTACTCACTGTGATCCTGACCCTGGGCCGGTGGCAGCGGCGGTGGAGGAGGAGGAGGCCCCTCGGACAGCACAGCTGGTGGCTCCAGGTTCACCGCCCGCTCTTTTCGCCTGGGGGGCCTGGGGCCCTGCTGGCGCTGGCACGCGGCTGCCCAACCTGCCCAGTGCCGGGAGGTAGGAGGACACCTGAGGGACGGGCAGACATGCGCCGACGCGCCTCTCAGTTTCCCGGCTGTCACCATGGCCTGTTCCTGGGGGTGCCAGCTGGGAGAGGGGAGAAACTCCCTGCCCTGTCACTTATCTAACCCCTGCGCCCTGTCGCTGCGGAAACGCGGCAGCTGTGCCAATCTGCTGCAGGCGAGGATGACAAACGCAGGTCACCATGCGGCACACCTGACTGCATCCACATCCCTGTGAGCAGGGAGTTAATTTATACAATTGTTGATCTGACTACTTAAACTGTTGACTGCACAATGCTTTCACCTCCAACAAAGCAATAGCATGTCTGCATGTTTTTCAATGTTTGGTCACGGGGGGGGCCTGGGAAGGCCATGGACATACTCTCGCACACAAGAACATAAACATATGCTGAATTTATTTTACTATTGCTGGATTATGATGAAGCAATAACATGTATATGTATTTTGAATATTTGGAAAAAGGAAAAAAGCTTTGGGAGGCCACAGGCGTACTGTAATACAACAAAACATAAACATATGTCGGTAGAATTTATTCAAATTTATTCTTTCATTGTACAAATTTTTTGGCATGCTCTGTGTAAAAGCTTGCATTCTACAGTGTTTCATCTTTTTGTTGCAAGTCTTGTACAAATGATCAAAACTGACTTGTTTAGAGGCAATAAAAAACTATTTTTACATCACGAATATGGAACTACTTCCACCACATTATCGAGCTCATAAAAGTGAATTTTATTATTTTGAAATGGGATACCAAACATGAATCTAAAAAAAAATATACTTTTGTAGTTGGAACTAAACAACACTGCTAATGAGTGATAACAACATACACCGATGTCAAGGGGTGATTGACATAAATGAGGGTAATTTGCTACTTTGTGGGTCCCCTGTGCCAGTCAGATAATATAGCGTACAGGCACTGTTTACAGGCTTGTCAAAGGGGAAATGTTTGGTTGTGGCCTATGAAATTTAAGTCATTAACAACAGAAAAAAATGATGCATTTCCCACAATGCCATGCTTGAGCTTTAAACCCAGTTTTCACCCTTTGCAGGTAATTGCTCCAAAGACACCCAAACACTTATACCAGGTCATCTCAATACTTCTACAGTCCTACGCTCTCAAAGAGATATATTTTAATGGTCCGAACTCATAGCACAATCGTCAAAATGGAGCTTATTAACGGAAGTAATGGCTGCCTTATTTCTTTCAAAACCATGTGGTGTTGATCCCAAACAAGCAGAATGTGACAGTTATGTCAGACTCTAACAGCCACATTACCATGATACAGATATCACGCAAATATATGATGCATCAATTATTCAGTACAGTAAGGTCTTTTTTATCATTGCAAGCCTGTACTGTCAAACTGTCTATACTTCTTTATTTCTTGTTTGTGGTCTAAATAAATAAATAAATCCAATCCAGTCTCGTTTCTCTCTGGCCGCTTCACCAGTGTTTCGCCTTAACAGGCTGTTTTATTTCAGATGGAAATTATCTCAGATTACATGGCTGGTTATTGAAGAGTAAAATCAATTCTCCAGCAGGACTGTTTTGGTTGCAGAGGCTGATGGGAACTTGGGGGAGACCTTGGTTGATTAAAAAACCTCCCACTCTGAGGTAAGTGGGAGTGAATCACCTGGCAATGGTGGGGGCATGGTGAGGCTAAACCCTTCCCACAATTCCCCTGCTTTGTGGGAAGGTGCATATTCTCATTAAGGACCAATCCCACCCTGCTCACAAGGTTTCTGAGATTTTGGGATAGTGCAATTTACGTGACACTGTAGATGGATTTTTGTACGATTTTCTTGTTGACACAACAAGCAGGTAAATTAAACATTTAAATGGGTAAAATGTCTCCTGATGAGAAACTTACAATTTTCCGCATGGAGAGAGGCTGTGATCCCATGACGATGCCATTCCTACAGCAGACCTGGGTGAAGACAGCGTCGGCAGTGTACATTCTGAGATGCACAGAGGGCAGGCTGGGAATGAACTCCTGGAGGACTTCAGGAGGCAGGTCTGCAGGATGGCGGCAAACACATCTCAGCAGCAAATCATGTGCTCGGGTTCTGCCTTATTTAAATAAGGTGTATGTATTATTACTCTTTTTATCCATGCGATTAAATGAAGTGTCCCAAGATTCTACACAATTCATAGCCATACTTATAAAAATACTCATCACAGAGGCAGCATCTGTGACAGTTCTGTAACAGTTCTTCATCAACAGTATCTGTTGGAACAGTTCTTTAAACCATAACCTGGTGTCATTTCCAAAGACAGGTCACCCAAGATCCCTTGTAATTATCATCATAACTGACCACAGTGAGTCATGTCTCATAAGAAAGACAGAGTGTCCTGCAGTGCTGGGGTCCCATCACTGTGCTGGGGATCAGCTTTTCAAACATTCATACTAAGGCACATACCTTGGCACAAAATGGAGATGTACTCAGCAAAATCTGCCAGCCCTTTCTCCACCAGGTTCCTGTTGAGCTGGCTATGCTCCTGACAAAAGTACTCCACCACCACTGCCAAAATATCGTGCAGGGTACCCACAATCCTCGACTGCCAGTCCTGGAAATGAAAGCGCACTTCCTGACCATTTCAGGCAGGTGTAATATGGGCTCTGAGGCTCAAAGACATCCTAATAACCATGTTTGCGTGTGATGACACGGTCAAACAGTGGAAAACATCCACAGTCATATGATGTCCACATAGCACTACTGCTTATGTAGCAATGACTCTTGACCAGGCCAGCATGGGGATTTTTCCACAGAGGCAGAGAGGAAGTAGGCCTGACGAATTATACAAAGGTAGAGTTTTTACACCAGAGTAGAATTTAGAGGAACAGCCTACATTTGCAATGAATTTGATTGTAATGTAAATGAAACATCATAACATTCTTACACACACTATCAGACACAGTAGCAGTGTAATGTAAAGGTTGGAAAACTGTAACCCAAAGGTGAATTCTAAGAGGACCCCTAATGAGTTTAAAAAATGTATCCATTTCTAAATGGAGTGCATGCTTGAAAAATAATAAAATAAGGTATCGTGCTTATGAATAGAGAGGGGTTGTCCAATAAACACACCCACCTCGGAGCATGGAAGAGCCCAGAGAGAGGCCTGAATCAGCAGCTCAGCCAGTTGCTGCACAGATCGGGTGCAGAGGGAGGATCTGTCCCACACGCTCCAGAATGTGCTACCCAAAACAGTTAGCCGCGACCCTCCAGGTCTCCTGATGGAGTCCCACACACATCCAATCAGCCAATATCACTGCTTCAATTTCAACTACATAAGAATAGATTACATATTATAATAGGTTGTGAAATAATAACAGATCATATGGTAAATGCAGAGAAACCGGAGAAGAAAATCCTAACACACAGTATTGGAAACAGGAGAGAGGAAGAGACAACAACATAAAACAGAAGGCATATTACGTCATAGTACTATAACCAAATGATACAATGTCAAGGTTAACTGAGTTTTGAACATTTAAATGGTGGGAAGAATAGAAATTTCCTTCTGTAGTCTGATCAGAATAATACAAATACATGGCTTTTTTATCTAATTTGTTGCAATAAAATGTTGAATTAACTTTTCCTCATATACTGAGGAAAACACAAACAAATTAAAACATCAAGTTGCTTTGGCATCGTTAATATGGATCAATATGCATAACAGTTATGAGTCAAATTAGGAGGGTCTATAAATCCTAAAATGAATGAAAGTGCCTGAAGATACTTGCACAGTTACCTATGCACATCTGAAGTATTTGTTTGGATTAGATGGTTTTGACATTACCTGGTATTAGAGGCATGGAGCTCAAACTGAAAGAGTTTGAGCAAGAATGTTTGCAGGTCAACATGAAAACGGATCTGCTCTGGAGAGGCGGGGCTGGGCAGTGAGTGACAGGTGGGCCCACTGGACATGCACACCCTGGGGGTGGGGAAGGATACCATTAGACCCAAATGCACATGGCTGAGTCAAAACAGAGGTACAGACCAAAGATATTCATAGGTTTTGCCCAGAAATATGGCCCCAGATCCAAATGCCTACTGCCCAATGCTGACATCACATGAAATAAATGTTCATCATTCAGCAAGTTTTACTGAAAAGCAATGCACCAAACTAAACAGGAAGGACTGCAGGCTATTTCAGCCCCGCGAAAAAATCAAGTAAATCAGTCGTAGGTACCAGCAGATACCTTACTGACATCTCCAGAAGAGACCAGGTTCCTCCCTTACACTGGGGACACTGTAGAACCCGCTGGAAGTACTTTACAATCACAGGAGACCCCCGGGGAGGGTTGTTCCGCAGCACGTCATGCATAACTGCCCGAAATGTGGAGTAGAAGTATGGTTTCACCTCACCCTGGAGAGGGAAACAAATAAGAATATGGGCATGCTAAAACAGTGCTTGCAATTAGCTATGTAGTTCTGCAAACTAAAACCAAAATATTCAAAAAACAGATAAAAATTGCTTCCTGAACCTTGAAAATACTACTGAAAAAAGTGTTAGCATAGGTTTGGGTTGTGATAGCTGGGGAATGCACTCCAGTATAATTATATTCAGTGAATAATGCTTATATGGACACTGTGAGGTATACTGCAGAATTGTATGAAGGCCCACATCAGTACTTATCCAAGATTACAGCTACATTTATTTGAGACCTCATTCACCATGTTCTCACTTACAAAGATGACCCAGGGAAGCAGTCACTGGGCTGGCTTTATAATCTGGTCTGGAGAGATTGACCCCTACAGGCCATTTAACACTGCCTCTATCAACAATGTGGTTCTCCTAAGAGGTCTCTAGTGCAAAACAAGCCCAGCCCCACTTAGCTTCAACTACCAGGCAGGATAAAGGAAAGAGGATTTTATTATTGTCAGGCTGAAGGCATCCATTGGAGGAAAAAAGCTAATTTTCATACATATAATCTTGGCAGCCAATGAGATAAGATATATCTTTCTTACATGTAAAGCTTGGTGCATCAGTGACTGCAGGACCTGCATGGGAGGAAGGTGTCCAGGCAACAGGGCCCCCTGTATTTCCTCCAGGGCTCCAGTGAGAAAGCCACACTCAATCAGGCTCTGCACGTTGCTGAAGTCTGCCATAACAATCTGCCAAGGAGAGAACAGGGGACTAGGCTGAGTGTATGGGGGAAGCAGGGGGTTCAGCCATTCAATTCTGGGAAACCTAATCACTAGTATTAGCACCCTGAAACTCGACAGGTGCAAAACTGTCCCCTCACAAAGTAAAAAATTATCATAATAATGACTCATATTAAAAGAAAAGACCCGTACACTTGGGAATTAACTGAAGTTGGGTGAATAAGCACCTTAATTGAGCTCGCTCCTCTTGATCTATCAATAACGGCAGCTTAAATCAGGTGACCCTACCATGTCACATTCTGAGGAAGAGTGTCACTTCAGACAGATCACCAGGCTTTTAGCGCAGAGGAATCTGACCCTATCTGCTGTATAATCACACACTCAAGCACTGTACAGTCAGACACTCAAACGCTTCAGACATGTCTACCTCATGCTGAGGATCAGTGGTGGCAAAGTTCAGGAATTCTGTGGAAACAAGCCTCCTCTTCAGGTGCTGGAAAAACAGAAATGAGATTAATGCGGTCACAACGGCAGCAGAACTACATCCTGCACTCATATCCTTCAGCACAAATATGGGCTGAACATGACCTTCTGCTACAGCGCCGGTGACGTAACTTGTCGTAAGCTCTCACCTCAAGTTTTGAGAGGCGCTCTCTGAGCTGATTTTCAAGGTCTGCAAAGAGCACGCAGTTGGCCTCCAACTCTGTGTGTGTATCCATGGGAGTGCTGTCTCGACTGCTGGCCTCAGGGGTTCCAAGAGAAGCACTGAAACCCATCTCTGACCACAGGCTCTGCAACACATTATTGAGACAGTACATTTTTAGACGATGAAAGATAAGATGGACTGTCTTTAATGCCTGTGAACAAATGACGTTTCACAATACTGTATAAATAACACTTTCTGCATAATGCAGTCCATTGTCTACTGGAGCAACACATCCTACCTACAGTCATTGTATGAACTAACAGTGTATCACATGTATTACTGACATTGGAATTGACCAATTAATCAATAACAATGCTACATTTTTACACAAACAGATTCAAGACTATTCCTGGAGGAAAACATAAAAACAGATACAGAAATATGACAGATTTGTCATGACATTTAAGAAAAACGGGAGAGAGATTTCATCGCCTTTTACCCCAAACAAATGTTGAGCAATGTGGACCACGGAGTAACATGGAGCATTTTGGGATGTCAAGCTCTTGTGCATGTGGTCCGTCAACACATGCGTTATGTGATGGTCGGCTGCAGATGTGGAGCTGTAAATCTTGGCCCTCCCTGACGTTAGGATACTAGAAACAGGGGAAGTAACATTATTAATTATTATGTGAAACTACAAAAGCTGTAAGGAAGAGGCTTCATTAACATTTCTGGACAAGGCTAGCTGTAATTTGATTAGTGCCTGCAGATTTCTGAGGGCAGATTTGAACATCTAAGGAGGCTAACCATTCCACAAATCCTCTGCTGAGATTCTGTTACTGTCAATGAGTGCTGATCATATGTTTATTAGTAGTACACCTCCTTAGATGCTGGGCAGTCATACCAAAGAGAAAGTAACGATGACACAAGTGAGGTCATTACCGTCAAACAATATAGCCAAAGGCAGACAGGAAGAACCCTAACCGTTTGAATATGTCGCTCCTGTCATCAAGCAGCAACACAACGCTCCAGTCCTGGAAGGCTCCAAGGACGCTGCCACTGGACACCCTCTCTCTCCACACACGGATGGGGTTGGCAGTGCCAGGAGTCCGCGAGGTTATGTCCAACTCATAGGCCTCCTCAGGCAGCCACACCCCATTCCTCACACTATCCAAAACATACCCGGGGGTCACAAGCCACTTCCCTGACACGAGAAGAAGAGGGAAACCAGGGCCCATATTTATAACCCACAAATGTTCCAAGCTTTAATCTGGGATCAGTTTTGCCTTGTAGCTCTTAATGGATAAAGCTGCGATTAGGAAAATGTGAACCTGATACTAGTTCAGCAGGGGTTACCAATTCTGTTCCTAGAGGGCCAGTGTATATAGTGGTTCTTTTTTCCACCATCTACCCCATTTCAATTAACTAATTATCTGCATAAAACAATGCTGGTTCATGTGTACATTACACCACAGTAAAATGTTTCACACAAGGACAAAAGTCTTTTTTGCCATTCATGAGCTTATGAAGAAATATAGCTAAGAGGTCAGATCCCATAAGTGACTGGTCTAAATAATTAAGAGCAGAAGTAGGCATGAAATCCAGAAGAGGATAGAAAACTCACTGCCCACCCCTGGCCTAGTCCAGTATAGTATAGCAGCTTTGCTCTTTGCACAATGACTCCAGGGCAATGCAGGCAGCCTGGCACTGATGGATCGCTCTTTGACTTGGACTCACCACCTGCGCAAGCAGCAAGGAGCTTCTCACTGGCCAGGGGACGACTGGCAATCAGGTGCGTTGTCCTCTCCTTGTAGGCCTGAAAGATAATTCATACTTTACTTCTCCTTAAACTGTGCAATACCTTCAAAGCTGTTCTATGGCAGAATACAATAATGAAGCAGATCAAAAAAAATTGTAAGAAATACACAATCTAAACAAGACATTTAGTAACTATAAATCAATTGTGCTTATATATGTTCCCCTATGAATGCGTGAAAAAGTCACAGAGCGCCTACCCATTAAAAGATATTTTAGTGTGACTGACTTACAAGATGGCAACAATGAGAGCTCTTACATTTGTTTCAAAATGACTGTTAATAAAAATAGGGCCTGGGGTCACGCTTCTGAGATTTAATCTTCCCAGTGACAAATGAAACAAATCTAATTCAGGCAAAAATGTGTACACAATGGCTGTGTTTTTACATTTCAAGGGAACATTTTTTTGGATCATTTCATCAGCATGGTCTTCTTTGTTTCCTTATGGTCAGGAGAGATTGGACATTGATGTCAACTGTGCAAAGAATTGTTAAAGTAGTTTTACATGCTAAGTGGCTTGAAGGACAATTCTTTCATGTGTAATCAGTGGACTCAAGAAAGCCAAACTTATAAATAAATACATTTGTATAAGTGTCATGTTTAATTAATCATAATTTAATAAAATATGAAGGATTACTGCTGCCAAGGCCACATGATTTCTTAATAACCTTCATCTGTGCATTTCAGAGTCCTATTTTAAGGTCCCCGATATAACTGGTCTAATGACTTTAGGCTTGGACAGGTCCAAAATAGAGGAACCCACAACACTGCTTCACACAAAAAGGGAGGGTGCGTTCTTATCAATCAGTTGTTTGCTTAGATTTCATGTTTCAACCAATCGCAACCCTTTCAGGGAGGAATGCTGCGATTTGTGACTAGAATCATATGGGTGTCTGAATGATGTCTGGTGGATTTATAACATCTAGCAAGGGGAAACGCAATGGCAGCATTACATCTAAATTTAAACCTTTACAGCAAGATCTACAGAGAGGGTCATTGTCCTGATATTCAATGTAAGAGTAATTAACACACACCAGATATAGACCTAACTCCTTCACTTTCACTGTTGGTGAGATCGAGGCAATTACATAACATCAATAAGGTCAATGCACATAAAGTGGCAGCCATCTTGGAAATCAGTGAACTTGCTGAATTAGTTCTAAGGGTTTAATAAGATGAGGCATCATTAAATATGTTATTCCACTCTATGCCTAAACAAATTTAATTATTTGGGGAATCAATGCTCTACGACAAGGCAGTAGTTTATGGAAATTCAATGAAACAAACCATAGGATACAGAGGATAAAGGCAAACCTGGAAAAGTGACCAGCGAAAAATGGCATGATAGGATGTTTGTTGCACAAAAATGTTTGCAAATAAAATTTGGAAAAAAAAAAAAAAAAAAAAAATTAATAATCTCAAAATGCATTCCCGCCAATTGTGTCAACCTCATTGGCACTGGGATGGAAAGGGGAAAAAAGGTTAAGGTTAAGAACTCAATCGTGCATTTTGGACTCTGGGGATGCAGAGAAGGTGCAGTAACTATAAAAAGAGGCAATTGAGGGCAAGGATAAAATTAAGAGTCAAAAATACATTGCAGCATCAGAACCAATTAGGTCATTTTTCAGAGCTAATCTCCAATTTCTATTCTTATGAATCAGCTGAACGGCAGGTGCAATCCAGCCATCTGAATGGGTTCAAATTAAACCCAGTGTTAATCAAGCTGGTCTAAATCTGACTCTCCATACGCAATTAAAATGAACTTTTCTGTATGCGTGACGGTAAAACACCGCGGGGACAGCGAAAATGCGCCTCGCGTTAAATGAGATTTGAAGGTCAAACGCCAGCAAAACCAGTCACATTTTGTATGTCCGCAATTTTTATATATATATATATATATATATATATATATATATATATATATATAAAAAAGACAGACCGACGTGTGCTGTGAGTTGTGAATGTGAAAATCAGTTCGTTACATACTTACAGATCCACCTATATATTTCCCACCCAGTTGATGAATTCCATGGAGAAGCTTCCCTTTCAACTGTATGTTTTTGATCCCAGAGATCTGGAAGACATGCCTGGTGTCCACCATCCTATGGTGGGATGTCAGTTAGCTTTCCTTTTCGACAAAGTGGCAACAGTGCAATGAATATTATAGTGCATTATATAAAATAAATGAAATGTTTACTAATTATCAATAGCTTAAGTAATCACTCTCTAGGTTCTTCAAATCCTGTGTGTAGCAAGCTCATTTCTTTCAAATTCACGGAAAATAAGTAGTTGTTCACTGAAGTTCACAAGTTCAAACTGTACTTGTTTTTAAAGGGAATTTTTAAAAGCGTGTAGTTAGTATTACAGTGGGGAGCAGTAGAGGTCAAATAACATTGACAGCACAGGAATTGGGCATGTGAAGGAAAAGGTTCCCTGCCTATCTATCATTACCTTAATAGCTAGGAAGATTACTAGTGTCACACGCAATGTTGTGTCAACCTGGGCAATTATGCGTATTTCTACTCAGAAGCTAGATACCTAGTGACACGGTGACAGTGTCTGCTAGTAGCCACCTTGTCTTGTAATGTTAGAATTACAAAATACAGGAGTAATTGCTAAATTGCTACATACCTGGGTTATTTGTATAATGAACAGAATTTCCTACTGGCAAACTATCGTCTACACTGCACATGAATCTGATCCTTTTTAGAAAGTCTCACGAACATGATTGCAAGCTAACTGCATTAGCCAGTTGACTGTTTTCCGCCCGGCGCCAAATTTTACACTACACAGTTCGTACCATTTCCACAGAATTGAAGGTGTTCTTGTTTAACTTTGAGTTGTCTACCACTACGATAATTCACGTAGAATCCTAAAACGTACACATTAACTGAGCTATCCAGAATCTATCAATAAAGTCAACCACCGCCTGCACTAAATTACGGTTTCAAATTTAGAGACTTTGTCACCCCTATTTTCTTTGCGACCAACACTTCGTCTTGTCATCCCACACGATTAAGATACATTGCTCAAACGAGGTAGGTATATATGAGATCAAAAAGAGAAATTGTTCTTACATTCGCTATATTTCTAAACAAATAAACGGAACACCAATTCATACGTCAATGTATACACCTTAGGATTAGGTTGACGAAAACGACCTCACTTTATGAGAAAAATCCAACAATAAAATGTAAAACCCCCCATACTATAGACTAGTTGTGCTATTCCAGAAGGCGGAAGTTTTTTTGCAAATGTTTCCGGTTGGTTGTTAGAGACGCTTTCTGGTGTGGCATTTTATGTTTATGGTTGGCTAGGTACATTTGCTAAAGAAATTGTAGTTATGCTGGACGGCATTCCAGATATCAGACCTTTGCCAGCGAGAACGTGGTGGATACGCACGCTGCACAGTTTCTGCTGATACGGCATAATTGTGCCAGCACTTGTCAAATTCCGAACGAACAGCGAGCTCACAAGGTTGCTAGTTTTCTTTCTTAGTTGCTGATTATATTAATCCATTTAGAAAGGTAGCTTAGCATGTAGAAGGCTATCTACGTGCCTGTCGAGCAACCCCGCTGTGTTTAACGCAATACATTCATCTTACATTATAGCTACCTTCATAACCTGTTTGGTAATGAAACATTTTATTTACAAAACATGATGTAAGCTAACTTGACGACCTACCAAATGTTACAAGTGGTTTCAGGACTAAAATATTCGACACTTCCCGTCAGAGCAACCTGAACAACTGAAAAAATGTAGCGTATAAATCGCATTGTAATGATAAGAATTAAATCAATACGAATGGATGGATTTGATTGTTTGGATTGATCTGACATTTAAACCTATAAACCCCCATTGATTATATAACTGGCAAGTGTAATGTAAGACGAGATACTCACAATAAGTTAATACAATGGCTTACATTATTAAAGGGAATTGGTTTTTGATGTTTTGAGATCAGTCCTCACTTAATTACATCCGCTTGGTTGGAAAAGGTTGCTGAACTTCTCCAGATTCTGGAATAAGGTATTGCGATTTATATACTTACTTATGTTGACAGTTTGCTGTTGGAAAACAAGAAACTAATACTGCTTCCTAAGGTTAAATACAGATACTTTCTTGAATGTTGCAATTGGTACATTATTTATTTTTTTGTCAGACTTCACTTTTGTCTTTATCTATTGTCATGTAAGCATGTATGTCAATGTATAATCACTATTTTTCAGAAGTGTTTTTTATCAGTTTGTTGGGGTTTACATTTTCCTGATGAGGTTAAGAGCAGAACAGTGTATGTTTATTGTGTCAGCACCATTCCTTGGCTGTCTTAGGTCATAGGAGTGCAGTTATACGTTCTCTGTCTCTGTTTGACAGAAATATCATTGATAATTATACATATGACCTATTTCTGCTGTAATCCTCTATTGTCACAGCTTATCCTGTCCTGTCAATCAATCAATTCACTACACAATAGCCTAAAAGCCTTTGTGCACTGTCCCCATCACAGTGCTTGTTGTGATTGTTTTCTCCATTCTATATATTTGTGTTTCTTTTACAGTCAATTTAAAGACTCACTGCCTTTGCTTATCTCATATATTTATTGAAATTATATAGGTCTACATTTTCTTCACATGTTTAGGTAGATTTGTTATGCTTTTTTAAAACAGATTGTTGGAGTCCTCATGCAGTAATTTTGATGCTACTAAAATGTTTAGTATCAACAGCAATGCTATTTTTTCCTCAAATATTATCCAGTGTCATTTATTTAATTGAAGGATTCTGCTTGAAATGGCATTTTTTGAATAATTTGTGTGTTGTATGATACTGAATAATCAATAGTAACAACAGTAACAGCAGGACAGTATTACATTAATTTGGTAAAGTAACATTACTGTATCACTGTCATAATTCAATTGTGTCAAAACATTAATTCGGCTAATTGAAATACTGGTGGTGTTATAAAGGTCAGGTTATTCAGAATGATCCAGAGAAGCTTGTGTCCTAGGTGTCTGTGCTATATAGTCACACATGTTAGATGCACTCCCTCACTTCCTGAAGACAGTTTATTACACATCAGGGAAACCTCATCTCATGACAGACAGCCCAAGGCTTGGTAAAATAACAGGGCATCTGTGGCTTCCTAGACAAGCTCTTGCCAAGTGCACATTATGGTTTGAGAGGCCTCTGCTAATGGTTGGACATTAGTCACATTGAAAATGTTTATTTTCGACAACCAATTACCATTAAATAGAAAAAGAGCTGCGCTATCACTCAAATGAATAAATTCTTTTGTCTGTCTCTGTAGACTGTGCACCTGTATGATGCTTGTGAGGTAAATTAATATTACAGCATAAAAAAAAAAAAAAACGGTAGCTTGCTTTTGAGTGAATTAGATCACTTTCTAAAACACCCTGAAGTGAAAGGATGTGCCTGTTTAATTTATTATGTGCTCATTATTGTAGTGCTTTTGTGCCATCTAAAAACTGTTGATTTAGATTCTAGCAGACGTAAGTACCCTTTAAAATACAGCAGGAAGGGGAGGCTCCTGAATATTTTAAAGCACCCTCATTACTACAAACGGGACATTGCCACTGTGCAGAAGAGATAGCAAGAGGTGCTTTTGCTTTATGGGCCAAATGCTCTGAGGGTACACACATTTGCCCTAGTGCGTAGCTTCAATAAGACACTTCTGCCTCCAAAATAACAACTATGGCAACTAAATGAACCTTAGTCCATTGCATTCCAATTATGTTCTACGTGCTGACAATGACAGCCTGACGTTTCTCATTGCTTTCCCTTGTATCAGACATAGGCAGTGGTGTGCATCCTGTATGTCACACATTACTATTCCTTCCACCCCTCCCCCACCCCCTGTTTATAATTACATTGTTGGCTTTCTAATCCCACAATTGGAAACCTGCACATCACCAGAAGTCACTTCATGAACTCCCCTCACAGGAAGAATGGAGATGGGGGGAGTGAGTATGAAATAATATAGTACAAGCCTAACTGTTGAGATTGTCAAGAGAGTAAATAACATTTGTCCAGCTGGACAGCTTTCTTTTGTGCAGGGTAAATGAATGCTGAGATTCTGTCTGCCAGCTGAAGGTTTCTGTGTCAGGAGGTATCGCCGACTGTTTGTAGTTTGACAGGGATTATTGAAATCGGGCGAGATGAAGGAGAAGGAGTGTGAGAAAAGCGAAATTGACACTGACACTCTCCATTATATTCCACTTGACTCATGATGACTGTGTTGATATCACAGATCTCAAACGCTGGATTTACTGTTAGGATATGTTAAGCATCAAGTGCTCAAGACTGCGGAGCACAGAGATGAATTGTTTATTTAAAATGAGAGTGAAGAGCCTTTTATTTTTCCCTAACTCGCTGCAATGCCTCATTCCACAGCGCACAAGCTATGCATTTATTATCAGTCTTCACTGTAGGCCTCACCACTCTTCATGTAGAGAGAAGGAGAAATAAGCCGGAAAATATTTATTACTCATGATAACCCCTCCTTGTTTCTGGGAAAAAAAGGAATAGATACAGTTGATTTATGACTGCTGATAAGAATCTTGTTTTAAGAGAAATCAAATTACCATGTCTCATGTGCTGAATATATTTCTGAAGATAAATTTTTTCCGACAGGCAATCTGACAGAGGTAATATTTTCTTTGAAACAATGCTTGTCCATATTTGCTGCACGTGATATTCGTTAAGGAAATGCCCACTGTTGGCACGAGACAGGGAAAACCGATTCACGTTTGCATATTGAACTTTTCCTTTTCCACCGTTGGTTCTGTGCCAAAGCACGTAAATGTAGAATGTTTTTGTGCTGGTGCTGTCCACAGTTATAGCAACATAGTTGTCCATGGGCTACTTCTTTGTTGGCCTTTTGTTGATATATTTTGATTCACACCTGAATACAAAGTGGATATCTCCCATTGCAGTTCCATTTTCTGTCGGTTAGGTGATCTGTTATCCTGCTGTTTCCCCAAAGGACAGGATGGAGTGGCCAGGAGACTACCCTCGGGACCATGCCTTTGTGGACTGTGGGATTTCGGGACTTCCTGGGGACCTGGATGTCCAGCAGATTCTCAGGGACACTGAGGAGAAGCTAAAGCTAAATGCCTGCTGGTCAGTAGCCTCATTTTGTTTGGTAGATCCTGTTTGAGTGGATCACCTGATGTCTCAAGCCTTGAATTCTCTATGGTCATTTTTTAAGCTGTGTGTATGACATTGGTTTTTTGCTTTTAAGGTCCTGTAGTTCAAATTCAAAATGAATGGTTTTAAATTTGGAATATTAGCCTGTCATTCATAAATATTATCTTCTTTCATTGTTTTATGCAACCCTGATGAAGGCTAAATAGCTTGAGCATGTTTAATTTTGCACTCCTGATTTGGCATGACTTTTCAAGGACAGGATGTGCTAATACATCAGTCACTACTTATGAAAAATTGCTGAGTGGAATGGGTGCGTTAAATTATAAACAGCGTAAGCCAATCAAATCCATCAGAAATCTGTATTTTAGATCAAGTGTCTGGAGTAAAAGCTAGACAGGAAGTGATATTTGTTCTGTGCTGACTAAATGGCTTCCTCTTTCTGATGTGTTGTAGAAGTTGAGCTTGTCCGATGCATGAATCAAAGGAAATAGTATGTGCAGTGGATCCTTCCTGAGGATCTGTTGGAGTAGATCACGGTGGTGAGGCAATATGTTTTGTTGAAGTTGGACAAAAGTAGAAGAATCCAAAAAAAGAAAATGAGTTGGTCAGTGTCTGTCCAACCACCCCCATTCATCTCCCCGCATTTCGACCCTGCCCAAAGAGGACTGTCCAAGCCACGGATGGCAGGATTGGGCCCTGCTGCGTGACATCGCTCTTGGCCTGGCATCAGGGCTGGAGTTTGGGGGGAGAGATGGATGGCTGCATTCGTGGAGACGTCCTGTCCGAGCAAGGCAGACGATCACTCATTATTGGTAGGGCAGAGTGGCGGAGAGTTGTGAGACGTTCCCCTGTGCCCCACCCTGACGAGGTGGATGCTGGTAGGAACTGGGCAGGGTGCCAGGGACCGGGCAAACAGGCGAATACAAGCTCCATTGAGGTTGGTGTTAGATGTTAGGGCTGTGTTTGCTCTGCATTGAATCAATTTGAACTCACAAGCTCACATCACAAAGCTGCGTTCACATATGTGGATCCCGTGAATGAGGCCGCAGTTAGCACAGTACCTTGAAAAGCTCTTTACCGTTTATCGGTGCATGAGAGTTGGCCTTCATCCTATTCAAAATCTGTGATGTGCAATTACAATTTCAACTGGTTTTCACTTCATTTAGATTTGCATGCTAAACATTTAACAGGGATTGTTTCTCAATCATTGCTGTAGCCTACCATTGTGAGGTATCTGGGCAAAAGAAAAATGTTTTGGTGAAGTCGATTATACTGTATTTAAATTAATATTCATTTGCATTTAGCTGTGGAGGAATGAGCCTGAACAGAAGTTACTAAATGTCTTTTTCTGAAGTGATTTCTAATGAGCATTCAGTGGGTTTGCCAAGTATCTATCAGAGGTGTCAATGTGTTTTTTCAGTCTTTAAAGGTTCAATTAAGAAGTGAATTGGTGAATTAATACACCCTTTGTCTTTGCCTGCTCTTTTATTTTGAGCTTGGAGATGACGATTTAGTCTGAAATAGCAATAAAGCCTTGAAAAAATACAAATCTTGGTTAAATGCTCTATATGGATGGATTTGTCTGTTTTAAACTTAAAAGAAAAAGGCTGAGCTAGCATTGCCAGTGAAAACCTGTGACTTATTTTCTGTTCAATAGCAGCATTTCAGGCTTGATACCGCCTTGTGTAAAAAAAAAAGTGGCAACTATCCTGTTTCGTTCAGCATGCAGTCACACTCAAGTTATTTTGATAGCGTTTACGTAGTGTCCACATTGTCACCATTTTACAATCATTTATCTGTGGTGATAGTTAAGTTTATTTTCACACTAAACCTGATAAAATTCTCACCAAAACTAAAACTAGTTACAACATAGGAACATTAAATAACATGAACCAAACACAAAAAAACTTGCCAAAGGAAGTACAAACAATATATTTTTTTATTACCGTTCACTTCTGTCATTTTTAATTCTGTAATTCATCATTGAAATTTGATTGTGGTCAGTTGCAGCTCTGGCTCTGGCATATATAATGTTTCTTTATATTGTATTATATTGTAATGAATCACTTTATTTCTCTGACTCATGTGGCAACAAGCCCTTGTTTTTCTTCGTCACTGCAGATGCAAAAGCATATTACCAATACCTTCAGAGCCTTTGTTTCATGTACCTGCTAGCATATGGCCAGTCAGGAGAGGGCAATAGAGAGCGATGAGACAAACCATTTTGACTGTCTTAACCCCAATTTTTCCTTAATGAGGCTTAGCCAATTTTTGCCTCACCAATGCAGACGTCTGGCCATAGCTGGTAATGGTGCTGCTGGGACTTGAGGACCCGGGTACAGGGCACTCAGCTGCTCCATACAACAGTTAAGTGTGAGCCATCTTGAAGAAAGGCCAGGTATTACCAGATATAATGTATCATGCAGTAGGATCCGTGTGCCATTATTTTGAGGATGCTCTGAGCAGAACTCAGGTCTGACCTATTATAATGTCTGCTCTTATGAACCATACAACTTGATTTACTGTAGGGGCCTCAAACCCTTCATGGGTGATTTGAGTGGAAATAAGTCCCTGTTGAAATTCACAGATAGGCTGGGCTCACTCAGTGCAGAGAGGGCCAGACAAGCTCAGGCTGGACACGGGAAGAGGCTTCAGTGATTATTATGGTTCCATTCTCCTCTGAGAGGGATCCAAAAATCTATATTTTCCATGCTTTTATCCCTTACGCCTCTCACAGAACCGAGGACAGACAATGAGGAATGCAGTAAATGCGGCTCGTGAACAAAGCCACTTACCCCAAAGCCATTAGCGCTGTTTTTCTTCTTTTGAAAATGGAAAAAGTAGTAATTGAAGATCCACATCTTGAAATGAAACTAGGGGTGGGTAATTCAAGGATTATTACAGGGGGGCAATGTATTTTTTTACGCTTTCTAAGCATTAGAGGGTATTCTGTGTTCTTAGAGATGGGAAAAGGATAATCATTGTGAGAAGAAAGACTCTATATAATGGAAAACCGGGCCAAAAATAAAGCAGTGCTCAGTGACGCCAGCCAGCCAGGTCTCGGTGGTGCAGCTCAGTGACTCTTTAGGGCAGGCTCGGGCAGGGACCCCTCTCCCCGAGCTCTTGGGTGGCCCATCCGAAATTCACCTGCCTGCCTAATCCACTTATCAGTGTCTGGGACAAATTATGGAAAGAAGGAAGAGGAAAGGGGAGGGGAGAGGAAGGTAGAGAAGGAGAGAGGGGTTGAAAAAAGCCTTCCTTGCTCCCGTGAAGGGTTTAACCTATTTATGGGTCAAAGTCGCCAGCATGCTCGTGGTCTCAGATGTCTGAGATTTGCCTAAGAGCCACTTCCTAATTGAAGGAGATTAAGATAGGCTGACAACGGGCCTGCTCTCCAAATTGAAACGCTGTAATCCATTAGGTTTCATCAAATCGGACACTTCTGGAGGGCAGCAGGAAAAAAACGAGCCTTTAATGAAGTGTCAATGCCCCCAGTGAAAGCAGATGGGGTGTTGGGTTTCATTGAGCTGGGGAAATGGGTCGCTGTAGATAACCGGGGGGCCGCTTGCCAGTCGCCTCCCCTGCTCCGGCCAGGGGTGCGAGTGTTTGCAGATATCTTGCGGTCTCTGTGTTTTCAGGAGACGGCGGGGGTTGAGGGGGTAGGGTTGGGGTTGGTTGTGGTGGTGGGGGGGAATAAGTAGGCCATGGACATGGATCAGGGTGGGATCCATTTTCAGGGCACGGATTCACTGCCGGTGAAAAGAGGCCTCTTTGATAGTGCAGAGATATTTGTTTCCCGCCAGTTCATCTCAAGCTCACTGAAGCTGGGGGCTTATTTGAAAAGGGATCTCCTCCCGCCGGCCCTTGGAGCATGACAGGCCCCCGTAGCCCACCCACACTAAATTAATTTTGACAAGGAACTTAAGATAACGTCAAAGCGCTGAGTAATCAACGGATTGGATTTCTGTAAATCAGGGAGCTGTGAAATGCGCCATCATATCTAATAAAGGGTCCGACATTGCCTCCGCGGGCTGCTGGGGCCTTGGCTGGTCTGAAAACAATTACATTTCCTTTCGGGAACAGTTGGCATGATGGAGAGAACCCCCAATCCCGCAGTCATTTGTTTAGGTTTAAGTTTTTTACACTGCCACTCAAGCTGTGTGTCGTTTGCTGTTTGCTATTCATATTTTTTCATGCCTTCCTTTTTAGGGGACCCTCAGGTTTTCCTTCTCTCTCTCTTTGTCTCAGCTGCAGTTTTTCAATTTCAAGGTGCTTTAGTGCAATGACATTACACTGGGTTGACAAAAACAGCATGTCAACTACATGACAAAATAATTATATGACAAAAATCTGGGTGGATTACAGATATACACATGACTATATGCACATACAAATTAATCGTAAAACTTATTTGTAAAACAATGATACATAGCTAATCATAGGAACAGGCAATGCTGAATATTAATATGGTATCTATATTAACCTGGAAGTCACTGTGAGACATTATAAAGGTTATCCATATCTTTTTCTCTTGCTTACGCTATTTGGAGTCAACTCTCCCCTTCTGCCTCCCTCTTATAATTTTTGGAGTAAAAGTTTTTTGGGGTCCCGCTAACCCTGCAGAGGTGTTGATTAATCTGCAGGTAGGCCACACACCTCCGGGGGTAAAGGTCGGACACAGCAGAGATGTGGGAGGGCTATCCTTGACATGGCCCATCAAGACCCAGCTTGCTTCACTTGGTATGTGTCAGAGAGGTGTTCAATCAATCTATGAACCTGTCAGAAACATGGCAAAGCTAGAATGAACAAACGCGGTCTCAGAGGAAGAAGCAGAATAAGAAAACAGTTATTAGATCACTTCCATATTTTTAGTTTTTTAGATTGTTTGCTGTTTGTTAGTTTTTCCCCCCACAAGTATGGTTTAACCATATACTCTGGCTTGTATTCTTTTTTCTCACCTTGTCTACTGTGATTAATTGGCACCTAGGGACGTCCCTGGCAGCCCAGCAAAGACGTTGCGCTTTTCCTACAGTACCACTCCCTCTGGGTGCACGGTTCAATGCTGACATTGACCAGCAATCGAGTGACATGAGACGAGTGCCATCACTGGCAGAAGTATGACCCGAGTTTATGCGCACGCTTGAGGTGACAGAGACACTACGCATAATTGCAATAAGGAGATGTCTTGAGGGATAGATACTCTTTTTATGTGAAGTTTAAACCAGAGATAGGGGCGCAGATGGAGGACCATTTAAGGCCTGCTGTTTCAAAACAGCCCTGGGGCTGGTGCCCATTTCATCCCTAGCAGTGATGCACAAATCCTCTTTTATAGAAGACATTAAATATACATACTTACATTTCTACATCCTCTCTCCAAATTTTTTGGCTGGTTTAAACGGCCATTACAGCGGTTCCGTTTTTGTGGACACTGGACGTTTAAAGGAAGTACTGTAGAATCAGGTGCATATTTAATTGACTGTTACACTCCCTCACACGCCCAGATTTTTTCCTGCTCAGTACTTACAAGGTAATTCTCTAACTCAGAGAAAAAAAAAACCCTGAAAAAAACAGATCTGAACATGTTAAAAGTTTACTCTAGGCTTGGTAGCTCTGCACTTTTATAAGTCAGTAAGTATGAGCATTTTGTTAACAAACTCTTTGCAAATTAATTTAAGGGATCAAATTACACACGCTTTTTAAAATATATCTGAGGTACATTACAGACTTTTCAAGACAAACCCTGGGTGGTCTTCAAGTTTACATGACATAGTTTGTAGGGCATTTTTTAATCATTTAAAGCTGCATAGAGCCCATGTTTTAATTTTTTATATTCAATAATTCAAATACAAGAGGGAACAAGCTCAACTAACAATTGTAAGAGAAGGCTGTGCAGGCAAAAAAGCCCCCATAAAACTAAGAAAAAGTGTTCAGTTTATTAACTTTACATAAAGTAATTTCACATGATGAAATAAACTGTTTACAGTCTCATCATTCAGTTAGCATTAGTAGCATTTTACAGCTTGCTTTGGGCAATCAATTACACTCCTGAATGTGAGAGTCGCTGCTGTAATGCAGCTTGTCACAGCTGTGAGAGCTTATGTGGTACTCTTCCTTTTGCAATAAACAGAGCTACTTTTTTGGATTCTCATCAGCAAGTCTGCATTAAAAAATAACAACAGAAGCACAGGAGAAACCGAGGCGAGTCACGCATTATTTGAATATATAGTGATTTGTATACAGACCGTTAAAATTAATGACATTTTATGTTTTGCAATTTTTTTGAAAATAAAAATGTGTCACATTTAAATGTTATTTAATGTCTTGTCATTTGAGACATCTGGATGTTATGCATGGATTCGGCATTTACAGCTCAGGGTTTATGGGCTTGATGTGGAGCTTTGCCATGGACCATGGCTTGTCTGTCCACAGATATACTGTACAGCAGAAGAAGTATGAGGTTTATTTGTATTGAATCTACTAAACATAACGTGCCTGGAATGTCATCTTTAATTTGTCATGTTAAAAAGGAAGGCAGGATTGCCGTTATAGTCTGGTTATGTTGAAGGCCCACCCGTGTTGCAATAAGCCGGGAGAGATGTCGCTCCGAGTGCGCGTGCATCAGATGGCGGTAAACTACTTCGCACCAGCCACTCAGCAGATACTCATAGCGGGGATATATTGATGTCTTTGTTCATTATCGCTGATGCGTCTTGCTCTGAGCGGCCTGTCGGAGGTGATTGTGAATGCCGTATCTCCCGTCAGTATTGAGCAGAGCCTGAAGGAACTGCAGGTGAAGTTGGGTGACTCCTGGACAGGGGACAAGGCCTCCACTCCTGCGGATTGCCTGCAGTGGTTCAGCCCCCATAACCTCAGCTCGCTGAAACCCAACTGCACTGGACAGCAGCAACTGCTGGACTTTCTCAAAGCCCTGGTAAACACCATGCATAATTTTAAACAGCAACTTGCAGCAAAGGCAATGTACGGTATAATTATGGAATCAGTTTAATCATCTTGTTTAGTCATCTGGAAAAGTCTCCAACACAACATAATTATTTGTAATTTAAAAAAATAAATAAATAATGCAGAGGACTCAGTTATTTATCTGTTGCAAAACTATCCTGGTTATGGAACCAGCCAAGGAAAGGGCCTTTTGATGCAAATTGGTTGCACATAAGTCATGACATGATATGAATCAACAAAGATTTGCCATTGAGTTCCCGGTAACCATTCCTGAAGTTCACCCTCTTTAACGTGTAGTATTTTTTCCACTGTCTGTCCATAGCAACAGTTCTTAAGGACGGAGGAAGAGGGCGAGAGGAAGTGATCCTGCGGCTCCTGTTAGATATATCCTCCTATTGTGGTGTGGCGTTCCCTAGCCCTGCCCCCTTGGCATCCCAACCTCCTGGCTCTCCTGTGCATGCTGTGCGGGAGGAGGCCATCCTAGAGGTGCAGGAGGTTTGGGAGGACGTCCGCCTTCTGCTACGCTGCCACCTGCTGGACAGATTGCAGATTGTGACGGATGGGGCAGAGGGGGCAGACGAAGAGGATGACCCCCATGCACCTCAACGCACCCACCACCTCCAGCGACTCCTGTTCCTGTACCCCGAGGCAGAAGTCCTTTCCCGGTACAGGAGCCTCCGAGCCAAAGCCATCCGGGAACTCATCCATAGTTCCCAGTCCTCCATCCCCGCAGAGACTGGTTTTGACAGGGTGGCCAATGGCTTCCAGGCAGCCTCCCCCACCCTCTGCCGCATGGTGGCGGAGGACCTCCATGCCCTGAGCGGCCTGGTTGAGCCACCCACTATCCTGGCCTTCATCAACCAGGCCCACCTGGGTACCCTGGCTCATGAGCTGTGCGCCCTCATGGAGAAGTTGTGGGAGAATGCCCTAAAAGACAACACCACGCCCGCTGGCAAGGCCGCCAGGAGCTCCGCCAGGTCCAAGGCTACAGTCGGTCAGTTCCAACTCCTAGCATGTAGATATTTTGGTAATTACATCAATTCAGTGACGTGCAGTGAGGTTCATAGCTGGTGAGGCACTGACGTCATCAGAATCAGATTTGCAAATAGATGCATAGATTGACAGCAGTTTACAGGTTATGTTTCACTTCTGCATCCTTTACACATACAAGCAATCCTTTCAGCTCCGGCGTTGGTCTTCCTTTAGTTATTATCTCCTGCTTCGATTGAAAGTCCACTTGAGAAAACTGTTTTAGTGTCGAAATGTAGTCATCCATGTTGAAAGTCGGGATAGGCGAGAGGAAAAAAATAATCTCTATCTCTAATAATCTATCGCTGCACTTGACTTGCTTACCGTATCGTTTAGCCTAGCTCGCTGTCACTTACTCTGCAGTTGTGGAGTGACAAGACGAATGTCTGGGATCTTGAGCGCCCCCTGCCATGAGGCAAGAGAACTGCCTGCCTCACCTCCAACCTGTTCTCTGCCGTTTATAATCGCTCAGCACACGAAACACGTTACACAAACACAGTTGGTGACAAAAAGCACTGTACATTATATACATAAGCTAAATTATTGAAAATCAGTTTACAAATTAAATGTGTTTAAACCATTTTATTGACGCCGTACGGCAACATGCTCTCTCCGCTTAGCAGCCAGCGCAGTTAGCCAGGGGTTGCGCAATCCAAGGTGAGGCTGAGCTCGCTGCTGCCTCACCGGCATCGCTTCCAAGCATTTGAATGGGAAATTAAGAAAATTCAGCGATTTTGAAGAAAGAATAATCGAAATTGGTGAAGCTAAATGAAAAATAAATATTTTTTAGTACAAACCACCGGATGAATATAACAATTTAAATTATTTTATTATTATATATTTTCTTTCTTTCCATGATGGCTGGTGAGGCACTGCCTCACCTGCCTCCCCTGACCGCACGTCACTGCATCAATTTATTAATTTGATCTCCTCTTACTTTAAGATTATTCTATATATTTATATATAATATATAAATTTCATATATTTTTCTCTTTATTTGAGTGATTCCATTTACTTTTTACTACTCATGTTTATATTTGTAAGATATGATTAATTTCTCATTACATTCATTTTTTTTATTATTATTTGCATTCGTTACTGATTCGTCTACCCTCAAAGTGGCACAATTTTCCCGGGTAACTGAGCTCATGTAGTGAGCTTATCCTCACATCCCTTTGAAATTACTTTAATGTGTTCACCTGTAGCACCAAGAGCCAATCCAGTCCGGGGCTAGCGGTCCACAATGGTGAACTGCAGATCCCCTCACATGCTGTACCTCATCTGAATGCGCACCTGTTTCCCACCTTAAACTTGAACTTTGGCAGGAGAGAGGAGCCTAAATAATTTGCCCTGCATTAATACTGGCATTTGATCACCCAACGTGGTGTAATACCTACGTATAGCTCAATAAACTCAGATTTATCACCTCGGGCTAAACATCCTCCAAAGGAGTCTTGTAGTCAAACCGTGTAATGATTGTAAAATTCTGCTGGAGTTTTGCCTCTGTAAGAACCACTTGAATAGTATGCTTTTTGGATGATGTGGATTTGGTCCACAGCAATGCCTGTATTTTCTTTGGCCTGACATAAGAGAGTTATTTAAATAAGCCAAGCCCCTGTGGATCACCGAGGATAGAGTTTATGCGCTCTGTTAAAATAACATTGGACAACGGCAGCTCTTTGCCGTTTGTGCCATTTACTTGCAGGTGTGCCCCGTCAGACTGAACTGTTCAATGGCCATTACTTGGAACCGTGCAGGGGAAGTGTTATTTGCATTTGTTATAAAAATGGCCTTTTTTAAAAAACTGATTAACAAAATTTCTGATTTGCACAAAGTGACATTACATTTTACAAGTAGCAATCTGTTACTTTTTTGTTCGAGATGTTCTCAAAATTATAAATGAGTCACTGACTGGTGTAACATACATAGGTATGCTCAGACAAAGGGTTTGTCTCAAAATGCCTTTTTGTTTCAATAAATGAATATTTCTGTGATTTTTTTCCCTCTCAGAAAAGGGCCTTCTTTTTCTCTCTGCAGGAATGTGTTATTATTTATTTTCCCCTCTTTATTTCGTATAAATTCTTTGGCAACATGCCTCAGAGACATTGCTTCCCTCAACGGCCCTCCCAGGGGAGTCTCCTCTTTGGCACCTGATACTGTCAAACCACTGAACCGTTTAACAGCTTTCATATAGAGCCATGGCAGTCTGAACGCTCTCCTAGCCGTCCTGTCTGAAAAGAGAAGAGGGAACGGGGCTGATATTGCTCCCAGCCAGATGTGAGCTGGAGCCCTTTGTATTCCTCCCTCTCATCCCTCACTTTTCTTCTCCATCCCCCCCCCTTCCCTCGGAGGAATGGGGAGAAGCGAGGGACTCTCACGGCTGCCACACAGTTTGACTGGCTTGACTACCGCCTGCTGCGAGGCAGGGACGTCCGTACCATAATTCCCTTGGTTTAATTTTTTTTTTACACAAATTGGATTTTTTTGTTAGTTAGTTAGTGGAAAGATTCTGGGAAAAAATACATGTGCTTTCGGCATCAGAATGATGCACGTATTAATATTTGACCAGAAGTGCTGAAACTAATTTAACAACCTGAGGCGACTGAACTCCGGTCAGATGACCAGTCCAATCAGTTATTTCTCTTCTGGTGAGTTCAACCGGCACAGAAATAGAATGGCAGAAAAAAAGCCTCTCATCCTTTGAAGGGCTGGCACTTTGTTTAGTTCATGAGAGCATGACAAAGGCTCTGGAAACCACTCAAGTTTAAAATCCGCCGTCACTTTTTTCATGAATGGTCACCACTGCATAGACAAAAGGGGTGTGAATGTAATTTCTCATGAGTATTTTTGACTCTCCCAGACAGACAGGAAACCTTTAAAACAAGATAAAATGTAAGATGTTTCCACTGGCAGTCGAGTCAACAGGCAGAACCTGCGGCTAAAAAGAATGTGATTTCTTTTGCACGTTGAGATAGTTTTGAATATCTTTGCATTTGAATGTGTTTTGTATTCTGTGCGGTTTTCATTGGGTTGCATTGTGAATGCACAGGATTAAAACCCATATAATAAACACATCCACCTCCCTCTCCCTTTTTTCCCCTCCTTTCTCTTTCAATCCATTGCTACTAAAGCATACCTAGCGACTGCAGTGAACCGAGAGTACTTCAGTGTGCACCGTGGCCATTGGGAATTGGGAGTGCTCAGGAATGATGTTTGTTAATATTAAATAAGAGCTGCACTCCACTAGATTGTATCTTTTACAGGGTTTATATACAATGTCAAAACTCACCGTGCAGCTGCATGCATTTATATAATTACAGCACTTTTTTGTGACACTCAGGAGTCATGCTTCCATCCGTTTCTGGGGTTTTTGTTCATTTTCCAGCATGGTCTTTAGCTAGTAGGAGGGCCTTTTTTAAGAGAGGCAAGTCCACCCCAGAAATGTGTACTGTTTAGCGCTGGTAATGAGATAGGTAGGATCTGCCATTTATGCTCTGGAATGTATAGAGCACTATACATAATTATCGACATATACGTTTGTATGGATATTTATGATTTGCTATTGGCTCAGTGCCCCTTTTTAGTTTGTCTCAATTTCACTGATGCATACGACATATGCGTGTAATAAGTGTATCCAGTGGATATTCATCTCACCCGTTTATTACTGTGGTAGCTCGGCGGCTTGGGGGAAATGTATCTGCGCTCAAAGATTTTCCAAAAACTCATTACAGTTTGGCATGTTTTTGTATTGTAGATTGAAAAAAATAATGGACATCTAATGATCCTTGTGAGTCATAGCCATTCCACTAACACCTCACAAATGAAAGTTGTTGCGGGTAGAGTAATCATACAAAAACAGAAAGGGCAAAATATTCAAACAAGTGAGCCAGAATAGAAATAAAACTTTTCTCAAAGGCAAAGAATAAAACCACCGCTTCTTTCCCAGGGCTAGAACTGGAACAGAACCGAAATGGAAGAAAGATGACAGGCCCTCTTAGGCCCCTCCCACCCTGTTACATTACATTACAGGGATTTTGCAGATGCTCTTATCCAGAGCAACTTACAACTCAAATTGCATTAATTCGGGCATGAAAGTGCTAAAAGTCGGGTAAGAGTAGGGTAAAAGTCCCAAGTGCCAGAAGGGATAGCATAGACTTAGACTTTGTGAATGACCTATTGAAGAAACAACAAAAACAAAATATCAGTAGCAATCATAAAAACAGCAAAATCAGGTTGCTACTCATAGAACGATGGCTAAGGAGAGGAGCTGGGGGGACTTAAGAGGTGAGTCTTCAGTCTGCGCTTAAAGGTGGACAGACAATCTGCTGTTCTGACCTCCATGGGAAGGTCATTCCCCCAGCCAGGGGGGAGCCAGAACAGACAGCAGACATGACCGGGTAGTGCAAGCTTGAAGAGGAGGGGGCACCAGACATACTGATGATGCAGACTGGAGGGATCGGGGAGGCGTGTAGGGTCTGATGATGTTTTGGAGGGCCCATCACCATGATAGCCTGGTAGGCGAGCATCAACCAGTGAAGGTCAGTGAGGAGCGGGTGACATGGGAGTGTCTGGGCAGGTTGAAGATCAGAAGAGCAGCAGTGTTCTGAATGAGCTGCAAGTAGTAACTGAAAGGCCAGCAAAGAGGGAGTTGCAGTAGTCCATGCAGGAGAATACTGTCACTTGGACTTGCAGCTGCATGGAATAGGTGGTGAGAAAGGGACAGATTCTCCTGATGTTGTATAGGAAGAATCTGCACACCTGGCTCACCGCTGCAATGTTTTCGGAGAGGGACATTTTGTTATCAAAGACCACTCCAAGATTCTTCGCACAGGATGTTGGTGACAGGATGGTGTCTCCCAGGGAAATAGAGAAGTCCAGCAGGGGGAGGATGGGGCTGGAAAGAAGATGAACTCTGTCGTGTCAGTGTTGAGCTTAAGATGGTGGGTGTCAATCCAGCTCTGTATGCCTCAAAGACAAGGAGATCCAAGTAGAGACCTGTGGGTCAGATGGAGAGAATGAGAAAAACAGTTGGGTGTCACCAACACAGCAATGATAGGACAGACCATGTGCAGAGATGACAGGCACAATAGAATGGGTATAATGAGAGAAGTGGGCCAAGGACTGAGCCCTGAGGAAGTCCTGCAGCAAGTAGACGAGGTGCCGATACTGCACCACCCCAGACAACCAAAGTAGCGACCAGAGAGGGAGGACACAATCAAGTCAAGAGGGGTGTCACCGATCCCCATAGCTGCCAAGGATGACAGGAGGGAAGAGTGGTCTACCATGTTGAAGTTTGCCAATAGGCCCAGGAGAATCAGGACTGAGGAGAGAGAGGATGCCCGAGCAACATGAAGGGATTCACTGATGGAAAGGAGTGGGGGGAAGCTGTTCCAACTGCTCCCCCTCAACGCCAGCCCCCCACAAACCCCCGCCCTTACCCTAAATCCCCAAGGCCTGCCTAATCGAGACATCAAAAGGTGCTACTGTGAAAGGCTGGTGGCCCCTGCTGTGCCTCAGGCTGGCTTCTCTACTGGGTGCCCTGGGGCCAATGGGCAGAGGGTTGGTGGTAGCAAGGGTGCCCAATAATAGCAGTGTCTTGCTGAGCATCCAGCCGAGACTGACAACGCCGCCTCCTCACTCCCCCCAGCTGTCATGCAGAACCCCCTCCCCACCACACACTGACCCAGCTGAAATGCAAAAAAAGGCCGATGATATCACGAAGGGTGTTAATCGAGGGCTAAAAGACTCCTGCAGTTACTCCCCCTTCTCCTATGTCACCCCTCTCTCAGAATGTCAGTTTTTAATAAATGGTTTTTGACGCCACCCTCCTCAGCATCGTTGAGAGGCTTGGGAAGAAACAGATAGAAAGATAAAGAGAGAAGGAGAGCTGGGGGTGGTGGGGGGTTTGTTAAGTCCCCGGGCACCAGAGTCAACATCTGCAGCTTGGTGGACCTCAGCCTCAGCTTTTGGTGGCGTTCCTTTGTTGTTCTGCCCTTGGCGTTCAGCAGTGGATCAGGCCCAATCTGCCTGAGTTATAAACTTGTCAATGCCACCCCCCCCATCACCACCACCACCACCACCCCCACACAACACCACTGCCATCCACAGTTCCCTTCCACAGCTATAACTATTTCTTGTCAAGTGAGAACCACCTCCCCCCCATACCCCCAAATCTGTGATTCCTTTCGTCCTCTTTTGCTTTCTAATTTGGGAGCACTCAGTGCAACCACAAGAGAGGTGTGAGAATAGGGATGGGGGGGCAGGGGGGGTGGGGGACACTAGTGGTGACTGCCCTTGTGAGAGAAACAGCCCTGGCAAAGGAAAACCACAACCAGTGTAATTTCCGCTCAGGCAAAGAAATGGATAGAGTCAGAGAAAGAGAGAGCAAGGGGGGAAGAGAAAAGAGAGAGAGAGAAATTAAATCAGGAGGTAAATTATTGCATGATTGCCCATTCCCAACAGACCTGGGCATCATTTGGAAGAAAATATCTAATAATTGGTTTTAGGCCATGTCAGACACATGCAATTCCCCGCACTAATGGCTCTGTTAGGTAGCGGCGGGCCTCAGGGGTCAGTGGAGGACAGAAAATAGCCAGGCGGCGGGCTCGGCGTGAGAGAGAGAGAGAGACGGAGCGCAGAGGAAATGAAGTGGCAATAAGAGCAACCCAAAGGGGAGAGGCACTTCACTGTGAGTTTAATACATCAGACCAGGGAGCTGGCAGCTCGCCACACAGCAATTGTTTACCTTTTTCGCTCACTGGCTGCATCTGTTCCGTTTTGTAAACGGTACTAAACTATCCGCCCGTAAACACCGGAATCAATAACAACTGCTTGGGGATTTCCCTCCTTTACCTACCCTTTTTTCATCCATCTTTCCTCTTTTTCATGCCTCCTCCCCTTCTCCCCACCAGTGAAACAGAAGCATGCCACTAATAGCATCACATTTTAGTCTACAGAACTCTCACATCTGGTAAATAGTTGAATTTATATGTATAAATACCCACACCAGACACATATAGGTATGTACATACATGCATATACATGTATATATACATACCTATATACATACATAGTACTGTAAATGTATTTTAATATAAACATACATACACACAGCCCTAGTGCTATAATATATTTACATACATACATGCATGCATTTATACATGCATATGTATTTACTGTAAGCATATATTTATTTGTGCATAATAATTCATTTTATGTGTTTTTGTTACCTTTGTGGGCTCTTCAGCCTGGATGCCTGTATTGGCTGTATGTAAGCTGTGATGATATATAACGATATAAAGTAAGATAATTGTTTTGGGTACAGTCTGTTAAGCCACTGCAGGGACTGATCAAGGTAACAATGGGTCGTGGGCGCTCCGTCACCGTCAGAGACTGACATAGTAGGTGGTTAAGTGCTGTTTGGTCCTTGACTCGCCAAAACTACAACTTTTTTTTATTTGTCTGAAATCCATACTTTGAAGGGAACATCAACAACGCAAGCAGGTTTGTTCTCGTGGCAGGCGCTGTATGCCTCACCGTGTCGGTTTCTTTAGTGTTTGTGTATTTATTATTCTTGTGTTGTGCCATGTCAGCAAAGCCCTCCTAGGCATTTCTTAAATTTTTTTCTCAGTTAGTGCAGCAGGTGTCTCTATTTATTTATTTTTATTTATTTATTTTTTTGCTGTAACTGTAAATTGAATAACATTAAATGTTCAGCTTGATCGATTTATTTTATCATCAATCGTATATTAAGAGCCTGCTTCTACTGCACAAGTTTGCGGATGAGTATTTTCTGATGTAGGCCTCTGCTATGAAATGATTTACTTTTCAATGACAGGCCTGTCATAATTATTAGTTTATTCATTGGATGTCAATACTTTGTTGAATTTGTTGAATTTTGAACAAGAATTTTACTATATTCTGGCTTTACACATATTTTTTTAATATCACTCTTTATTCTGTATACTGCAACTAATTTTGAGTTGAGACACAGTGTTTCACAACTCAACCAAAACTGAACAACCAAATTCCCTTAATTCTTTAAGGTGAACCCCTGGCAAATGATTTGGATAAAGAAAAGCTATGAATCACCAGGCATGGATATGTTTGGTTTATTTTATTTAGTTTATTTAGCATTAATGGGACTTCTCCTAAGCTCAAATTAAAGTCTGTAATAGAAACATATAATCACATATATAATCACATAAGAGTAAAGGTGTAGCGCTCCAGTATGGAGGGACCTCATTTTTGTCTGCGGTTGAAAACAAAACGTTTGGAACAAAGGGCACAATGATCAACGTGCAGTCTCTCAAGAAATGAGACGCCGCTATTTTGAATAGCTGCAAACAAGTGTTGAACCTTTCAACTGCGAAGGTCTAGTGTCTGCAGCTGACCATGTGACCAGTCCAAAGGCAGGAATGCAACGGGTTCAAATGGAGGTAGAGCTCCCCACCTCGGGATTCACCGCTTCTCCTAATTCCGCCTGATTGTGAGCGCTTTGGAGGAGAGCCTTGTTTTTTTTTTTTCTGCCAGCACGGGCATTTAAATTAAATGTATTTGTTTCCCTTTTGGGCACAAACCCACAATAGAATGTGGAAAGCTGTGAGCCCCGTCACTAAGCTTTCGAAAAGGGAGACAGGCGTGTCTGCTTTAGACATGCCACATATTCATGCATGGAGTCATTTTCCACACTGTGTATGAGCTTTTCTACTCCCTTTGGACCCCATTAATGAAGAGCTACAGCGCCAAGGGAATCGACACTCATAACTCCCATTGGTTGGATATATGCTCCAGACACATGAATATATTCTGCAATAACCAGCTCTCGGGTCAGTCAGCATAGCCATAATAATCTAGGGAGACTGACATGTGCAAATATAAAAAGGGGGGCAAAACCTCCACAAATAACGATGTTTAAAGCTCTGACGTGATTTAGTGTGGAGGCCAAGAAATGAGGCCCCTTTTAAGTGTGTTGTCATATTTTGTTTAACAATGTGACAAAATTACATTAGGATCTAGGAGTAATGATGTTGCAGTTATTGGAAGCCTTTTTTTCCCCCTTCTCTCGTCCCCTACTCAATCAGCCTCATCCTTTCATAGCTGCACTAATGCCTTCTTGATCCAGTCCCAAATGTCTTTCTACGGAGGAGCTCATTTAAGCGTACGTACAAAAGTATTTGTTCAATCTGTCTGGGAGAACTGCAACACATTTCACAGTCGCCCATTATCTGACTTAATGCGTAACATCCCCCAGGAGATGGTTTTGGCAGCTTAAAAATTGGGAAATCCATATTTGCCGCGGGGTCATCCACGGGTTAGGGGAAAAAAGTTTGCGCCTGCCCGAGAATGTGACTTCAGTTTGTTTTGTTTTTTTTTTAACAGGAAGTTTTTTTTCTGAAAGAGAGAACTTTTGCGTGAGGGAATCAATATCTGTAAGTGGTGGGGGAAAAGGGAGGGAAGGGTAAGGAGTGGGGAAGGGGTATGAGGGACTGTTCTAGTGTTCTGGGGAACATGGCTCTCCCCTCTACATGTTGCGGACATGCCAGACGGATCAGGGTGGCCCTGGGATGGACCAGCACAATAATAGCCCGTTTTTTTCTTCCGCTTGCCTGCAGCTCCACAGGAGGCTCCCAAGAGAGGGCGGAGCTTCTGTCTGACCTCTCACCAGCTGAGGTGCCTGACTCTGCTCGCCAGCGCTCTGCTGGACCATGAGGAGCACGTGGATGAGCTGGCGACTGAACTGGGGTTCCTGTGCTGCGCTGGGGAGCCCCCCTGCAGTGTAAGAGGTACATTGTGCATTAAGGTCCCCTTAGGCCCCCCCTCAGGCCTCTCTCCCAGGTCCACCTCCTCAAATTAGCCACTTACACTGAAGGAAGCTTGCTGATTGTGGGCCTTGTATGCTTATAGTAAAGAGCAGGGGGTGATGGGATTCATCCCCAAGTTATTCCCACATGTTCCCTGATGAGTGATGAAAATAACTGCACAAAATGGCTGCCATACCATGAAGTCTGTAATGCAGTATCTTTACAGAATAAAGTGCCTTTCATAAATGGTGCTCAAAGCACTTTCAAGACAAAACAAAGGAACAAAACAAAAGAATTAAAAAGAAAATACGATATAAGACAAGACAAAGAAGGACATGGAGAGTAACATAAAAGAGATGAGAAAGGGAAATAAAATTACCAAAAGTAAAGCAGTATTATGAAAGCCCTTTTAAAATCAAGGAGGGTACTGTACAGTCAAAACTCATCCATTCTCTCATTCAAAATAATAGACATGTAAAATTTCTGGCTCTTAGCAGTGGACGAAACACTGTGTCCATCTCGTGCCTTCAGTAACATGCAAACTGTTACAAGAAATGAAATGCCTGCATGAACATTCAGTTTTGCGGTTTTCCTTGTGTCCATGCATGTGCACTTACATACAGTACTCGTATCCTTGGCAACTGTTGCCCACCGCCCACCTTGTGAACCCTTGCAGGAACTCCCTTGAACAGGACACAGACAAACACCCGGAACACGAAACACATTTGGAGTACTCCCGATGTATCCGTTTCCCTGGAACTTTCACACTCAATAAAGCAATAAGGCATGAGATGTCATTGTATATCATGATTACTGCTGTGCCTACAGGGTGTTGTTATCTATAAGGGCCCAGTCTAACACCTGCAGCCCTCCTTTCATCTCAGAATGCCTGACGCACCATTGCTTCAAGTGCCACACTGCTTTGGTTTTTCTGAATTTTTCGTTCATGGTTTGGTGTTAATAACCTACCAAAAAAAGCACAGGACAACAAAAAATTACGTTTTCAAACATCTTTCCACCACAGCATATTGTACCCTTCAACTTTTCACTCACTCTCTTAAAATTTTATTACTTTGAATTATTGTTTTGGGTTTTTTCAGATGATTCAAAATGTTTTCTCCATATGAAATTGGCTTGCCCAGGTACCTATTCAATCTGACACGTACCACCATAGCATTCATTATATAAAAAAACTGCATTCAACAAAGGAGAAAAGATATAAACAAACCACTGTTTGATCTCACTTACCATCAATGAGCCGTGATGGCTTGGTAGTGTACTGTAACTTAGCAAGCTTGCTTTCATTTTTGCAATATCTTGCACAAATAAAATTTACTGTAGAAACCATTCTCAGCAAAGTAAACCAAAATAATCCTGCTACAACAAAACCATCATGAATATTTAAAGACCAGAAATAAGCTATTTATAACCTAATGTATCTGTTTATTAGAGTCCATATAACTATCATACTTATAGCGGGCTTATTCATGCTACATATAAAGCTGGATGCCCTGATAGAGATACTGCACGTGAATGTTAATTTAACAGAAGAATCCTCTGAGTGGATTTCTGCCTGTTGTACAGCAGCACCCACCCCCCTCCTGGACCGCAGAAGTTAAATGAAAAAGCTTTCAGTCATGTACTCATTTCTGTAAAGGTTACATTAAAAACAACACATGCAGAAGTGCTTGATTTACAGAGAAGTAAACAGCCTTTAAAAGGGCAGTTATCCAAGTCATTAATTCAGGCAATCAAACGACTTAATTACCAGAAATTCATCAGATGGGCTTAAAGGTCAAAAAGTGACACGTTGGTTGTTTCCCTCCCCCATAATCCTCCTCTCCTGTTTGAGTCATTCCTGTTCTGGTAAATTGCCTTGCCTGAGGTCTCACTCTTTGCAATTGTGATTAGAAAAATGTGGCCTTGACGCTTTCACTTTAATTTACTCCAGCGCTCTCACATCCTCCACGCATCTCTCACTCATCGCAAGATTACCCCCGGAACTCGCAGTTCATATCTGAGTTCAGATCAGTGCCAGGCCCCAGATTTAGGGAGTAATAAAGCTCACTTTGTTGCATTAATTGCGCTTTCCTTTGTTGGCTAAGCTGCACAAGCGCCACACTTTAGCATTTTAGACCCAGCATCAGCAATGACTGTGACAAGATAGTGAGTTAAAGGCATCATCCGTAATATTTGCTAACAAAGTGTGATGCGCAGTGTGTTGCCATTAAAATTGTATGATAAAAATCATTGAATATATGTCACTGATGTACAGATACTGGAGAACTGCTCAAGCATAGATCACTGCTTGTTCAAGAAAGGCTGGGGCTCACTGCAGTCTATCAAAATGAGGGGTACCCAGCCTTATCTGAGAGGGGTCCTTTCTCAAAGATCCCACAATGCCTTGTACTCCAACAATTTCTTCATGGCCATGATCCCATTCCATCTCTCCTACATATTGCACTCATTACAAGCTTTAGTTGCAAATGAGGCCAGTGTATGTATAGTGTACAGTTTGCATTATGTGCAGGAAAGATGTATTGATGCTATGTTTTTGGAAGCCTATGTGTGACGTTTGCTTTGTACTGTGCATGTTGAGGAAGGTGGTTGTTTGACTCCCTTTGTGCATGTCCCCTGAGAGGATAGATACAGTTACACTGAACTCTTTTGAACTTGAATTGAATTGATCATACTGAACTGAATTGAAATGGAATGCAATCAATTATCACCCTTTGCTCATTATTGTGACATTGCGATGTTGTGGGCAGGTATCCTTAAGAAGAACAAAGAGGACACAGAGACGACCGTACGGGAGAGCAGCAGGTGCACCACAGACACTTTCTTCCTGGCCCCAGAGGTGAGTCTGAGGGTTCTCTGATTTTTCTCTGATTTTTTTTTGGGCAGGGATGATATAATTATCACAGAAATCAGAACCTTTATCCATTGAGCGTCTCAGAATAGGGCTGCTGATCTAAGATGCTCTTTCGCTCATGATGGATAAGGCTAAGGTATGGCCAGGGGAAACATGATCCTGCATCAATATTCCAACTCTGAGATGCTTCATAAATAAGGGTCCTGATGGATAAAAGGGTAATATAAATATTATATTATTTTAATATAAATGTTATATATATATATACAGTCAAGCCCGAAATTATTCATACCCCTGGCAAATTTTGACTTAAAGCTACTTTTATTCAACCAGCAAGTTTTTTTTGACTGGAAATGACACAAGCTTCTCCTACAAGATAATAAGACGATGTACAAGAGGCATCATAGTGGAAAAAAATATTGCTTTTATTTACATTTGAACAAAAAGTGGCATGTCCAAATTTATTCATACCCTTTGCAAAACTGTCACAGTCTATGGGAAAATCTAAAGTTCTGTACCATTCCAAATAGTCCAAGGTGTTCTAAAGCATCCCAATTACCGTGATTCATTGGGAACAGCCGTTTTAATCAACTCAGCAGGTGAAAAATGGCAGCTCTCTGCAGTTGGTTTGTGAACAGTCATGGCTAAGACAAAGGAGCTCACTGAGGACCTGCGGCTGCGCATTGTGGCTGCTCACAAGTCAGGAAAGGGCTATAAGGCCATATCTAAATGTTTTCAAGTCCCCGTAGCTACAGTGCAAAGTATTATTAAAAAATACAAGACGTTCCACACTGTGGAAAATCTCAGAGGACGTGGTCGGAAGCCAAAAGTGACACCTGTGCTGGCCAGGAGGACAGTGAGAGAGGTGAAAAAGAATCCAAGGATCACCATCAAGGCCATCCTGGTGAATCTGGGCTGTGCTGGTGGCAACATCTCAAGGCAGACAGTCCAACGAACACTGCACACTGCTGGGTTTCATGGATGCAGACCAAGGAGGACGCCACTTCTCCAGATAAGGCACACAAAAGCCCGCTTGGCCTTTGCAAATGCTCATCTGGACAAAGAAGAAGACTTCTGGTCTTCTGTTTTATGGTCAGATGAAACAAAAATTGAATTGTTTGGCCACAATGATGTATCCTTCATTTGGCGTAAAAAAGGAGAAGCTTTCAACCCTAAGAACACCATCCCCACTGTCAAATATGGTGGTGGGAACCTAATACTTTGGGGGTGTTTTTCAGCCAATGGACCAGGGAACCTAATCACAGTAAACGGCACCATGAAAAAAGCGCAATACATCAAGATTCTCAACAACAACATCAGGCAGTCTGCAGAGAAACTTGGCCTTGGGCACCAGTGGACATTTCAGCACGACAACGACCCAAAACACACAGCAAAAGTGGTGAAGAAATGGTTAGCAGACAAAAACATTAATGTTTTGCAGTGGCCCAGCCAGAGTCCTGACTTGAATCCAATTGAGAACCTGTGGAGGGAGCTAAAGATCAGGGTGATGGCAAGGAGACCCTCCAACCTGAAAGAGTTGGAGCTCATCGCTAAAGATGAATGGGCAAAAATACCAGTGGAGACATGGTCAGCAATTATAGGAAGCGTTTGATTGCTGTAATAGCCAATAAAGGCTTTTCTATTGATTATTGAGAAGGGTATGAATAATTTTGGACATGCCACTTTTTGTTCAAATGTAAATAAAAAGCTGAGAAATAATTCTTTCCACAATGATGCCTCTTGTACATCGTCTTATTATCTTCTGGGAGAAGCCTGTGTCATTTCCAATCAAGAAAAAAACTTGCTGGTTGAATAAAAGTAACTTTAAGTCAAAATTTGCCAGGGGTATGAATAATTTTGGGCTTGACTGTATGTATATATATATATATATATATATATATATATATATATATATATATATATATATATATATATATACTATATACTGTATATAGCATGTATGTTAATAGTGTGTAAAACAAAACAAGAGCAATTACTTTCTATTTCCTTTGTAGTTCTTACTTAGTAAGATTTACAGTTTACCTACCTGTGTAAACATGTATTTTCAATTATTCATCCAGATGAAAATATGTGGTGATTTAAACACATTATCCAGGTGCAACAGGTGACCCGTGCTGTGGGGGATGTGTGTTTTCAACCTATTGTTTTGTGACTGTGGGGATGCAGTAGCAGCTGCTAGGTTTTGGTAACACAGCGTGTCGTGTTCTCCCATCACTCCAGGCCACTGCTCTGGAGTTTGACTGGAGGGCGGCGTTCAGGGAGCTGGCATCACCCATGGCACACTGCGTGAAGGTGGTGCTGGAAGATGTGTGCGCCAAAGGCCTGCAGCAGGAGGAGGCTGCCCATGCCTCAGGCTCTGCCCTTGTTGCCTGGGGCAATGCCCCCTGCCAAGAGGGGTCTGCCATGACCTGTCCAGAGACAGGGACACCCAAGATGGTGGAAAAGGCAAGTATCCCAAGATCTGATCCTTATTTTTACTGCTTTTGCCATTCTCATCCCCTCTCCCCTGTCACACAATGTGATATAGCAGTGCCAACCATTCATCTATTAGTGGAAGCAGTGACCATTTCAGGTGTTCAAGCCCAGGTTCTGGAATGTTGATCTAGGGTCAGTGTTGGGTTTTAGTTCATAACGGATAAGGTTAAAGTGTTAGCATGGGAAACTTGATTCTAGATTAGCCTACCTCCTCTGAGATTATTTTTGTGAATTCTTTGTGAAGAATTCACAGAAAACTCTTTGTGAAGAATTCACAATGCCATCTGCTGTCAATGCCATCCTCTTCCTCTCTGCTGTCTAGCACCATGCGAGGAAGGATGGTGACAATTTTGTGGGCCCACAGCTTGGGGGAGACTGCAAATTTTAGTCGGATGTATGAATTTGAAAAGGGGGGCCCCGAGCAGTATTCTTTCAGAGGGCCTAGAATTCATAGCTACACCCCTGTCCCTGTCACATGCCTTTTAGACTCTCTTCAAATCAAACTATTTTGAACAATCCAGGAAATTTGTATGGACTAATCTGTCATTTTCCATTTGTTCAATATCAATTGTACCAATTTCCAGGGAACTAAAAAGCACAGCTTTGGTGGGTGGTTTGAGACAGTGTAGTTGAATGTATTTCGTGTTTCCTATGCTCAGTTTTTTGCTTTTTAGTTCCTCACAGTTTGAAAGCAATAAAAAAAACAAAAGAACATAGAAAGTCATGCTGTATGTAGTCATTGTTGTGATGAAACCTTTCCAAAGAAAAATGGTTTAGTTTGTTACATTATGTTAGACGATTTTAGTCACAGTCAGGTTCAGTTACTAAACTTTATCGGTCTCAGAGCCATGAAAAAATGACAGTAGGGCTGCAACCACAAACTATTTTCATTATCGATTAATCTGCCAATTATTTTCTCAATTAATTGATTAATCATGCGGTATATAAAACATCAGAAAACAGTAAAAAAATGCCCATTACGGTTACCTAGAGGACAAGGTGATGTCATTAAATTTCTTGTTTTGTCTGACCAATAGTCCAAAACCCCAAAATATTCAATTTAATATAATGTAAGAGCAAGAAAAGCAGCAATTTCTCACATTTGAGAACATAGAACCATCAAATTTTTGGCATTTTTGCAGCAAAAAATTACTTAAACGATTAATCGATTATCAAAATAGTTGGTGATTAATTTTCTTTTGATTGACTAATTGATTAATCCACCAATCGTTGCAGATCTAATTGATGGTGCTCAAGGTGGTGTGTGTTTTCTATTCATGCGCCATTCTCAAAAATGGCAAAAAATGCAGATACAAAGCTCTTATATGACACCTTTGATATGCATGAGTATTCCTGGAGCATGTTCTGCTGGGTCAGGGGATGTGGTGGCTCAGACCCCTGGTGTGTCGAGCTGGCTGGGCAGTCAATCATGAGGCCACGGGGCCCCTTGCCTTCCTCAGAGAGACTAGCCCCCTGATCCTGACCTCCTCTCCAGACACCCAATGCAAGGGAGCAGGGGAATCTGGGAGAGTCAAGGAGGGAGCATGGATGGTGGGGGGGTGGAAGGGAAGGCACATCAAAAGGCAAAGGTGACAGGGCGAGTTGCCATGTGGTGTCTGCCGCTGCTATAGCAGAGCACAGTTCCAATAGAGATGGAGAGGATCCCAGCATGACAACTTTTTTATGCCAGGTCAGGCTTGGTCTGTGTCAAAAAAGACGAAGCGGTCTCAGAGACTTAACTAGTTAACGAAAAGGTAAAACTGGGTTTTTCAGACAAATATCTAAAGTGAGTATTCTCTACACATAATGTATGTCCAACAGCCTTACACCATGTAAGGCTGTTGGTGGAAGTCTAGCATGTGCATCTTTGTATGTGAGAAGGGAGATGAGAGTCAACAGTGTGAAACAGAAAGAGAATGGCCTTTTTGTTGCCCTTGTATTGTTGTATATAACTCATTTTGTACTGTTGATACCATTTAACAACCATTCACCTGTTATGACCAAATATAAGCATAGTAGCGTTATTCAGTAGTGTGTTGAGAGGATATTGAATTGAGATCTTTGCACTAATTAACTTAACCATTACATGACCACATGTGTACATCCAACTTAACAGTTTCCCTGGGGTTCATTTTGAAACACTTATTGACCTTTTCTTTAAAGCTCCAATTAGACATGTTGAATATGTAAATTTTCTGGAGGTTTTTCTACAACAGATGTAGTCCAGATCTTGTACCTTTGAAGGTACCAGCATCGATATCGGATCCACAATGTCTTTTGGAGGGCTGGTATCTGAAAATGAAGTACAGATGGTTAGAAATGTTATCGCTTTATGTACCATTATATATGTTTGTAATTGTTTGGGGTTTAAATTTATTGTTGAAGAAAGATGATAGCCAGTATCAACCAGAAAACTATTATGGGTGCTGATGTGTCTGTCTTGCTGCTTTGTCTGAAAGGAACCCTCCAACCCATTTTGCTTCCTGGTTTTCTTGAATAGAATTGTTTCAATAAATCATAACAGAGATTTGCGATGTAGAAGTTCACATAACTTGTTTGTTCTATAACAATATAAACAGCTTAGCTACTTCACATCTGTAAAATATGCATGAACACATGTCATACATTTTTTTAGGAGGACGTAAGGTAATTTTCCAGCCGAAACTCATCATTGTCACTGGAATGCCAATTTCTCAGACTTGGATCATTGTGAAACACCATTTACAGACTGCAGGATGTAAGTGCTGAGCCAAATTGGTCTCCCAACCCTGACTCCAACGCCACACATCCTTTTGCAATCTGGAGTTGGACAGAAGTATGGATAGACATGTTGTCCTTCTTCCGCCCCTGTCTGTTTCCAACGGCTCCTCTGGCTGTTACATCACCAGGCAAACTGTGCTTTTTTCCTCATGGTCAAATGCAGCCCCACCTTAACGTGTCCGGACAGCTGCCGCTTGCCAGTGAAGAAACCTGCACCTTGTGTCAGTTTCCTGTCTGTTTATTTTCATGTGGCTGGGTATATCCCGGCCCATTTTATCCTATCCGTTACAGCGGTCCCTGTTTTTGAAAGGTGGTTCCCACATTCCAGCGTGGGAGATTGATGGCTCGCTCGGTGGGCCCCAGCGGAGAGGCCCGCGGCCGGAGGAAGAGTCCAGATGGTTTCAGCCCCACACTACTGAATGGCAGAACACCGCACGCGGTTAAACGGAGAAGGATGGGGAAACGCTTACACGCTACAGGACCCGGAATGCGCAAAGCCAAAATGGCAGAGGAGGCCCAAGCGTCGAAGCGCGTCCTGCTGCTGTGTTCAGTTCTGCTGAAGCATTCTGCACCGCATAATTTCACCTGCCAAACACAGCCCTTCTGCCCAGACAAAAACAAAAAAAAGCACATTCTCACAGGTCTGCTGGCCACAGACTCCCATTTGCCCAGCTCTTGTGTGAAAAAGTTCACCTTATCTCTTGTTCCTTGCTGTGCCTCCTCCTCCCACAGCCCACAGTGGTTGTATTTGTAGCTTTCATCACCAATGTGTGTCAGAATTTCTTTTCATTTAAGAGAGCACCAGATATTTATGTGTAGGTCAATGTTTGAAAATGAGAAGCTTTCAACTCAAAGGTTATGCATGCATGTATTTGCATTGAAGAGAACCTAGAGAGACATTATGCCTGCACCAGGGTTTTTATTTATTTATTTATTTTTTGACATGCACCACAGCATATCAAGAGTTGAAGGCAAATTAATATACAAGGCCTGAGCATAAAGTGTGCCTGGTTCAGCAGCATCACAGAGATCAATATTTCACATATTCATATTCATACATTCATGTTTCAATTCCAGTTTCATGCGTTGGACCCTTTCACTTTTCCTGCATTTATTACCACAGGCTCAACTTATCGGCCTGGATCACGTCCATGTTATTGACCATCCCCTTTTACCATTCACTGCGTCAACTTCCCTGGAAGGGAAGTTTGTGTCAGTCAAAATCTTTAAATGGCATACCAGTTTCATGCTTAAGATTGAAATTAAAGGGAGTAACCTTGCTATAACAGGCCTTGAGGGATCCCAACTTTCATCAGCACAAGGTACAGTCCAGCCTTGCTGGAGTGTAAAGTTGTGAAAGCAATAAATCTCCCAGACACCTCTTGGGTCTTCGTCACCCTGACTGGTATAGAATGTTGTGTCTGAAGCTATGGAATTCGCCTAAGGCTCTCCTTCCAGATAAGTCCTTAATGACTAACTGGAGTCAGTTATTGACTTAATTGTCTAAATTGCCATTGTTTCTCAGTGTTTTGGCCCACTTGAGATTTCTGGTTGGCAGGAACTATACAGCTCTTTACACACACACTGTTACCGGAATCGAAATACTGGAGACCCTCTGTCAGACACTGTGTCAGATTTGAAGCCTGGGCCTGACGTAGAGGCCAAGTATGAGATAAACCTGGACATGGTCATTGATAGACAAGTGTGATTGATTCCGTGTTCAAAAGTTTTTTGACGCGTTTCCCCTGTTTTATTGAAATGGCATGTCTCTTTTTCCTGCACTGCACTGAATTTGACACAAAGCTCAGAGATACACTATCCCCTTGAGGAATTTCTGAAATATATACACTACATACGCATGCTTTACTGCTTTCAGCGCAGTCTGCATCATAATTCACTTATATTGCTATATAAATTCAGAGCTGAACTCTTTCATATATTTCTGGCAATCTGTGATCCAGCACAGTTGCCGCATGTGTAGTTATTGTCCTTGTGAGGGAAGGTCTGTAGATGGTGAAATGACTTCATTTATTGTGCTGACGTGAAGGAAGAACTAGGGCTCAGTTTTTGGTTACTGTCTCAGAGTTCTGCCTCTGCTTTCTTGCAACCCAGTTGGAATCTTTTTTATTGTCCCTGTGGAGTAGGTTGGTATCTATATTTGCTGTACATGGGCAGGTGTAACTCACTGGTCAGTGTAAAGAAAGTTATATCCACCACAAATTTTGTGTAAACCACAGGGCCCCGGCACACATGTATCTTGTTCGGTTTTCCATCGATTCGTGGTGCCGAGGAAAAACATTTCCTGAGGAACGAATGTGGAAAAATGAGATAAGTGTTGCGTCTTCCTTGCCCATTCAACGACCACCCCCCCCCCCCCCCCCGGAGGAGGCGAGCTGGAAGCCACCGTATCACAAGAGTGCTGCCCTTGTCTGACAAACCAAATCGTGGAACGCTCAAATCAAACTAATAAAACACACATTGGAATCTTGAATTCCTGCAAGCCTTTCTTGCCAGTTGTTGGAAAAACGCTTTTGAGCAAGGAGGAGCAAGGTTTTGATTTGTCATGATACAATAAATCTGCAGCGTGTGCTGAAATGTCTGCCAACGACACATTTTATGAGGAGGAAATGTGCGGACTTTCGTCTATTTGCAATATTCCTGAATTTACAGCAGTGGCTTGAATGTCTGTTTTTCAAGTGTACCTGAGGGATTTCTATGAACACCACAAGTTCGGCTTACGATTATTATTTTGAATTTATGCATTTGTTTGGAGCTACATTTTATTCCAAATGTTCCCTGGCAAGATTTGTCCAAGCATTTAGGACATGAAACTAGGGGAAAGTGTTTAATTGGATGTACCGAGCACCTGCCTAGCAACTGACATTTGCCAGGTTTATATTTCAATGCTTTGTGTGTCCAAACTGTTTCCAAATTCATCTTATCTAAGCACTTATTAAATCATGCCAGAGACCTGTAATGAAACCAAGCTCGTAATAATACGTAACTATACAGCCACAAAGATACAGATCTCAGAGTTATGGAAACACTGGCCAAACAAATGCGGTATGTACCAGGATGTAGCATTATAATTGCACCTTTTGGATTTCATTCTCTGATGCAGCAATGCATCATTAAAATCTATCACACTTTGAATTGTGTGGAAAGTGTTAGAGTTACAGGCATTTCGTTTTTCCAAAAGACCTCCATTCCCTGTGCGTGCACATGTCTGGGACTGTGAACTAAGAGAGTAATGATAGTGAGCTGAACTTGTGGCGTTTTATTTCTACAGGAATTCCCCAGGTGCACATTATGTGTGAAGTAGGCCTGTGTGTTTTACGTACGCATAAAATGAAAAAGAACGAAGAAACATCCCACCAGAAGGACTATTCCTGGACTTGGATCTGACAGTGAACGCAGATTAGAATTGATATCGACTGGACAGATTCAGGGCTCGACCACAGTTATTTTCTTAAAATGCCATTAAATGAAACCACATGCCTCCCCCCACTCCTCCTTATCCTGGGCCTACAGCATTCACACATGAATATATGTCTTTTCCAACTATTATCCCTGTAAATCGTTTGATAATAACCGATATCGCCTTCAAGGACAAGCTGTGCAGGGATCGGCTTGTATGAATTGCGTTTTTTTTTTTTTTTGTTTTGCTTTTCTTTGCTGCTTTTTTTAAATTCTGTCCTGCCATTGAACTAATGCTAAGCCTCATGTGTATCCCCCAACCACCCCCTTCAGTTCTGCAGTGACATCATAGAGGAGCTGGACGCTCTGTTCCCATTGGCTCTAGCTTGCCGTGAGGACTCTCTGCTGGAGGTCAGGGCAAGCTTTGTGGAGGTTGTCGGCAAGGTGACGTCGTCCATCCTGGGAAGGCTGCAGGAGAGGGCCCGTCAGGTCTTCATATCGGCACCCCTGAGGAAGCTTCCGGCTCTTCTGGCCTCTGTGGTCTGTGTCCAGCAGAGGCTCAGCCACTATGAAACCCAGCTGAAGGACTCTGCACGCATGTGAGTGACTAGCACCTAATCTGTGGTTTGTCTAGTGTAGGGTTCATGTCCAGCCTAGCCTTTTTTGCATGGCTATTTTTATCAGTGTTATCATCATCTTTAATTAAATTGTACATTGGCATCATTGCGGTAACAATATGAAAGTCAGCATCACAATCATTAATGTTAAAATCATTATGATATTATTTTTTGCTAACAGCATTATTATCATCATTGTGGTTATTACACTGGTAATTATTATGATCACTTTCAATTTTAAATCACTGTACTAGTAATGATAATACTTGCAATATGGATCATTTTGTTGATAATTTGTATTATTTTTGTGTCATGTTAATAATATTGAAAATGTTTTTGTCATTACATGTTTTTGGACATTATTGTTATAACAACTGCAACAGCAATCCCTTCCATCTGAACATAGAATTTGCTCTTTCCAGTTTCCTATCCACTCCACCACATTCCCACTTGAATCAAGTTTTCATCGCATAGCCCCTGAATTTATACTTATAAATCAGTTTACCATATGAAGTCCATGTCCTCTATAATGAATCGCTGTGTTCATTACTAGTTTTGTATTCCCTGTCTGATGCGTTTGAACTCTGGCAATGCCTGTTTGACGAATGATTAATCATTTTTACTTTAACAGCTCCTATAAGCCAACTTAGGACAAAGCAGAACCAGAATTTAACACGAGGACTACACTGTAAATGTCGTTGAATGAGATTATTTCTAAAACATGGTCAAGGACTGCACTGCTGACAGGATACATTTTAGATGTTGATTAGAAACAGCTCACGCTAGAGTGTTTGGGAGGTTGTCGCTCATAGGTGGACTCAAAAGACTTTTTCTCATGCAGGAAATACGCTAACAAACAAACTGGCTGCTTATCATTCTGCTTGTACCCTTCCTTATCTAGGCAAGCGTGATGTGTATAGACTACACTTTTAATGCAGGGAGCAACCGTCGGACCATTCAGACACACTGCGGTAAACAGGATGCAGTGTCCTAAGTGATGCGAGTCAGGAAAATAAAAGCAAAAACAGTTGAATTACTTAATGACATGATGTTCCACCTGTGCCTGCAGCACCTTCCCATCTGTCCTGATTAGAGTATCGGAAGAGAAAGCAATGGTCCGTTGGAGATGGTTCTTCCACCTGCGCCCCCCCACCCAGCTCCCTGAATATCTTTCTCTTAATGCTATGTGGCTCAATGGAGTAATAGTACATCAGTCCTGTAATTACATGATTTCTCCTACCTCTACTTCTTCTGCTAGCACTACTGCTACTACTGCTCCCTCTGGTAAAACTATTACTATTACTTCTAGGATGGACACTACTAGTATGGGTACTGCTACTTTCTGTACTCCTGCTGTTACTACTAACTGCTTACTCTGATGCCACTAAGTACTACCACTACGAATTATACTATTGATAATAATTAGAAGAAATACCATCAATATCGTAATAGTGACAGTAGTAATAATCATAATCATAATAATATTTGTAGTAATATAAGCCACATCTCTGTATGGGTAAGGAAAAAGAAATAGAATGTAAGGGAACAGCCCAGCTTGGAAAATGAAGATTTAAGGCAAATGGAGGGGTGTTGGAGACAGGCCTTTGTAAAGTTTCTGAATTTACAGCTGTCCACAATATGTCTCGGACTGGGGATACTGTCAGTGTGTTGCCAGAAATACTAAAATTCTATAATTGGGTTGTAAAGAATATTAATATCTGTGTAAGTGACGTCCTGACATTGCCATTCATCTGCAGGAGGAGTGTGTGTTTGTTGGAAAACAGATGTTCCCTTTCAAAGGAGCAAAGGGGTGCGCGGGAGGGAGAGAGGGAGAGAGACAGAAAAGACACTGTTTTTAAAGTGTGTCTGAGCCCTGACACAAGCATACAGAGAAAAGAGGAAATAAATGATTGATATGCAACAAGTGGAGCCATTTGCCCTGCTTGGAGATTCCTCCCCCACCCCTCTCCTCCCCTGCACCTTGTTCTTAAATCTCTCTCTCCCCCCTCATCCCCTTTCCTTTGATCTCCCGACCTAGCCCTATCTCCCTGCTGCCCATCCAGAAGTGCCTGGAGCTGACGGCGGCGCTCCAGGAGAACCTGATTGGCTACTGCGTCCGGGTGTGTGCCACCTGCATCCTGCAGGATCCTGAGAGCCACCACTGGGCCGACCCCAAGCCATTTTACGAGGTGTCTGGAAAGCTTTTGTCTCTCTATCCTGTATAATGGCCAGGGTCTGGAAGGGGGAGACATGTGATGTTGATGTGATGTAACCCTCTAACCTTCTTTTGTTTTTGCAAGATGTTATTTATTTGTTTAGCAGACCCCCTTGATCGCTTCTTTACATGTTATCTGTTTTTACAGCTTGGTATTTCCTGAAGTAATTCAGGTTAAGTACCTTTTAAACATAAATCAAATTTCCTGCCTTTTGCCCACCCAAATTAATGCTTTCCCACCCATCAAACGTCTACCAAAAATTGAGGAGGGAGAGTTTGTGACTCCTCCTTTTTATTTTTGAAAGTCCAGGCTGAGCTGAGTCAAACTGATGATTCTAGCTGGTCTAACACTTATTTTTTCCCTGCTAAGACCCAACCGTCAGACATGCAATTGCACCACAAATATGTGCGTTTACCATGTTAGCCACCATAAGGCCTGAGAGTTAACCCTCCTCAAGGATACAAAAGCTGTGTCCCCATTTGAGATTTGAACCTGCACCTCTGAGTTATGGGAGAAGTTAATTGGCCTTGCCCTATGACTGAGCAAAGAGGCTAACACATGTGCTCACCTAGACTGGCCAAGAGGATCTTCTTAACTTAGACCAGTTCTACAATTGGTTCTACTGCTGTTCTTCTGTTGGTTCTAAGTATGTTTACTTGGTCCAGAATGTTAACATAAGGCCAGAAAAAGAGGAAGGGGAGCAGTTTCTATTAATTTCACATTTTCATTCTTCAATAATAAGGATAATTGATATTCAGTGTTTTTTTTTTTATTGTCATTTAAACTGTTTTGGCTAAGTACACAAATGGAAAAATCTTTATTTTATTTAGAATTTTTCTTCCAAGACAATTCTCTGAATCCTTGCTGAGAAACATACTATTTATATTGGCATACCAGTCATACTCCCTTCATCCCTTTATTCTTATTTTATTTGGCGTCACACAGTTTTTTTATTTTTCGTTTCTTTTGATTTCAGTGAATGAACTGTTCAGTTAATGTGAATGGATCTGGATGCAGGAGGCAGGTACTACAACTGTGTTTTGAGCCTCACATGGAATGACAGCATCTGCTCTATAGTGCAAACGCAACACACTGTATACCATCTTTAGTGTTTATCGTCAGCCCATATACAGTATGTTCATTGGTGATAACACAGAACATTTGCTCAAGCGTTGTCTCTTTTGGCATGCTGTGGCAGACATGAACACAGAGATCTTGGATAGTAAATGGAATGGGGTAGATACGTAGAAAAATAATAGAAAATTGTTGTCAGGCTACAAAATATTTGTGAGATTGTGGTGACTTTTTTCTGTAGGCTGGAATCTTCTAATTGTGTTCATGCATATGCATGACTTCTCAGTGGTAACCAGGGCGGTCGACAACAGCACGTAGTTTGCAGAAACAGATCATTTATACACTGTGCATCAAGTTACAAAGCTGATCCAAATCCCATGTTGTTGTCAGGCTAATGCAGACCGAGATCTTCCCTTGTCACAAAATCTCCCAGCTACAAAAGCCTGTCTGTTAAAGTGAAGTCATTCAGGATGTCATGGACTTGAAATACTTAGAGGGTCTGAAGTCAGTCTGGCCATGGGGCAGTATGAGCAGTATAGAATAGTCTGTGATGGTCTGTACCAGTCTGTAAGCGTTTGTGATGTCATGTAGTCATCTGTATTAGTGGACAAAACAACCCCCTACCTACATTCACCCTTGTATTTATTTTAACAATTTTTAATGTGCTATCACAGTTTGGACCAGCCTGTAACAGTCTGCAAGTTTGTATCCATCTGCACAAATCTGGTTGTACCCACGGTGGAGGAGACCAAAACCCTGCCTATGATGGCCCTGCCCCTCCCCTAGTCATGTTCGCTGGCCACCCTATCTATCGCTCCTCAAGAGCTTTTCATCATCCTGGTCAGGCGCCCGCAAAATTCCTATTCCAGCCCCACACATGGATTTCCTCCTGGTTCCACGCCAGCAGGTCCGCCGGGTCCGAGCTGCCCTGTAATCCCGGATACACCGTCACGCTCCGGCACGAATTTGAAAACGACCGGGTGGGGGGTCATCGGCACGGCAACGGCCTCGCTCTACGGCGCTCAGATGAGATGAGACGCGTCCTTGGATCGTTATGGCATGTCGTACATGTTGTTAATAATCTGGCTTCAGTCATACCGCGAACTCCACCACTGTTTCCTCTCCGCCTGAAAGCAATTAGGCCCACAGGAAACCAAGCCTGTCTCTGTCTGTCTCTCTCTCCCACTTTCTTTCTTTCTTTCTTTTCAAAACCCCGCTGCACAACGACCCTGACCTAACGTAATGACTTTCTGCTCATCCGCAAATTTCAAATTACAGAACCTGTACATCTGTTTTCAGTGTGCTCAAATACACTTTGTCCACTCTGTTGTTTTTGTCTCCATCAGTCTGTTGCTATAGAATACAGAGTAAGGTTTTATGAACCCAAAAATGGGTACAGCTGTCATATGATGTCATAGAGAAGACCTACAGATCTGTTTCTGCTGTCGTATTTTGATTGGTTCACATGTTACCTTAAATACATACAGGACTCATGAAGCCTTCCCCCTTCACTTCCCATGCCTCCCATTGTGACTTTAAAATACTTAAATTCAGAATTAAAATAAACATTTATAATGAGAGCATGAAGATACCAAGGACCTGATTCAAATTCCCTTTGATTACCTACTTACTTACCTGTTGGGAATGAGCTAAGGTGTTTTTTTTTTATGCAGTCAAAGTCTAGTGAGATCAACAATAAGTAAAACGAACTTCCTGAACTGTGTGTGTGTGAAGAAAAAACTAGCTTGCTTATATGTGGACACACATTTTACTAGAGTAATATGGTCTTACGATCAACAAGTAAAAGGAAATACATCAATTTTATTCTATTATCTGGCCAATAAATATAATAGAAACACTAGTACATAGTGGAACTTTGAGTGCAGTCTATTGGTCAGGCAGTAAAAGGAAAATGAAGTAAGCACTTTATCATTTTTGAGTGTAATGCAATCTCTTTTGTCAGAATTTTGTGTTCATTTGAGAATTATAGGGTCCAGTGCTCCATGTGTAGATAAGCTGTGAACAGCACTCCTCTCCTACATATAAAATCTGCATACAGTGGAAAGAAGTAGTTGAGAACAAGTGTTGGTACTGTGACTCAGGTGACATGACCAGTGGGATGAAAGATGGTCCTTCTCTGTCCACAGGGGGAGCGATGCTCCTTCTCTATCCAGATGTGGCACTACTTTTTGTCGGGCTTGCGCAGTGACCTTTGGGCCGTTCTTCCGCCAGGCCTAGCCCAGGAGGTCCTGGCCCAGGTTCTCAGCCAGACCCTGGAGCTGCTGGTCCAGAGGTACTCCCAGGCCTGCCCATCCTACAACCGGACCCAGCAGATGAGGTAGGGGACGAGGAATCCATTTTGGAGGGGTGATCTTAATCTTCCTGAATTGCTTTCCTGATTAAAGCATCACTTAACCATTTTGACATTTTTTCAGCTATTTATGCATTCCTGCCATTTGATAATAATCCAGTATGAGTATTTTGGGCATAAAAATCAATTTTCTTTCTTGCCTCTAAAATGACTTCCCAATTTCTCTGTCATACATTGTGGAATGTATTATAAAAGTTGTGTATCTATCCAGTTTGTAAATTTAATGAGCAAAACAGGGTGTGTTAATTTTCTAACTAGTTCAGTGAACTCCTACATACCACTCGCCTCTGATGTTTTAGGAGTGTTTCTTTGGTTGAAATGAGGAAGTATAGTGGCATTAATTATGAAATTCATATTTTTCAAATCCTGGATAGCTCAACCAGAGGCAGAATTCTTGGTTATATCACAAACACACAAATCAAGAGCTTTTGAATTCTTTAACTACTGATAGCAGGAGAGAATGTAAATCAGCATTTTGACATTAATCTGGAAAACAAATTTTGCATTAGAAAACAGAATGACTTTCAACTTTACAGAATGACTAAATAAACTTTGCTTAAATTAAGACTGTGGATTCCAGGAGAAATAGCTACAGAAAGTGATACAGTGATCAAGAAAAAAACTCATTACAAAGGCCTGAATGTCATCAGCTATCCTTTACTTTGACTCACAATTAAACACTCATTAACTGTTTTGTTTTTCCTCCCTAACACAAATAAACAGTTTGGGCAGTTCAACGATCGCTGTAATTAATCCTCCAGTTTTTTGTAAAAAAAAATAAATAAATAAAAAAGAAGGACAAATATAGATTAAATGTGGATTCATTAATAACCATTACTCTGTGAATCAACAGTCTTAATTTGAGCAATATTTACTCAATCCCACCATTGGCTAATTACACATATAGGATATTAAGACAAGAAATCCCTGGGATACAGATAACATATTAGTCCTCGTAAGGTCTACAGTTTTACATGTTAAAGGTAATAACGTGCTTAAATAATTCACTAAAACTAAAAGCATGGTGATAAATCTGTAAAATAACCCCCCCCCCGCCCTTTTGTTCAAAGAGATAGAACAGATTGCGCTTAAACGCGTCCGTGGTTGAGATGTTTCTGTGTCGGCACCAGCTTGAAGGCACCTCCCCCAGGTCCTGCGGTCCAGATTTTCAGCAGAACAAGTTTGTCTTTGTTAAACTCTCCTTGTCTGCGTTCTGTCAGCCTTGGCCGCCCTCCACCCTGTGATTCTCCATGTGTCTAATGCCTGATGTGGGGCCCGCGCTGTGCATTAACACATGCTTAAAGTGTTTAAATATGCCATGAGTGCACGATCGTACCCCCCACACCCCCACCCCCCTCTGCCAACCCCCCGCCCCGCCCCCCCCAATCGCTGGCTGCTGAAAATGTGCAGATCGCCACCCCACCCCCCCCACCACCCCACCAATGGACCCTTGGGTGAAATGCCTGATTCCAGTTTTTCCAGCGTTTTCCAGGGGATGTGCGGATTCTCCAAGGATGAGCAGTTACTCCGATAGCAGAGAGAGAGAGAGTGAGTGAGAAAGAGAGAAAGAAAGAGAGAGGGAGCAATAGCGGCCGAGCGTCTGCCAGACAGATGGGCTCCTGTTGTACAGCTTATGGTTTAAACCTCTCTTTTTTCAAATACCCTCAAGAACCTTCAGCTGGAATACTGTATAAAACCAGCCGATACCTGGAAAACGGCAAAATGATCACACTGGAAAACTGCAGGATCTGAATTTTAACAAGTAACATAAGCTCAAGATATCTTTTGACTGCCGTGACAGCTTGCTCATATGTTAGTTTGCTTAGGGGGGAAAAAGAATGTATATGTATTTGCAACTCTTTACAATAACATCACTGGTTTGGAATCATAATCAGATACACGAAGAAAGCCGTGGGCTGCAGATAACTTTAAAATAATGTTGTAGCAAGGCAGTAAATAAATAATGATGTTTCATGACCAAGCATACTGAAACCTATATATAAATTCCAACTGCCAGGACCTTTTAGATGAGATATTTATTTATATGTTTAGTTGATATATTTATATGTTCTTATATATTTACTTGATTTTACCACTTTATATAGTTACTTGATTTTACCACTTCACTATATCCCGGGAGCGTGTATGGTAACCTCATTTAACATGAACAATTGACTACACCATACACAATACACAATAAACAGATCTCTCTCTCTCTCTCTCATGTAGGGCTGACATCACTGCCACCTTGCTGTGTGTGGAGCAGCTGATGTGGAGTGTATGTGACAGCTCAGATGCCCTGCTCAGGCCCGACCCCTATGCCAGGCCCTGCATCTCTTCCATACACAGCCTCTGCAACCAGCTGCTGGCTGTGCTGGCTATCGTCACATCTCCCCTGCCTGAACTTTACAAGTACGGGCGTGTAGTGGTGTTAACGTAACCCAGGGAACCCAGGGAGTTTCAATAAGCTTCTTCTAGTCTTGCTGGCTTCTGTGTGGCAAAAGAAGTGAATTACAGTGATCTTTTAGATTTAAGATCACACTTCTTTTTGAACTGTGCAAAAACAAAGTGTCTTCTACAATGTCTAAAATGACCAAATTAATTTACTGTCAATCAAATTATCTTGGTCATCACATTTCCTATGTGGCCCTTATTAAAAGATTTTTAGGTTGTAAGAACATACAAAGAGCTATCTATTCACCAGTGTTGCCCACATATAGTTCCTCCCTCAAAGCCATGTTTCCTTTGATGTCAGTCTCTGGGATTTTTTTTCCTGTAACTAACCTAATTAACCTTCAACCAATTGTCCAATTAAGCAATTAGACTTAATTTCCTCTTGCCAAGTAATGGATGGGGTCATATGTAATGTCAGTGGAGGTATAAGCTGAGTCACTCCATCCCTGTTTTAGCTTGTACCTTTCTGTAAATCCAAAAAAAACTGCTCCTTACTCTTGTTTTTGCTTTAATGCAATGCAGGAGATTTAATGGAGGTTCTGACGGAGAACTTCCATCAAAGGCACATGAGACCCCCTCTTACAACCAGAGCACACTGTGGCTACGTCTTCTCAGCCCGGATCTCTTTACTGGAGACTCAGCAAGGTAAGCTGTGCTTCTACATTGTCATAGCCCCCCTCTGCCAGTAGAAATTCATCTGAAGTGTTCTGAGTACTAAGCTGTTCCCTTAGGTTTAGCTCTGAGTTGGTGGAATGGAATATGGATTTTACTCAGATAACAGATACAGTTGTTTTATAATCTTAACCCACACATGCCGCATAACGCTGACACCGGTAGACCATAAGCACATTTTCATAGTGTTATTGAACTGTGCTCCATATTGAACACTTGAACACTCCCTCATACCGCCTACCATAGTGTACTAACCCTTAAAACAAACAGACTCAAAGTCCCCCCCCAAGACAGTCTCTTTATTGTTTTATGCCCAGGGACTTTCTGCTCTGGGGCAAACTACGGGCAAACAGACAAACAGACCAACGGACACAGCAGGGCAGGGGAAGTTATGTAGGAATTCCTGTCAGAGGCCAGCCCCATGGAGCTTTGCCCTCATCACCCCCACCCCCTCCCCCAAAAAGATGATGGCATCAGATATGTGGATTGCAAATTACAGGCCTTTATTCTTTCCCTAGTCCTGTAGCTGAAATTAGTTTATTTTTATTACCTCTTCTGCTTTTTTCCCCTTGGTTGTGTTCAAGGCCTCACCCCCCAAACCCCCCGCACCCCAGGGGCCTTACCATCCGACCCCTACTAAACCGCAGATTGGAAGAGGATGAAGTTGTGCCATTCTCAATGAACTGACTGTTATGATCATTAAATAAAACAATAATAAAAACACAAAGCACGCAAATAAATCAAGTGGCATTATGCACTGTAAAAAGCCTTGAATGTCTCTTTTTTGTGTTTAATGCTGAAAACTGACCCCGTGGCGTATCTGCTTGATTTATAGCAGTTGTTAGGAGGGAATATCTCATGGATTTGCAACCTTGTGACTTCATAAATTTTTCTGTCAGGTTAAAACATAATGTTCCTCATTCAAACAGCAGGGAGCACCATGTACTTTTTTTGGCTAACTTTTAATGGCTAAATTTGTATCTGCTCGTCTTATTTTTTTCCCAGTAGAGTTCACCAAAATACGAGCACTCCCTCACCCGCTCATAAAGATGTACCATATTTCCTTCATTGAGAGGAAAAACAATTCAGCTGTAGCCTTGTGGAACAAAAAAAGGAAAAAAATGTCCCTGGTTTCACCAAAAAAGATAGAAGGACTACAGGATACCTTTACGTGGCTGGCATCTTACCAAACACTAATTTGCTTTCAGATATCCAAGATTAAACATAATTCCTTCCCAGAGCATACTTTAGCTAAGCAAGCATGAAGGCATTTGGCAACTAATCTTGGAGGAATTGACGTTGCAAGTTAGTGTGGCGCTCGCAGTTCAAGGCTATTCGTTTCACGGACAAACAAGCTCCCTCACCCCCCCACCCATCTCTGGGGGCCATCTGACTGCTGTGCTCTCTTGTTGTTCCCCTCTCCCCTCCCCTGGCTGAAGGGTGCTGGTGGCGGATGACTTGGCGGCCCTGGGACAGCTACGGCTGCTGTCTGCGCAGCCAGGATGCAGGTACAAGATGCTGCTGCAGAGCCTCCTTCACTCTGACTGTGCCCTGCTGCAGGCCCTGCTCAATAACTCGAGTAAGGAGCTTGCACCTCTTTTTATGCTTCACACTACTCTAATAAAACTTCATTAGAGTCATGCAACCTTCGATGCACTCAAAATGTACATACATTTATGAAGAAGGTTACATCACATGTATTATGTTGTTATGGAAGTTATTTATTTGTATACATATTTGTACATGTATCTATATATTAATATACTTATTTAAATTTATGTGCCTTTTTCCATCAGTTGTATATGTGTTTGTAAAAAAATGTATAACTAATTGTGTCGAAAACAAGAGATCTGAAAAGTACTTATTTTTCTCAATATAATACAATCTTTGTACTGGGTGAGTGCGCCAATACATTTCAAATTGTATATCAAGATTTTTATGTTGTTTTCTATGAGAAATGTGAACATTTCATCTTGCTGAAAATGTGTCATTGGGTTTCAAAAAGCTATTCATTTCAGATGTTTGGTTATTCTATAAATATAAAAGGAAAACAATTGTCGTCCTCCATCCTCCTTGTCTTGCCCTCCTTGCCCTCTTGCTTGAATGGGCCTTCAGCTCCCGCTCTGGGTCACTCAGTGTCCCTGATGACAAAATGGGGAAATAATCTGACCTCCAAGCTTTCTCCCTTCATCCCGAATTCTATAATAACACTTTTCATCCTTTAAGCCTTGAACACTTTCACCTTGATATAATTAATTTTGCTGCAACATCTACTGTATGTTCATCACATTTGCCATTTCGAAGGACAGAGACTGAGGGTGAAAGCATAACACACACACGTTTTGTTATGTTTCACCTCTGTACAAAGTGGGGAGGCTTCAGTAAGAGCCATTCTAAATAAAGAGAGAGCAGGAGTAGCCACAGGTTTGGGGCTTGTTGCCCTGCATGCTGCATCAATTGCTCTTGCCGCTCTCTAACTGAAAATGAGTGACTTGTGAAGATATCCCCACAGCCCCCTGAAAGCCTAACCTTTAAAGACCTGCTCTGTGCTCACGTGTTAATTTTCATTATAGAGACTTCATTAATAAAGGGTCTGCTCCTAAAGGTGTCGGCTGCCTTTGACTATCATCTGCAGTGACCACGCCGCGTAAATCACACCGTAACGCCATGGAGATCACAGCTGGGCTAATTAAAAACAAACAGTGACCGCAGCAATCAAACCCACCGTTTGTTGGTGTGATCAAACGCGTTGCTCTGTATGCACATAGCCTCCGAGCTAGCGGTATACAGAGCCACATACAATGCTTTAATAGTATGCGTGCATGTCTACCGCTAAATGTATAACAGGTTAGATTGGCTATTTTCGTGGGTGGGCCCAATTACAGTGCCCTGGGATATCCCGTAAAAATAGCTTGAAATGGGATGAGGACATCGGGGTATAAGCAGATATATTTGCCGGCAGAGCACCAAGGTCGCGGGGCTTTGTGAGTGACTGACCGTGCCGCTTCGGTGCAAACTCTAGAGAGTAGAGAGAGCAGTCCATTCATCATAACTCATCTGCAGTTGTGTAATGGGATCATTATTAAAAGCCTGGTTGTTAACCTCTTGTGCTCCTCAGTACCCCAAGTGCAAATTAATGTAAGTCCTTTCCCTGACTGTTGATGTGGTGGCATCCCAACGTCAGGCCATCCTCCGGGGGCAATTACAAAGTCGACAGAGTGCAGGGCACTGGTGCTGTTCGCCTAACGTGACCATAAAGGAGTGATTGTGGGTCAAAAGACATTTGACCATGTTCCACTGTGGGGAAAAAGGGGAGGAAAAAAAGGGACAAAAATTCCTTCACTCATTGGATTTTTTGCTCCTCCTGTTTTCTTATTAAAGCTGCTGCATTCTTTAAATACACCAGTAATTTATGCATGCCATTTTAAAACAGCGCAACGTTTGTCAAAGAAGCACAAGCATTCTCGCTGTTTTCGATGGAGATCCTTGCAATGGAGTCACATTGTATTTGCTCACCTATTCAAATACCTGTCATCATCCACAAAAGCTGGAACAGGGTCACTGGTGGGAAGCTGCTGCCATCACCTCCAAGCTACTTTTGCCTTTGCACTGTTACACCTAGAAGGCCATGCTGTCAAAGGCCATTCATCTACATTTTGCTCTGGAAATCTATACTTAAAAGTGAATTCTTTCACCATTCTCTTATTCAGATTTGTCGCTTTTATTACCTCACCATGTTTCAGTTTTCTTCTACAGCCTTGAGTTTTTCAATATGGATAGCCTTAGAATTTATCACCATATTTTGTTATTTATTATTTTTTCTTTTAAACATCTGTGGTTCAGTTAGTTTGTAACTTTTACTTGTTTCTTTGACTGTTGATTGTGTACTTATTCACATGTAATACGTCAACCTTTTTGTCTTTCATGCTTGTTTTTTCCTTTGTGGTTGTTGAAAATCCCCATTGCCTTTCCCATTTTGTGTCTCCTGGCCTTCGTTTATGCCATTTTCTCAGGGTTCCTCATGGATGATGGGGCCAAAGACTCTTTGGACAGCCAGCAGGATGGGGATAAGATCATGAAGCCTGTGTTCACCGTGCTGTCCACCCTCAACCACGTCCCTAAGGCCCTGTCGCTCGTGCTTGAAGGCTACTTTGACAAGAGAAACTTATGGGATCATTTATATAACCTGACAGGTAACTCATAGCCCCCACATTCCAAATAAACAATTTTCTGGTGGTCCTTGGAGTCATCCTTTAGTCATTTTGGATCCTAGAAAACCACACACTGATGATTTTGATTTGAAGCTAACACATAAATAACTTAAGTTTTTCCATTTGATGGAACATGTATCGCCCAAGGAATCATTTCCTGATGGTTATTGGTGGCCATTGCTATTTTCCCAGAGTGGAGTCTCATTATAATGTTTTTAAACTATGAGAGTAATAATGCAGTGTGTGTTGCTTTTAGTTCATTAGCTGTTTGTTTGTTTCCATCATGAACATCTTTCAGTGAGAACAATATCAATATCCATTTGTGCATGTGAGGCTTTTGGAAAAAAAAAAACCATGACTATTTCCCATCGAAGTAATCGCAGGACGTTAATTTAATCTGCTGAAACAGAAACTGCAATTATTTCCTTGCACTTTCCTTTCAGGGAAGCTTTGATTTCGGGTTTTAATCAGAGCTCCTGTGGAGAAAGATTCCTCTTTTTTTGTATTTTTATTACATGCAAGTGGTAATTATTGTTGCATAAATTAGACAAATTGGAGAGGAGGGTTACCAGAGAACGGGAATGAAACCGTGTCGAAGTTGGTCCCATAATCTCAGTGTCATTGAACAATTTGTATTCCTCCTAGTATAATTAACTTAATTGTCGACATGGCCCACTCCTCCCAGCAGAGACTGGATGTAATTGAATTTTTGGACAAAAGGATATCCCTGACAAGATTGTTTATGTGTGAACAAATTCCTATGTTCAGTGTTTACGGAGGGAAAGATAATTTGAGTTGTCAGCAATGTGGAGCACTTCTAAACATTGTATTTAGCATCGCCGAGGTCCAAGTTTTACTTAGCAGTCATCGATGAATCTGCTCCGCCCATGCTTTTTCAAACCCCTCTGGTCTCGTCCGGCCAGGGGGCCGGCTGAAGTAAGCACTTTGGCTGGAAGTCGCTCTCAGGCCTGCTGAGTTGAGTCGGGGTGGAATCTGAAAGAGCTCTGCGTGTGCATCTCCAGAGGTTGTGTAAAATAGAGTTAAGAAACAGGCTCACTTCTGAGCTCAGGCGTAATTTGAGGTTAGAGGTTAACTCTGAGTAAGAAAAAATCTGCCTGCGCACTGTGACACTCCTTCATGTTTTCTGTAGTTTGCGGTGGTCAAGGGGATCTGCAGTGTGGCCTTGTGAATCCCGCATATTAGCCTCACAGTATTGAAGGAATTTCCTCACATTCAGTTTTGGTGAGGGAAATGTTAATGCTTTAGCAGTGGTAATTGGTAATGTGGTCATCAGTGATGTCATCTCTCAGTGCCGCTTCTCTCTTTAAAGTTGAACCAGACCCCGGGTGGACAGAGCCCACCGCGCTGAGGTGTGTGAAAGCCGCTCTGACTGAGCCAATAAACAGCATCGTGGGCCACCTCGTTACCATGGTGATATCCTGGCAAGTGTCTGAGGACCTCTCCGCCCCCCTGTCCTGGAAGGATGTCCCAGACAGTGTGCTCAGCAAAGTGCCAAAGGAGTGGAACTACACACCTCGAAATTCTAAGGCAAAGGAATCTAGCAAGAGTACGGTCAAAATGTGAACTCAAGGGTTGCTCTGGAAGTAATGTCCCTCAATTTTAGAAAAATGTGGGGAAAAGTATCGAGTCACAGGGACAGTTCTGTGACACACATTGAATCTGATCATAATAATAATAAATTTACAGTTAAAAACAATTATTTATTCTGTAGCCTTTTCATGCAACGCTAATTGTGTAAAGAAACAGTTGATACTGAACTCCAGTTTTCATGCTCACAGTGACCAGCTCTCTCTCTCTTTGTCCCTCATCTTCCACGTGGCACCAGGCTGTGCCAGGCTGTTGATGCAGGCGGTGTCCTTCGTCTTCACCAACCTCCCCTCAGCGGTGGCATCTCTGCCCCTCCCTGTGCGCTACCTCTTCCACGTGGGTGAGAAGCGCCTCTCCCAAAATTCCCGGCAGCTAAAGCCCATGGGGCTGCTCCTGTGGGGGCTCCTGAGCTGTCTGTGTCAGACCCTGGAAGATGGAAATGCCCTAATGCGCCTGGCGGGCCACCCACTGGACCGCGGGGGCAGGGACAGGCTGGCCCTGGTGGCTGAATGCCTGCAGGGGGCCATGGGCCAGCAGAAAGGGGTCCCCAAAGCCACGGTCCACAAGGTGCTGCAGACCCTGGAGGAATGCCGGCCCAAATGGAGCACCATCCAGCTGCAGAAGGCCAGGAAACTGTGCTCTGAGGGGTGAGGCCCAGCTGAGTGGGGACATTCACCTTAGCGTGTAATTCTATTGGTCATTTCAATGGGAATTATATGTTAGCAGCCAACTGTGCAGCCAAGTGTAAAACACACACGCATGCACAAGCATACACACACTCACACACAAGTTAATTCTCTGTTTGAGAACATGAAAACTCATGAACTTTTGCTTAATGGGGACTGAGTGACTGATTTTTATGTATATAAAATATAAGACACCTAATTACTCTTAAAACCTCATTAATTTTAGGGCAGGTTTAACAGCCACTTTTACAAATCAAATCAAATCCATGGCCTAGATGGAGGCTAAAACACAGACACTCTATTAGTGTACTGTCAGTACTGATTTAAGTAATATAACAAAACATACAAGTTAATTATTGCCATCCACCTAAGCAAGATTGGGTGGAAGTGTAGTATAGTGACTTTGGACCTGGGGTTGTGCTTGAGAGATTGCAAGTTTCATTCCCAGGTGAGGCATTTCCATTATAAACTTGAACAAAATACTTACATCTGAATTGATTCAGTAAAAATCAAACTTTGTAGCTGTGCGTAGAACTGTGAACTGTCTATGTTTCTTTGGGTATTCTAAATTCCTAAATGTAAATATGAGATGGATGTGCATACTGTATGTGTTACAAAATGGCCACTTGTGTGCTAGTGAACATTAGCCGAGCTGTTTCAGCACAACAGTGACTGGAACTGGTGGCATTTGCTTCAGCACCATAATTAGACAATATTTCTTTCGTTGTCATGTTTGTGTTAGTTTCATCTTTTGACAGTAGTTGTTGCCGCAATGAAACAGCTGTGAAACAAAGTAAGTCATTAGGTATTGTACTGGTGAGTACAATTTCATTAGGGCTGTACAGGTTGCTTTGTCTGATCCTCTGTAATGAATGAAGAAGTCTGGTATTTGTGATTAATGCAGTTTTATGATACCAGAGGCAAAGAAGATATTCATAATTTTCAGAAAATACAATAACAGACATGGTGCAAATTCAAATTCCCATTCTGAATTGTGTTTTTAGCTTTAATTAATTGGATCCAAAATTCAAACGTCTGAATTCGTTTAAGGGAAGTACGCGCGCAGAGAATATCCCATAGAGTCCTGTTAAACAAAACGCGCTTGTCCCTAGACAGGCCTCATCGTGTTAGTGAATGTCTGCCTTGTTCATGCATCGATCAAACCAAGAAAGACAGCCGGGCTGTAGGAAAATTTTGTTTTTGTTTTCTCATTATAAAGCTATGAGCCATTGCTTTGTGACTTATCCCGAAAACAAATGTTTTTGACTCAAAATGACACGAGTGTGCGGCTTGTTGAGAGATGCTTGAACAGCCGTGGAAATATCCATCCTTATTAAAAATTATTTAAGCAAGACAGAAAAGAAGCACAACAATGAAGAAAAAAAAGATAAGCAGATTACCTTAAGCGTTCCAGGAAACTCTGTGGTTTCAGTAACAGGAAAGGGGGGCAAAAAAACAGAAAAGAGGAGAAGAAACAGGGAGAAGAAGAAGAAAAAACAGCAGAACGAAAGAGAGTGATTATGTATCACCTGTCTAAGACACTCTGCAGAATCATTACTATTCATTAAAATAACCTTCACTCAGAAGTGACGCCTGAGTTGTAAACAATCAGCATACAGTGTGTCTTCCAGGACGGAGCTCGTAAGCCCAAAAATGAAGCGACCCCCCACCCCCACCCCCAACCACCCTCCTTTTCCTCCCCCATCTTTGCAAAGTAATTTGTAGAGGAGAAGATTATTGTTTTCCATCATGGTGACCCTGACTTGGCTGACGGGATGCATACACAGATTAAGATGAATGCAGTTATTCCTTAGCTGAGGTCTACCTCTTTCAGGGCGCACTCCCTCTAATGACGTGATTGATAGGCTGTCCCAAATCCGGAGAGGATCTCATTAATCACGGTGCTGACTGAATCCAATCATCTGCTTCACCTGCACAGTGATGGACAGGAAAGGATACAAGGCAGGTGCTGACACCGATACACTGCCTGGACAGGGAGGCCTCAACTTTCTCAATGTCAGCCCCACTAAAGGCTGCCTGTCAGGCGACCATGTTCCTGCCACCTTATAATTAAAAAAAAAAGGGGGTGGTAAAAGGGAAGAGGGATAAAGAGAGAAAAGAGACAGAGTGAGGAAGAGAGAGAGAGAGAGGAAAAACAATGACAGGAAGTCTATCTGGAGAAAAGCGTTCATTTTTTAACTTGACGTGTGGCGCGGTCATAAAAATATGGAGTGAGGAAGGGCACTGGAATGGCTTGCCGCTCTGCCAGGCCAAATACAGCGGAGACCTTGAGATCATCTTTTACACACACACACACACACACACACACACACACACACACACACACACACACACACACACACACTCATACACACTCATACACACACATACACACACACTCACACTCATACACACTCACACACACACACACACACATTCACACTCACACACACACACATACACACACACTCAAACTCATACACACTCACACACCTTCACAGCCATACACACACTCACACACACACTTATACACACTCACACACACATACACACTCACACACACACACACATTCACACATACTCACACTCATACACACTCACACAGATTCACAGCCATACACACACTCACACACACACTCATACACACTCACACACACACACACACACACACACACACACACACATACTCACACTCATACACACTCACACAGAAACACACACATTCACACACACACACACACACACACACACACGCTCACACTCATACACACTCACACACACTCACACTCATACACACTCACACATTCACAGTCATACACACACTCACACACACACTCACACTCATACACACACACACTCACACACAAACACACACATTCACACACACACACACACACACTCACACTCATACACACTCACACACACACTCACACTCATACACACACTCACATACACACACTCATACACACTCGCACTCACACACACACGCATGGACACACATACCCTTAAACATTCAAAAACGCTCTGAAAAAGATACACATAAAAGCATGGACACAGACATGCTCATACACACACAGGCACAAACACATGCACATACACATGGACCACAACACACAAACACGGACGCTCTCTCTTACTCACGCAATGACACACAGGTGCACACACATACTCACAAACATGCACAAACAAGCATAACAGACCCATGTGCTCAGACCAAAAACACAGACATGCATACAAATTCAAGTGAACACTCAAGTACAATTGACAGAGATGCAAAAAAAAAAAACATACATTCAACTCCAAGGGAGTGGACAGATGGAACTCTTTAAAACACTATGGATCTTTGCCAGATATAAGCTATTGCTGAAAACTAAAAGAGATTGGTGTGGTTTATATAGAAGTCTTTTATTATTTGAGTGATCCTTGTATTCATGTGCCTCTGCCTTTTATTTCTTTAGTTTTAATACATGATTATATTCCTCTGTTTTTTCCGACGGTAAAATTTGGTTTCATCAGCAGCTTTTGTCAGCATTGCCAAGAGACAGGCAAGATTGACTGGAATAGTCTGGGAAGTGAATTATTGAATGAAAAGTGAGAGTGTCAGTGTTGCGCATAAAGCTCTAATTGAGACACAGCTGGGGGTGGTTTAAAAACTAAAGAATTTGGAGCAGTGACAGCAGCAGCCATTCATAACCTGGGTTGTTTTTAATTTGCATCACTGTTTAGGCATCAAGGCAACAATTTGCTGATCGGGTGGGGGTGTCATCGTCCAACGTTTCATCAATATGTAAAAGCTGCGCTTTCCTGAATTCTTCATGTTCAGTCAGTGAAGCAGGAGTCGAGATTGATGAGGAAATGTGTGGGACGGATGCTGTTTTGCTGGCAGCAGTTCATTTTCCTGCTCTGGGGTTTTTGTGTCTTTAACCTTCAAATCCTCACTTGTATTTCTTTGCTGACAGACATATACGTTCAGCACCTGTACTTGTGTCTGTACTTATCATTTTTCTGCAATTGTGTACTCAAGTTTTTTATGCCTTGGATTTGTTAGGCTCTTTCAAACCCATTTCTCTTGATTGTCACCTTGAGGAAAAGTAGCCTGTGGTTAATGCCCAGTGAAGTGGGATGTAATAGAGGCTCTCTCAAATGTTAATTGGAATTCATGTGATTTTATTTTTCTTTTTAAAAAAGAAAATCTTCTTCTAAAAAATAGTAAAAAGTAAAATAAAATCGAGTTTTGTGCATGACCTGCTGTTGTCTATTTAGTCCTCCATTTCACTCTCTCGCACTCATTTGAGTTTAAAATTTAGTTATTGGCAGGACAACTGGAGCAGCATAAACAATATGAAATAAAAAATTGTGTCTAACTTAGCAGTACTCTCTCTCTCTCCCTCTCTCCTCTCTCCCTCCCTCTATCTCTCTCTCTCTCTCTCTCTCTCCCTCCCTCTCTCTCTCTCCCTCTCCCTCTCTCTCTCTCCCTCTCTCTCTGTCAGTGCGTTTGAGCTGGCGGAGAGCGGCGTGGCGCTGGAGAGATGCAGCGGTGGTGGCAGTGGAGGCGCGACTGAACTGACTGAGCAGAAAATAAGCCTGATGGTCCTGGAGATCTGCCACAAAGCAGGTGGCGGAGAGTACCTGAGGCAAATTTATCACATCATCCAGCTCAATGAGGTAGGGAAACGCTCCTTTTCCCGAGCAATTAGGTGTGTGCTGGCCTGAGGCGGCGTCTGCTCACAGCTAGGGGTTACTGGTGGAGCCTCCTGCCTCTCCGTGCTGCACTCGGCACGGCAATGGACCCCCCCCAACCCCCACAAATCCCCCCCCCCATCCACACCCCCTCCCACTCCACCCCCACCCCCTCCTTGTGCTTCGAGCGACCGGGATAGAAACTGGAGCTGCTTCCCCGGGAATGTCCCAACTGAGGAAGCTGTGGAGGGACCAAAGCCCTCAGACTGTGGGGGGTGTGGGAGGGGGAGTGGGGGGGACGTGGGGGAGGGGAGGCATAAAAAGTGAGTTCACCCAGGTTACCAGGTGTCCATTTCCTGTGTTCCCTCTTGCCCTCTGTACGATGGAGGCCCAGCTCAAATCCACGGCCACTGCACTGGCATTGCACATGCCAACCCAGATATTTATTTTTACTGCCACTTTCCTCTGGTCAAATAAGGAAACGAGACAACCTCAAACGCACGTCCAAACGGTAAACCTAAGTGAAGTTATTCTCTGAAGTGTGTGGTGGCACCGTTATCACATACAATATCTTCTGTCCAGATGGCAGACATGTAGTTACTGCTTAATTATCCGGCTCAATTTCTCATCTAAATAATAAGAATGTAAAAAGTAAGGATTAACACCTTTGACCTCTCAATGCAATGGTTTATTCAATCAACCTGCTACACATAATCACCCAGGATACAGCAGTCAGCCCAGTGAATAGTCAATAATTGCTGTTTTTTTTAAATAAAGGCTTACAGCATATGATGGTGAAATTAATGAAAAATCCCAGAGTGCTTCTGACTGCTCTTATGTATATGCCAACACACTTACTACACAGCTGAATTACTTGTGTTGCTGCTGTTTATATAGTGAAACCAGGCTCACCAATGGGGTTTCCTCGTGCAAAGACAAAAATTGGTTCTACATGTTCCATTACAGCAAAACACATGAAAATCCTTTTTACATGGAGATTGTATAATTTTCGGAGTCCCTGAAAATAGTTAAAAATATGAACTGGTCTAGAACCAGCAATATGAACTCCTCATAACCACTTTTCATCCTTGCTTTTGCAATATGCATCACAAGCAAACCAGCATTTTCATTTATTCAGACCAAAGCGTTTAAGTACTACAGTTATGTATTGTCAATTTCACAACAAGTAGGATCTGACAGTTACACGACCACAATAGTTACATTCCAAGCAGAATGTAAAATTGCTAAATTGACCATTTTCCAAACCCCAGCCAGTTGACCACCCCTGCCTGCTGATATGACAGACCATAAATCTATCCACAAGACTGTAAGAGAAACAGAGGTGCAGACCTGGGTAACAACACTTCCAGATCAGGGAGTGCCAGCATAACATCGCTCAAACACAGGAAGCAACCTGAATCTCTGTTACATTTTACATCCTGTTACAGCAAAAAAAAAAAAAAATCATTTCAGCATATCAGTCAAATTACTCAAGCGTCTCAGGTATACCATGAAGCCCCAGCATAGCCATTTACAGTTTGGGAACGCAGGCTTATGTCACAATCAACCAACGGGATTCTCATGAAGAGAGAAAATATTCCAATACCAAATTACATTTTGGGATAAACAAGTATGAAACAAATAAACATCTCACTCAGCAATATCTTGAATGGCCGCTACGTCTAGTGAACACTGATTTGAGGGCAGCCACAAGCACAGGCTTACAGGTGAAAACCCAACTGCTCCTGGAGGTGAAAGCAATTGGAGGAGCCTGATGTTGGGGCTCACTGGTGGGGTTGTGGGAAGGGTGGGGTTGGAGGTGTTGTTGGGGGGGGGTTCAGGAGGAGCTCCAGCGGGCACATGCTGCCTTCTCCCTCCTCCTTGCGCCCCACAGAAGGTCAGCAGAAGGACGAGGTAGAGCAGGTAGAGGCGCAGGAAGGCTTGGCGGGTGACAGGCCTGGATCTGCCATGAGTGATGGGGGTGCAGGGGCGAGAGCGTGGGGGGTGCAGCGCCCCCCAGCACCCCGTCCTTCACGCGCTCACGCGACCCTGAGAGAAAAAACAGGAGGGAGGAGGAGAGAAAGTTTGAGCTCCAGTTCACGGCCGCTGTGAAACACTTCTCTTCTCCCCCACATGGCGCAGTATCTATACATATCCTGTCCTATCCGTCGTCCTTTGTTTCAATTTCTATTTCTGAGCAGACGGATTAATTTGTACTTCTGTGGGGCCATTCACTTTGGGAATCCAGACCAAAAAAAAGTGTCTTTGACTGTCTACGAAAACAGCGCAGGGGCTCCTAGCACTGTTTTAGTCTCGATTCTTCCTTGTACCGGGGACCTGAAATTTATGTTGCACCTCCAGGCATTCTCGGTCTGGGTCATTTTGTTCTTACTCGTCTGTATGTCTATCTATCCATCTATCTGTCTAGTATTGTCTGTCTTCCTATATGTCTGTCTGTCTGTCTGTCTGTCCGCCTGTTTATCTATTTCTCTGTCTACCTGTTTTAGCTGTGTATGTCTCTCCCTCCCCAACTATACACATATGCATGTGTGTGTCTGTGTGTTTACATGTATAATATATAATATTTAATATATACACAATCTGTGTGTGTAGTAAATACCTGAGTGCTCTCTACCTGAAAATCTGAGTGCTCTGTACTTGAGTGTTTTACAGGGCAGGTGGCAGTTCAAAGTCTTGTAAAAGTAAAATACTGTAGCTATTTTACCTGCCCTCTGCCTGTCCTCCCCACTCACTCCAGCTTAAACTCTCTGTCCTCTCCTCTCCTCCCCCCTCCTCTCCTCTCCTCCCCTCCCCTCCCCCCCCCTCTCCCTCCTCCCTGCTCCTCTCCTCTCCTTTCCTCTCCTCCCTGCTCCTCTCCTCTCCACTCCTCTCCTCTCTGCTCCTCTTCTCTCCTCTCTGCTCCTCTCCTATCCGCTCCTCTCTGCTCCGCTCCTCTCCTATCTTTGACTCTGTGTAAAGGAGCTGCTGGCATCCAGGTTGTCTGCACTGACGGGCCCCATGCCAACCACCACCAAAACCCCCACCGTGACTCTGAGCTTGGGGGCCCCCGGGCCTTGCGACCCCCGCCCCCCCTTCAACGCCCTCACTCAGTTCAGCCGCATCGGCAGCAGGGACTTTGACCAGGTTTGCTCACCTTTAACAACCTTTCTCCACTGACATGTATAGACCAGGGCCGGGCAATGTGGGGGCTGTCTCTGTGTCTGGATGCCATGTCAATTTCACTAACCACTCTTAAATATTTAATTAGCCCAGTCTTTATTGTGAGCTGATGTTTTTGAAAAATTCTTGAGTTCATGTTTGACAGTGAACCGAAGACTGTTCTTGGGTCACTACATTAAAAATTTTACTGTGAGATAATTCAGTGAGTGAAAGCAGTGTTGACGCTCACAGCTGATTGAGGTGATTGGTTGAAACAAAAGCGCTGCGTGCACCCAGGTCCTCCAGGAGCAGAGTTGCCCACCTCTTGCATAGACAATGCCATGATTTAAATTCATTCCTCTTGCATTTGATTGCATATGTTGCATCATAACCTGCAGTACTTCTAGGATAAGTCAGTGTACAAAGGTACATTGTTTGGATAACCACAGAAAATACGTATGAGGACATTCCATTGCTGTTCATACGCTTACATTTCAAACCATTAAGGTCAGATGTATTATTTCCCTTCATTTCATTTCAGCAGCTTTCTGGCCCAATCTGCAGTACATTTTCGTTTGCTATGAAACAGTTCAGGGTGTCACCGTGATGTTCTTGTACATGCAGTGCAACTCTGAGTCTGGAACTTTCCTTTCTCCGTCAAGGCCACTAAAGTTCTGTTCGTGTCTTCCCGGTGAGGAGGGGTACAGTGACAAGCTCTGAGCTTTTCATAGCTTTGTGAGTTTAGATGTGAACTTCCCCAATTCTCAATAGGTCGTTCTCAGAGCAAAATTTTCATAGATAAGAGCGACAAAAGACATTAAAAGGAAAAAAGGAAAAAGGAGTCTTGAAATGGTTCAGGTAACTAAAAAAGGAGACTCTTCACTTTTCCGCGGCTTCCAAAGACCTTTTCTCCCCAGAGCATCCTCAAAATTGTAGATTTAATGCTGATTCTAAAATAATATTGTGGAGTTGGGAGAGGTTTTCTAGCCATCTGAAAGCAAAAAATAGTTCCAGAAAATCAGCATTTTTCTCTTAGGTTTATACTTTAAGTACCTTAAATTAAACCTTGGTCTTTATTTGTATGTCCATTATGGGGACATTTTAAGGACCTTTCCACTCCTGTGCGCTTACCTGCGAGCCAGTTTGCAGTACTGCTCTAGTACTACAGGAGAGCTGATGCTGATTGGAGGAGAGGCATACCTGTTAGTGATGACTATTGGTAGCCTGTTACCACCAGGCTCATTATTGGGAATTAAGCCTGCAGTATTCCACCCTACTACTAGGGGCAGGGTGGCCAGGCTTTGTTCAGGCTTATGTACCTTAGAAACCAGACTGAGGTAAGATAACTATGTTATCAACTGCTTTACTTGATCAATTAAGCTAATGTATATTCAGATTTTTGGCATTTAGCAGACGCCCTTAACCAGAGAGTCTTGTACAGCTTACATTTTGTACATATTTATACAGATGATTGTATCACTGTATTGATTCAGTTCAGGTGCAGTACCTTGCTCATGGGTAGAACAGCAGTGCCCTTCCTAGGAAATGATGACCATTATTAAGGTCTGAGTTCCAAGCCCAGCTCCCTAACCACTACACTACACTGCCCCTCACCATGTGATCGACCATGAACAAGGTTGTGGACCTCTGGCTATAGGCTACACTGCCTATACTGCACTTTTGGGTCATTTGTGACCGAGCCACTCCAGAGCCCAGTCTTCCAATGTCCTTGTCCTGCAAACACTGTTTGTGTTTCTTCCCATCTCTGTGTCACTTTTTACATTTTTTTTTAGGCGACAGAGTTCAAGGAATACTCCTTATCTGCGAGGCCCGCATTCCTTTGTATAAAATGCCCTATTAAGAAAGTGATTAAACTGCTTGGTACACTTAAGGTGGCCACGTTGTTTGTCAGCTCAGACGGGCGGGAGAAGGAGGGTGGGGTGTGGGGGGGGAAGCAGATCCATCAATCACAAGGCAGTTGTGTTTCTCTCCCCTTTGTCAATAAAAACCCTGCCTGGAGTGAATGGTGACATTTCAGCAATCAGAGCAATCGGATTTTTATTTGCCTTCCCCAGCAAAGAGCCAATCTTGGCGCTGTACAAAGGGGGTGGGCTGGGCAGGATGCCATTAAAACAGTTGGGGAAGAATAACGACTCCCCAAAATTGATTTATCTTTTTATAAATGATGGCTACATCCCCAAATGGATTTATAAATTAATTGCTGTCTTATTGGAATAAAAACCTTCTTGTGCAGACATGATTGATATCATCTGTCGGAGTCCTTGTTCTGGACCCCCTCCTTCTTAGTTAGTCCTCCCCAGCTGGAGCTGTAATTTACTGATCATATTAACTCTGATTAATAACTAACAATAGCTTTTTCTCATACATCAACAGTCAACCATAAGTGAGTGGAGCTGGGACTGGGCCCAACTGCTGCCAAGTTATCAGGGAATGAGTCAGGTGACCTTGAGAACCCTACTGGCGAACAGGTAATAGCTCCTCTTATTTTATTTTATATATCCACAACTGCTGGCTGTCATGTCAGAGGTTGTACCTTCTTTTATAAATGTATATGTGCTCTACCAGCATGTTGGAGTTTCATCAGGTGCCCCAAGGAAACCTGGAAGATAAATGGGGGTGGAAATGGGAGAGGCTCCATGCCCATCCTAGCTTGTCTTTGCGATCTTTGAAAGCAGAGTGCGTGCAGCCATTGTTAACCTCTATTTCGGCAGCACGCTTTACCACGATCTCTGCCTCTTTCAAAGTGGCTGAACCCTGTGAATTTTAAGAGAGGGAAAAAAGAAAGTTTGGGGCGGCAGGGGGGCGGGAGGAAAGAGAGAGAGAGAGAGAGAGTGTGTTTGCGTTTCTCAGTGTAGAGCTAAAAATGATCCCCCCCATGGCTGTCATGCATGGCGCTGGTTTCAGAGGTTATTTCAATACTCTCAGATGTGGTGTGGGAAACAGGGAGCGACTAGCAGGGGGGATCAGAGCACTGGGCCTGGGTCTTGGGATGTGTATTTTTTGAAGGGGTGTGTGGTTGGATTCTGGGTTGGAGCAGGGGTCCAGTCGCACTGATCTGACCCTTGAGGTGGGGGGTGGGAGGTTTGGGGGCATCGTACCTCCGGGGGAAATGGGGGTGGGTTCCTCTCTATAGGACCCCCCTCCATTCCCTTACTGTGGCCCCAGGAGCCTCCAGATGTTTGTGTAGCTGGCCTAGCAGGAGGGGGTTTGACTGTGGGATATCTCTCTCTCTTTGTGCGCTGTCGGTTTTCAGTGATGGAATGTCTGCTTTCAGGGATGAGTGGGTAGTAGGGAGGGGGACAATGTGTACCTATCCTTTAAAGAAATGAAATGTATTGAAATATATTGACTTAAAAAAATGGAACAAAGATCAGAACAGAATAGATAGATTGCATTGTTCATATGGCCTATACAACATAATCTTGGTTTTCAGACATTGCTAAATATGTTTTTGAAAATCCATGACTCTGAATATTGTTTTTCATTATCTAATCATAAATGAAATAAAGTTTTAATATGTATGACATATTGCAGTATATCCCGTTTTTGTAAGGTGTACTAGTGGCTCATGGTCACACCTACCAACTCGTAATAGAGCTCAGAGGCACCCAACACTCAGAAAGGGTTAAATGTGGAAAGGCCAATCGAGGTCCCACCACAGTGTGATTGAAGCCCCGTTGTGCTGAAGTTTCTTAAGTCTGGAGCCCGTCTGACGTGTGGCATAAATATTTATGCAGGTATGTGACACGTATTAGGTAGCAATATTTCACCTGCACTCAGCCCTCAATTCTGAGCTGTCATTTCAAAGCGCTATCAGCCACCATAAGGCTGCCCGCACCTTGTCTAGCGGCTACACGAAATCCATTTTAAATCACCTTCATTGTTACATTGCACCTTATAATAAAGGGCAAACGGCTTGTCTGCCAAGGACGGCGTTATAATAAGGGTGAAGTGCCGGGCGGCCATGTTCTCCGGCATGTTCCGCGTCTTGTTCCTGCACCCGCGCTGCACTTTGTTGCACATGTGTAAAAAACAGATACTGTCACTCTTGGTTTTCGGAGCAGGAATTAGAGCCCAGGATTATTCATAAATGGCCTTGAATGGGTAATTCTGAACTTTACGATTGTGCCGCGTGAGGCCCCCAGGGTGCCGAGATAAAAGGGGGAAAAAACAGGGAAGAGAAAAGAGAGGGTGAATTTGGGAATCAGGGACGACAGGAGGGGGAGGGAGAGAGGGTGTAAATATTATATAATGCTTTCTAATCTTGTGTTAAAACGTCCAGGGTTTTTTTTCCATTCCCCTCATTAGTCGCCCCTTTGTTGAGGGAGCAGAGGCAGTTTATGGAGGGATTACCAATGGGAATATAGCAGGGTTTTTTGCAAAAAAAAAAAAAAAAAAAAAAGCTGATAAAAGTTTTTGCTCGGATCTCCTTAAGCTGTCTTGGGTCTCTCGTGTTTAACTTTGTTGTTCTTGGGTGCCAGGAAGTGAAGCCATGCCGAGATTTGTCTGCGGGTGGGGGCTGAGTGAGCTTTTCCTTCCACTGAAGGTGAAGGCACGATATCCTTCGACCAGCCATGTTACCTCTTTTGAGCATACCTACACTGAAAAAAACTGAAATAGAGTAGGCCTCCTTTGAACTCCTGGACATGTGATAGCAAGCTGCATGACAATATCATCTACCCTGCCTAATAAGCATTACAAAGGACCTGTATATTTGTGGATAACTTATTTTTGAGGTTGCATGAAGTCAGAGCACAGAGGTGTTTTTTTTAGTTGTAACTTTTGTTGTCAAGGGGGCAGGGGTAGGGGGAGGCGGTGGGTTAAGTTCTCCTTTCTTTTCCTGTTGGGAGCAGGGTAAAACTCCCCAGCCCAAGCACTGAGAGAGGAGTGGGAGTGAAATCCCTTGTCTTCCTCTTCCCCACTTTCTTCTCCTCCTCTAATGCCAAGGGTTTTGGCATCTCTCTCCAGAACGTTCTCTACCCCCCCTTCTCTCTCTCTGATCCAAGAGCCGAGAGAGTTATCGGAGCCTTCCATATTGTGCCATTGGCATCATTGTTATCGTCTCTGGGTTTATACCACATTATAATAAAGAGACTAGAGTTGGGAAGCCATCCGGCTTCTTTTTTTTCTCCTACCTATTAAATCACTTCAGCTGTAACTTTATTGAAAGAGCACCCGGCAGAACTTTCTCGATTCTAACGCCGATGATTTTTCGGCGGCAGATGGCGTGGGCCGGATTTATAAAGTTGTAGGTGTCCCTTTTGTCACCTGTCACTTCAGAATCTCAGCTGTGCGTGTCATAAATCATTCTCAAATTGAGCTTTTCAGCGGCGCGTACTGATTAATGCACCTGGGCTTTTCACATGCGGGAGCCGAGAACTTTCAGACAGGACCCAAGGCAACTTTTGACTTTTACAGGAATCAATGTTCAATCACCTTTTCACGGCCCAATCCTGTTTAATTTGTACAGCTGTACGTCGAGTCAGATACTTATAAATAATCTGAGCTTCTTACTCTAGTGCTAGTTTTAAACATGATGAGGACACCATTATAATCTTTTAAAGTCACTGTTTGAAGCGCAAATGTGTGTGCAGCTAGCTTTCCATGCTATCATTCTACTTACTGCAAAATTTCTTGCATAATCCATGTTTAATCTAAGTTGTAGCTACATAAAGCAAAAAAAAAAGGGTTGTGTTATACAATGAAGTGGTTGTGTTAAACAGAGAGCAATGGTTTTCTCATTACTTTCAAGGTTCTGCTGGCTTTTGTTGCTAAGTCAGTATGAGTGTGTCAATGGCATGAATAGAATTGTATCTGTGATTTATACCATCCTGCCTTGTCTTTCTTTTACATCGGGTGTCTTGTTTAAAGTTTATGAGATTATAAGGTTGATATGTCTTTAATTAATGTTGTATCGAATCAAAACGAGAACCTTGGCAAAGGTTTTTTTTTTTCCAATCAAAGGCGTACAAGGTATTACCGCTGCTTTTACAGCTTTGTTTTTCAACCCTGGTTCTCAGATAAATTGGGGAGTGTTGGGGGGCGCTCCATTGTGTTTGTTTTTACCCAGCCATTTATGGAAGGGAAGAGACTGCGCGATTCATACAGTGCTTTTAGACCACATCTCAAGGTGCTCCACAGAATGCAAGAGACATTAGCTCGCTTGTGTGTATACGGGGCAGAGAAGCATAAATAGATGAAACAAATAACACAACATGGCACACAGTGGAAAGTAATTGCCAGCATCCATGTACATGTCACTTGTTGAGGTCAGATCCCAGGCCTGTTGTCAGGCGCAAAGAGGGAGACCTCAGCCACCGCACCTCATGCTCTTATTGGTTCTTGGGCTACATGCTTGGACTCGAGAGATGATCACCCTCCGGAACCGGTTGGTTAAGCAGCAAATGATGAAGGATGGGGAGTGGAAGGCTCTCTAAGCGATCTTCTGAGTTGTTCATTCTACATTGTGACGCTGTGTTGGTACCTTGAAGGAGAAAACTGTGTCAGCCAGTTTTACCTTAGCCTCACTTGAGCCTGATGAGCTTCTCACTCCGATATGGTATGGATCTGCCTAACTTCAACTGATATGTGTTGCCAATAAACCAATGGTCGTTTGCTAAGTCTGACTCAAAAATCTCTAGTGTGGGTGCTTAAAATGATAAACCACAACTAGCCAACCAAATCCACCATCAGGAATCTGCTGGCACCATTTAGATTTGGTCTTAAGCCTAGGCCGGAAAAGCTAACCAAACTATTCAGATTATCTTTCATTAATGTCTGGATTTGTAACTAGTTTCGGTCACACCTTGTACGTCTTGTACAAGACAAGGATATACTGTAAATAAAAAAAGCATAACACGAAAGGCTTTCCACAGATATAGTGGTGCCATTTGTATCCATTTCATTTTGGTACAGAGTAAAATGGTTGAGTCAAAGGTTTGATGTGGGTTTTTTTTAATAAGAAACACAGGTGTCTGGTCATCTTGATATGCAAAAATGGACCATTCCTGCTTTAACATATGGTACTGAATTTAACTGCGAAAATTTACAATAACATTTTTATAACATTACCACTATAACTACCATCCAGGGTGGTGTGTCTTCTGTAGGAAATGTCATTTTATGGCATACAGAAGTACAGTACTTTCAATTGCAGTGATAGTCAGAGCATTTTCAGGAGGTAGGCAAATACCATCTGTTCCAAATGATAGCCATATGGTCTTCGTTTTTCCGAGGGAATAAAATAAAAACAAATATGTCAGAAAGCGGAGGTTTTTCATGGGTGTTGATCAGCCTTGCGCAAAAAAGCTGAATCTCAATGTGGCTCAGTTCATTGTTTGGCGTTCTAGCTTTTTGAGGAAAAAAAAGGTGCTTTACTCTCATTTATATATTCGATTGGTGAGTATGTTCGCCTTGATAATGGCCCTGAATGTCCCAGCACTGAAAGCAAGAAATGACACTGTCAAGGTTAGAGAAAACTGACTTTCTTTCCCACTGTATTGTAAAAACACTTTTCGAGTCATTGGCCCTTCTGTCTACCTCAATGGGAGGCAAATTCAAAGATTGTCACTCTGAAAGTCAAAACTATACGATGTGTCATTGAAGGAGGGTTTTTTTTGCTCCACGTTTTGCCACCCCCCAACCCCCAACATCCCTCCCCTTTCACATGTCCCTCTGATTGACAGGTCGTGACAAAACTGCATTCATGTCACTTGAATACATCTTTTGTCTAGTCCTACACGTTTTCCCCCTCCCTTCTTCTTCGTTTTTGAGCAGCGCTGACATATTGAGGTTTTCATTAGCTTTAACCAGGTGTGGTTTTCTTTATGGAGCGGGTATCTTTGTCGGTTTGTACCGAAGGCGAATAAATCAGCCGGGCTTGCAATAAGGCCGTGGCCCCCAGCTCACATGGCAGAGACGAGCTGAAAGGCTCATTAATCAACGACCGAGTCACAGATGGGATGGCTTCCACACAAACTGCCAGCAGACTGTGAAAGTCACATCCAACACACTCAACTGTCAACTAGGCAGGCTTCTGCACACTTCCCCTCTCTCCTCTCTCCTTTCACCTCTGCCTCCATGTCCCTGGTACACCGCATGTGAAAATATTCTTCCAACCCCAGCGGGGGAAAAAGAAAAAAGTGACGGATGCAAACATGCTGTTTGTTTCAGGGTGTGAAGCAATGGTCCCCACTACCTGGTATCACGATTCTGAGCCATCAGAACGCTTGCAGGCCCTTTTGTCATGACTTGAGGTGTTTTGGAGGGGAAAAATGGACACTGAAGAGGACAGGAAGGCTGCAGACCTCAGGCACTGTGTATTCATTTGAATGGAAATTAACAGAGGCTCTTAAATGCGATGCCTGGAGCCATTGTACGCTCCTCCTTTTCTGTGGCTGGCAAGAAAAGATAACCTTGAGCAGCTGTGTCGAATAGTGACTAAGGAGCAGAATTTAGCTTGTATTAAAAGACATTTCAAAAGTTTTTTTGTGCAAATTTGTTTGCTCATTGCTGTTGTTATTTGTTTGTTCATGGTATGGCATATTATTTTTTGATTTGTGTTCTTGTTGTTTTTGATTTCTAATGGATGCCATAGTCATTGGACTGTTCTCCCATGCCCATGTTAAAAGCAATATTACTGTTTATTTTTTCTGTTCTTTTAAGTGTTTTTGAGCTACAGGATGCATGCTTTTAGAGGAAGGGTGCATTTAGCACAACCAATGGCAAATATGTATTTTGGTCGGGTACTCTTCCATAAACGAACGTGTTTCAACTTCCTGACAAGAAAGATAATGTTTATAAAGAAAAAAAACATACCTATGGAAGAATAAGAGTATTAAATAGCACAAGGTGCATGTTATCCTCCTCCACCTCAAGACAGTGACCTCTCACCAGTTCTTCAAACTGAGTTCCATCTCTTGCACCGGAGAGATTCAATTTATTAATATGTTTGAGAGCTGCCCCCACTCTTATCGTTGTCCATGATTCTAGCATCACGCAAATAAACATTTCCAAAAAAGTAAACAAACAAGTAGGCTATAAATTGTTGGAAAACGGCGCGTTGGTGTGAACCAATGAACGTTCAGGACTACATTTAATATAACACTAGAAGAAGAAAAGCAAGCGGAACTACGCGCCATAGAAAGAGAAAACGACGGTTTCAGTTTCAGTCGTTTTTATAAATCAAGACATTATTTCATAAGTTCCGTTGCATCGCTTGGTTTGATAGTGCAATATAGTGCTGAGTTGATGGTGTTTTCTCCCTTTTCAGTTCTTGGAGGACCAACTTGCCTCGATATTCCATTAAATTTTTTATAATTACAAGTTATTACAAGTAGTTGAAATTTCAGTTTCAACAAAAAGGGAGATGATACATAAGCACTTCAGGAATTCGAATCCTCCATTATCTAATTTTTGACAAAATACTGCCCGCCCGCGGTTTTTGTGCTCTCCTGTAAAATTTACGTTGCCGAAATGTGGAGGGTTTGTTCGCGTCGGGTCACATTTTTTTATACTTGCACTTGCAATTGATGCAATCATAATGCTGTACACTTTTAATAATTTTCACTGGAAATTCCTGGATTATTTTTAAACATTCTGTGTGTTTGTGTTTTGAATGCAAGCATGAACCTTGGAAGCAGGCTTATAGGCAGTACAGGAAGACTTACTGTTAACCCAATGGAATTTCAGGTTGCATATTGAGAAATGCATGTACAGTGTTTACCATTCAGGCTTCTGACTATGGTGGCATATTCGCCATTAAGAACGGCAGTGCTTACCCAATACCATAATACTGCTGATTTACACTGAGAGTACACACTGCAACTGTCCTTACTATAGTTATCTTTGTTTGAGTCCCCACAGTCACCTCGTGACCAGGTGTGTGTTGGAGGGCCACTCTGATGACTGTCTTTTCCAAAGTCCAGTGAATCTCCCTTTAATCTACATCTACATTTAATCTACAAGTAAGGGATGCATTTCTATATATCACCCATTAAAAAAGATGAATCATGATTTTGTCAATTTAGACCCTGGGTATTTTTATGCAGATACCACAATGGCCTTTGTGTAATTTTCATTCCACACATAACTCATGCTTGAGTGTGGTGTTGGCAGAATCGCTTTTGTGCCTAGTCCTTTTGCAGAATGGAGTGATCAATTATTCATAAATACAGTGAGGACAACTACAGTATTGTACAGTGTAACTGCTGTCACGCAAGTTCTTGCTTTCACAAAACTCAGAAAACATTTTTGTTGAAGATACAGACCCTGGTGAATTATATTTATAGAACCTTGACATTGCATTTTCAATGTTTTATAATTGAATGAACTGTATTTCACTGGTTTCCCAAAAAGATAACTCAGTGCTGAAATTGCTTAAATTTAATTGCTTAAAACAAGTTCGCAATTTACAGCTAATTGGATCTCCTCTGATTTTTAGTGTTGTGATTAATTCTAAAAAAGGTTCAAAATAGTACCAAGAGTTTTTTAATCATAACTGTCAAGTATTTTAGTTTTATATGGAATCATTAAGGAACCATTAGGTCCTATATAACTGTTCCATAATACCCCCCTTTTTTTTTTTTTTTTTAAATGTGCCTCATTTTCTCATGTCTGAATGGCAGCAATAGTAGAAAAGTCATTTTCAGGGTTACTGCAGCTTGTATGTGAGTCTATTAGCCTCTGCAACCCCCCACCATTCCCCATCTGTTTAGGATGTTTCACTTTAGGATTTTATGACTGTCTTATATTTACAGTAGAGATACCAGAATAGAGCACCCTACAGTTAGGCTGTAAAAGCTATCCTTCGGTGCCGGGCAAATTACTGTCTGGTGGTGTCCATTGCTCTCCCGTGCCTCTGTGTGGAGCTAGCACATAATTTACGACCTCAGTGATCGATTGTACGTGTTCAAGCACAGATCCTTGCAATCTTCTGCGGCTGGGCGTGGCCCTCTGTGACAGACCCACCCTGGCAGATGAACCCGTATCTCTGAGCACGGGCGCGGTCCAGTGGCTGATTTGGTACCCCCACCCCCTGCACCAGGGAGCTGCACCAGTCTCATTATTCTGCCATAAGTGCTGATCCATTTGCATCGTAGTCAGAAGCAGATAATTAGAAGGATTCCAGCCTGTCACAATTAATCTACGCCTCGGTGAAAAGCTGTGACAAGGAGAGAGACAGCGGTAGAGCTCCTCTGGCCACATGCGACAGTCAAAACTTTAGTGCTTTCTGCTACTGAAAAGTTGGGAGGAGGAAAAAATCAGAAAGTTTCTACAAACATTGTGATTTAATCTTCCAGTTGTTGCTGCTGGTCTTGTTGTCTTGCTTGCTAGAGGGGCCTGTGTATTCAAAACTCACCGGAAACGCATTCGTTTATCGTTTCCATATTTTCATATTCTTCCTGTGGAAATGTTGGGGACTGCACTACGCTGGCACAGGCTTGGCACAGCTCATAAATGGACCAGCTGTCGGACTCCATTCCATCACATCGCCGCGGTTGCCTCTGATTGGCGTGCCTCCTGTTTTAAGATAATTTCCCCTTGATTTATTCAATAAATAACAGTTCCAAAACTGGTAAAGCATTTGCTGGTATTAAGACCAGAACATGCCACAATTAAAGCCCCTTCAGGTAATTACGTGGCTAATTTAACAACAAACAACTGCTGCATTTACATGTGGAGTGCGCTCTCTTTTCTCTGCCGCATTTCAAACGAGAGAAAACATTTGAGAAAAAAATTCCTTAATAAATAATTTTCCAAATTATATGACATTTTTTGTTTCTTATATTATCTGCCCTTATCTTGATCCCTGTAATGTGACTTGAAAAATCAAAAGGTGAAAAACTGCTTAGTCCCCTCCTTGTTCAAAGCAATGAAGGTAGAGGATCGAGTATTTACCTCAGAGCACATTTATAATAATATTGCATTAGTGACGGAAATTAACACCAGCCAAAGTCCAAACAGCGGTAAAAAAAGGTCAAACATTTTACTTGAATACATTGATTGGATGGTGATTGTTTTCACTTGTAGTTACTTTGGCTGGTTGACAAAAAGTTAATTTTAAAGCGTGAATTACACACCATATCAATTCTCCATGCTTTGGCACAGAGAAAAGAAAAGACTGTGGTGTCTTTGGAGAAGGGGGTTGTGGAAGATGAGTCTGTCAAAGTGCCAATAAGGAGGCAGCAGTGTCTCTCTCCCGGAGGTGGCCGCTATCCCCCTGAGTCCTGGGTGATGAGGGGGGTCCTGTACAGATGGTCATCGAGCCCTTTTTGAAAGCCAGGGCACCGGGGCCGTTCATTGAGATTCGCCACCAGCACTCCGGATCGTTCTTCTCTCCTCTCCTCTTCAAAGCGAAGGGTGGAAAAGTTGTGGCGTAGGGGAGTGAAGGTTGTTGATAAGGAGAGGATTTGTCATCCCTCCACTTCTGTCCCCTTCATTCGCCCTAGAAAGAGAAGTTCACCAAAGCCAAAGCAATTATCGGCTCAACTTTGTCCATGGGGTGGGGTGCGTGTTTGCATGCTTGCGAGTGCTTGAGAGTATGTGTATGCGTGTGTGTGTGTGTGTATGGGTAGGGAGGGATGAAGGGCACTGCAGTGACCTAAACATTCTAGTGACTTTGATGACATTCTGTCTTCAAAAAAGGTGAACTTCCTTTAGGGGTTGTGTGGGTGGGAGGGTTAAATGGACAGAAGATGGAGAGAGAAAGAACGGAGGGATGACTGTGTTGTCCGGCCCCTGCGTTAGCCACTCAGTGAAGGGGGCAGGCAGCAGCAGAGGGCCGGGGGTCTCGGCAGTGACCCGGGTCCCCATGCTCATGGCTCCGTGACGGAGCAAGTCGGCGGTAATGGGGCCGTAATGGCGGCACCTCCAGTGGAATAGGGCCTTTTAGCCCACAGACGGTGGACCTCGATGGAGAAGTGCCCCCCTCAACACCCCCACCCCCTACCCACACACACAAGAGCTGATGGTAAATGCTCTGCGCCATTGCCATTTGTGTATTCCGCTCTTCCTCCTCCGGGCTCAAATTGCTTTTCCGCCCTCCTGTCCCCCCCCAGCCTCCTCTCCCCGCCTCAGTCAGAACACACCGAGGTGCAGTTGTGTTGACAGTCGCAATCCCATTTTGACTGAACCCAGCCAAGTGAGGTGACCCCCCCCCAGTCCATTTTATAACAGATTTCAGTAAAGTGGCCCTCTCTGCTTCTTCGCTGGCCTGCACTAGATTTATCTGCCCGCGCCGTATTTCACTAGTCAAGTGGGATGCCAGGAAATGCTGAGCTCAGCACAAAAAGCGGGAAAGGATGCGCTCGCTCAGCCTTGAGGTCGGGTTCGAGCGTGGAGCGTCAGCACTGGTTTCTCGGGTCACCGTGAAAGCTGCTCTCACCATCAAACACCCCTGCAGCAGAAAGAGTAGGGAGAGGGATTAGCATAGGCGGGGGGCCTGTTGAAATTCAGCCCTTTGGGAAACCTTTTTTTAGCATCAAACCCACACATGACCCCAGACAGCCATGTTTTATGCAGTATGACTTGGGGTAAAAAAAAAAAAATAAAACAAAAAAAAAAAAAAAAAAAAAGACAAACATACATATCTAAGCCAAGTTCAAACCTCTGCTCAAACTATGAGTTAAGTGCACCCTTCTAGTAACAATGCAAAAAAAAGCTTGGTCTGGCCCACCCCTGCGATCACCAATCTGAAAACGAGACGATGACAGTTTTGTTGGCGTCCGCTTAAACTGATGAGAGCTTCCATATCCCATAATCTTTAGTATTGCGTGTCATTGGTATTCCTCTTTTCATCACGCAGTTCTTTCTCAGCAAGAGGGCTATTTACTCCTGTCAAACCCCCTGCCAGTGCTAGTCCAGTTTACATTTAATTCCTTTCCTGTCTAAAACGAAAACGTAAACATTACACAGTACTTTTAGTGACTTTTTTTATATGTGACTACTGTTTGCGAGGCCTTTGTTTTGCAGTCGTTAGTTTACCCAGTGGTACAGTTGACATAATGATTCCCCTGTAGGGGGGGAGAGCAAGTTTGAAGAAGAATATGTGCCTTCTTTTCTTTCCCAAAAAGGTGGTTAAGTTCGAAGAAACTATTCTGCACCTTTCCAACTTTAGAATTCTCTCCTTTGTAAAACAGGGTGGATTGCCTTGATGTGACAGGTTGCGATGTTAGTCCAAGTTGTTTTTGACAGAACACAAAGAAGAAAAAAAACATGAAAGCAGTGCATTGAATTTCTGTTCAGAGGTAGATTGGAGTCACTGAAATCGATTTCTTTTTTTTTTTTTTTTTTTTTTTTTTTTTACCTCAAAATGTCTTTGTTTCTCTCTGTATCCTCTGCCTGCTTTGTCAGGTCTTTTCAGGCTCAACCTGTTACATTGAATTTACCCCTCAGAGAAATTTAGCGATCCTGATCATGACTGGGCTTTGCTACAAGCATTTTTTTAAATGCATGTATTTCTCGCAGAAACTATTCACTTTTTTTGCTTTGTCCAAATTTTTATTTTATTACAATTTGTGAATATATGGTAGAACCCTTGAGAGGATTTGTGTGGTTTACCTCTTTAGAAAAATGAAATGGTGAAATATGTTCAAATGACATATTTAATCAAAATCAGAGCGACTTTTCATCACTTAACATCTGTTAAAAATATACATCTGCAGTAGATTGCAATGTATATTAAAAACAAAGTATTGTGGTGGAATATGTTTATATTTAGGCCATCAAGTTTAGATTATTCCATTTCTGTACAGTGTAATGTGTCAGATGAAGGTCTGCATCTATAAGGTATAACTGCATCTTTGTGAAAAGTTATCTTGGATAGGAGATTTTTATGGAGGGGCAGAGAAATTTTGTGACTTTTCATCCTCTTCTTTTCTCTCTGTCTACGTGCCTTCTTTTTCTCATGGAGGGCTAGTTTCCATATGGGGTGTGTATAGCTTACCCAAGCGGCTCTAGGCTGTGGCTCAGGGCCTGATCCTGGTCCTGATGCCGACCCATAAGCCAGCCCAGGCAACTGGGGAATCTCAGCTGCTGAAACACCCTCCTCAGCTTCCGTTAAATCTCAGAGCCAGGGTCCTGTGCTGGTTATTCGCAGTCTGCCCCTGCTGCTCTGAAGGTTAGACGTGCCACACTCCTAACCCCTCCCTCCACCCCCCAGCATGCCTGCTTCCCAGACACGCGATACGTTGGAGGGTGCTCCTCCCCCCAGTCTTCCAGCTTCTGTTTTTTCTGTCTTTTTTTTTTTTGGAAACCCTACCACCCTGGTGGCAACATGCCCACCATTCAATACCCCCTTCCCGATTTCAAAAGAGGTCAGAATGCCCACAGTTTCCTACAGAGAGTGCCAGGAGCCTGGGGACTCCTCCAGTTACCGCCTTGGCCCTGCGTGTGCGATAGGGGAATGGGAGGGCCGAAGCCTGGGGTGTGTTTTTTTTTTTTTTGTTGGAAAGGAACGTTGGCCAGCCGCTTGCAGGCCCCTGCCTAGCTCAGTAGATACGAGAGTGCTTTATGCGCACCATTGCAGCCAACTGCAAGTAATGTCCACAAAACCTTTCTCCTCTTTCTCTTTTTTCATTAAATTGTATTCACAGTTTAGCCATCTAGCTCATAATTTTAAGATGAATGGGTAAATTTAGGAGCATCACCCTTATGATAAGGTGTGTTTATAGTTTGCTTTGAAATCCTAAGCCTTCAAGGCCTGTATTCATAAGTTACTTCAGAGTAAGAGTGCTTAGCCGTTTACCTCATGATGGACAAGGTTAAAATTTTGATTGTGTGCTTTTTATAGACAGCAAGTTCACACTTGGTCAAAAAATACAATGGCGGTGTAGGTTTTGGGGGTACAGACAAAGGAGTACGACACAATTTCGTTGACCTCTGAATTGTGGGGTTTTTGCTGTAGTTGATGCCCATAATCCTAAATTTGTATCATCCATGAACCTAAATAATAGTTTATGCTTTTAATGCATTTTAGTCATATTTAAAACATTTGAAAGCCACATGTGTGAAATTGCAATAAAATCTATTACTTTTGGCGTTTGGAAGCCTGCAAAATGTGTCAAAAGAGTTCAAAGGAGCAGAGAGTAAACCCACTGGCTACAAATAACAAACTGAAACATTCAGTGGTTTAAATACCATTATCTGTGGTCCTGAGTGAAAAACCTAAATACAGCTCTAAGTATAACATTGTTTGAACATTTTGTCATTGCTACATATTTACTGTCCTGCAAGCAATTTTCAATCATGTAAGAAAATAAACTAAAAGAGAAAAAAGTTCTATATGAGTTCATGATGGTAGGAGAACCTTTTTTGGTACTGTATGTAACCAACCATTTGAATCGTTTATGTGTTAGTGATTGATTCTATATACTACAAAAAAAGATTCCCCTACGACTATAGGACCAATGTGTAGGTCAGATCACTTACTCGTGTGCATTTTGTCTTGTTCTCAGCAATGGATGTCTGTCCTCTGTTGCCTTGCCACTGTATACTGCTTGAAAGCAAGAATTCCAGTCAGAGTACTGACTCAGGAATCCAAATCCTGCTGATGCCTCTTCAATTTAAAGCCAGAGAGCTGGAATTATGTCTTACTACTTCACTAAGCTGTCCTCCGGTAGTTGAGTGTCAGAAACCTATGCTTCGCTCAGAGGTTATTTCTCTGGTAACCAGGCTCCGGCAACAGTCAAGAAATGGGAATGGAGGTTGGTGGCAGGTAGGTGTTTGAACTGAGAGATATTGCTCTCATCGTTAAACCTAAAAAAGTAGCGCCACACGCCGATCGTCGCATGGTGTGACAAAGCCGATAAACCGCAGGTCTCTCACAGTCCGGATTACTTCTGATCCCAACTTTTAAAGAAACCCTTCTGAGACTAGCATGTAGCAAATGTGTTGATTAGGAGCACTGTGACTGATGAGCACCCACCTCAAAGTCACAAACATGTAACAGTTTACAAACGTTATTTTTTTTTTGTACCCTCAAGGGGTTGATGGCGGAGGGGGGATAAGTCAGGCCCGCTTACGCTAGCTTTCTGTTATTTCACAAATTTTCGGTGCTTTTTTATTTAATTTTTGTTATTTATTTTTGCTCGCCGTTGGGAATCCTTGACAGGAGTGATCAAAGCTGGTGTCCACAAATGAAGCTGTCAAGAAACCGCTTGGCAGCTGAATTTCGCTGGTGAGTTTTACAGTCAAATTTAATATGACCAAACTGAAACCTCAGAAAAAAAAACTCTATGCACAGTCCATAACACAATTAAATATAAATGTGCAGAGAGTATTGGAAAACAATGTTTGTAGTCGCAGGAAGCCATTTATCCCATACTCTCCATAAACAGACATGCTAATTATCAGTTTCAACTTGAATGTATTATTGCTCTGAAGTCTTTATTTCACATGGAGTTTTGTGACAGATAAAAGCTACTGTGAATATTGCATAACACTGTGTTTGCTCACGAAACAATAAGCACTTTCAAGCACATTAAAAGCATACTGTCCTATCTTTTAGCCATGAATATGAATCTCCAGTAACATCTCTTTTCAGTTTTGCAAGAACATTTGGAATTAAATTAGCTAAATTCCCAATGGTTTGGAAATAGTAACATGGCATGAGAGAATATAGTTTTATTAATGGGTTGTTGAGATAACAACAATAATTTCCCAATTATAATGATAACATTTCCAGATTTTATTGTTATTGACAATCATCATAATAATATGGGAGAAAGCATATTGCATAACTGAACATTTACATAGATTACCAGAGATTTTATGTTTTATCCCAAGCTTATTTGATTAGACGCATTCCACTATGCAACACGTACTTACAATGCAGAACAGCACACACTCATAATAAAAAATATACAAAAACTATTTAAACTGGCATATCACTTCAAGTGGCAATGTCAAAATGTATAGCTTATGTGAAAGAAAGCAAAAAAAAGTTGAGGAAAAATCAGACTAGCTAATTAGTGCTCTCGCACAGAGAAAAGAGAGAGGGAGGGAGCGAGCGAGAGAGGGAGATGCACACCCCTGACAGATAATGAGCCTTGAATTAAGTCATCGTCTTTAATCCATTCCTCCTCAAAGGGAGAAATAAAGGCCAGAGTTTCAGGGCCCTGTGTGGGGCCTGCATGCCTCACACTCACACTTGCCTGTACATTACTTTCCAGCCAAGGTTTTTTTTTCCCCCTCTCCCTCTCTCTCTCTCTCTCTCTCTCTCTCGCTCTCTCTGTCCATTCCCCCCATTTAATTTTCTGTCTGGCACTTTTCACTGAATGTGTGGGAACTGGAAAGCATGGTCCTTTTTATACACAAAATGGATCAGCTTGTGTTTCTATGGCTGCAGAAGTGTCCCATTGTTATGATGTCACCGCATCTCAAGAACGGTGACCTCTGGCCCCCCCCATGGATTCATGGTTGTGCATGGCCTTATTTTTACTGCGCCCGATCACCATTGTCCTCCTGCTGGGGGGTATCCAAGCCCTTTTTGGTGTGGAATTTGAAGTGCTTATAGCCTCAGACACGCAACTTTCCTCTTCGGCGTAGTCTTCCTCTTGTTGTCCCCCTATTCCCCCCACCCCTTTGCCCCTATCCTCCGCCCTTGTTTCTCGCCCTTTCCCTCCACTTGCCCCCTTTTTTATTTTTCGTGTGTCTGAGAAATAGTGCCCGCCGCCAGATGTCGCAAATACATCATTGGATGACTTTTTTTTTCCTTGCCAAAAAAATAAATCACAGCACGTATGCAGTGGGAGGTTGAGAGCAGTTGCTGCTGCTGCTCTGTGTATTTGTGTGCGTGTGTCCATTTGTGTGTGTGTGTGTGTGTGTGTGTGTGTGTGTGTGTGTGTGTGTGTGTGTTTGAGTGTGAGAGCTCCCATGCATGTTAATGTATGTGTATGTTTGTGACTGTGTGTTTATGTGTGCATGCATGTGTGTGTATGTATATGTGTGCATGCATGTGTGTGTGTGAAAGGAGTAGGGGTCACAACAGGTCATCACATTGTCTTTCAGATGTTAGATTTTTATGTGTAAGAACAGTCTGGATTGAAAGACACATATATGACAGAGTTGTTCAGTTTAAAGAACCAACACCAATCTGCACCATCTCTACAGAAAATAAAAGAGGGGGAGAGAGAGAGAAAAAGAAAAACAACAGTCTTTTTTATTCAGAGAATGTTTCAAACAGAGGGAAGAAAAAACCAATAGAGACAAAAGGAACAGGCTAATCAAAAGCCAACTGAAAATGAATAATGCTAATTGCCTATTTCTCGTATTTTCCTTGAGAAATGACTACGTGAAATGGGCTCAGAAATCGGCTTTGTTTGCAGTTGAGAGAGGGGGGGGGGTGGGGGGTGAAAGACTGAGCCGGTCCTCAGATGCGGCAGTGTTAGTGGTGGAGATTCCCCAGAGTGGAGCTATCCCAACAACACTAGCTCCTTCAGGGGAGAGTTTACTGCCAGTCGCTTTTGTAGTGGAAACAAAAAAGAGCCGCGGCAAGCCGGCATTAAAAAACGCCCAGATCTGAGGCAAGACGTCTCCAACAAGAAATACCTACAGAAGGCATGAATGAAAGCCATCACAACAATAAAGGCTTTCTAAAATACCCTCATTTCAGTGCGTTTCTTTGTGACAGAAAAAAAAATCAACAGTCATGATGCATCACGTTATGTGTCGAGTAGTGGTTTTTTTTTTTTTTTTTTTGTTGTTATTGCCCCCCCACTCCCCTTCTCTAGCTAGTGGTTTCCAGGGTGACGCGGTGCATGACATCATGGTTTCCCCCAGACTCCCAGTGATCTCTTTGGCGACCCTGTATCCTGCAGTGCCGAGACCCATCATATCATGACAGAGGCAGGCGCGCCGTCGCCCAGTTTCTGTGTCCACACAGCGGTGGCCCCGCCGAAACGTCGTGTTCTCCTGGAAAATTAATTATTCAGTACACAACCTCAATTAAATTTGAATTCACCAGTTCAAGTAACATTTTAGTATTCTGCATTAATTATTAATGGCAAGATTTGGCCCTGTTTAGATTAAGTGCTTATCAGGCGGTTTCATTACATTATCGGAGGTACACCAAACTTGTTGTGTGTGTGTGTGTGTGTGTGTGTGTGTGTGTGTGTGTGTGTGTGTGTGTGTGTGTGTGTGTGTGTGTGTGTGTGTGTGTGTGTGTGTGTGTGTATGTGTGTGTATGTGCACATGCATTAATGTGTGTGTTTGTTTTCCCCAGGACCCAACACTTATCATTTCACCTAGTTATTAGGCCTGACATTGTACTGTACACATTTTAAAATCAGTGGAACTATCCAGCTATTTTTTATTGTTTTCCCTTGTTTGCTGGCTGAAATCGTGCAGTAGTGGATTGCTGGTACAAACTCTTCAGTCAGTACTCATGTGTGAGGGGTCAATGACCAGGATTCAATCAACAGTTTGTCCTTAACACTGAGTCCCAATTAAAATTATTTTTTCAACACACATGAGTTCAAGAATCACAATAAATCCTCACTAAACTGGTTGTGAAAAAAAACACTGAACAAAACCATATGTTGTGCGGTGTAAGTAAAAATTCCTACAAAGGTAATGCAGCAGGTTTATGTAATGACTTATACTGTCATGATGCTGATGATGTTCTCTCTGCTCTTCTGTGTGCATTTCTGTACATCCTACTGAACAAGAACACATAGTACATTTGAGGGGAAATGTGTTATTTCAGTCTGTGTTATGGATCAAACTGGGGTATGTAGAGTTCTGCACTGACACAATTCAAACTCTTGCTCTCCCTTACCTTGACTCAGTGGTATTCTAGCCGAGAGTTTCAAAGCCAGTTATTTGTAAAGTCTGTCTGAGAGGTAGAAGATGGCCAAGAGTGGGCTGGTACCTCATGCAGAAATCTGGCTTAATGTATAACCTTGGTTTTTGGATATACTGATGATGATGATGATGATGATGATGGTGCTGATTGCTATTATTATTATTGTTATTATTAGTAGTAGTAGTATTGTTGTTGCTGTTGTTGTTGTCATTATTATTATTATTATTATACATCATCAATCTTCACTGATGTCACTCTGCCCTTAAATCATATTGCTCCATGTTGGTTATCATAACCAGCTAGCTTCTGTGTTACCTTTATTATGCCATTTCTTTCTTTTTTCTTTCTTTCCTTGTCACATTTTCTCACTTTTTTCTTTGTTTTTTCAACATGCTCAACCCAAAAAAGTTTTGAGAGCATCTTAGTTTAGACCAAATGGAACCATCTTAATGCTTCACACGAACTGGGAGAAAGAGAATGAGAATGAGTGGGAGATGGGGATAGAAAAAGAGAGGCAGTAGAGTGAAAAAGAAGAGAAGAGTACGCCTTTGCCAGCGTTAAAGAGGTGCAGAAGGCAAACTGACGTCAACAGCGTTGAAATGAAAGTCCCCTTGACATACTGTACAGGAGCAGAGTTAACCTAGCACACTGTTGAGGAGAAGAGAGATCTGATCCACAGAGCCGTACACTGGTTCAGATGTGCATATTAAACTGGGTTTTCTTCGCTTGAAATCCCAGCGAGATACGCATTGGCATGCAGCCTTCACAATCCCTCCCGCAATCTCCTTAGTGTCAGGGATCCAAGCAAACCTGCCAGTGAGCCGAATTTTGCTCTGAGACAATTCCTAGCAAGGATACATTTGGGTGCCAAAATAAATTTTAAAAGTTGTCCAAAAAATCAAATCAATGCTCATTGATTTAGCTTTTTTGAAAGAAAATCACCCCCAGCACACTTAATTTGTTGAACGTTTGCTCATACTGGAACCCTTTGATTGACTTATTATTTTGCCTGTTCTCTTCCTTTGGCATAATTATTCATTATACATTGTAAGTTAAAAAATTTTTTTGAAAGGAATATCTTGTAAGCTTCATTTTTTTCTTTGTTGCACATGTTCTGTAGTCCCTTTATAGTGTATGTTCTTAACACTTAAGTCATTGTTAACAGTTATATTTTGCTACTCTCATGGTGTACTTGGTATTTGAGAGGTTATTTTCAATTTACAATCGGCTGCTGTTATGCTTGGCATTTATTTTCTAAAGCTGCTTAATAGAGACATTCAGAGTGCCTTCAAAACACATCCAAGGTCGAGGTCAATTAATTATTGTCATCCGATGTTTTCCATTCTGAGATCATAATGCTGTTGTAAATATGCACATAGCTGAAAAAAAAATAACTGAAAGGACTTTTTGCATGGTTTGTGAATATAAGATGTATGTTTCTGGATCTGAAGCTATTGGTAAACGTTTGAAGTTGCTGTAGTTGTGTGGAATGGTTTTTGTCAGTGTTTGTCTTTTATGGTTGTGTACAATAGGAGACTTGATGGAACACCACACTGCTCATGCAGAAGAAGATGATGCTCTCATCATTTCTCTGAGTTTTCATCTTTAATGAAAATAACTGCCACTAGTGCCTAATTTACTGCTGTGAACTCTCTGCTGTGTGATCAAGGGCACCCTCTGTGATGTAACCATTGGCCTTTGAGCCATAATGTCTGTCACAAATGAAGATATTTTACAACCACAAATAAAGACAAAGCCACTCAGGTGGGTGTTTCACATTGGCGAATCTTGATTTAAGCATCCCCTCTTCACTGTGGATGTGTGGAGATCATGGGATGAGAAGTACTCATTCAAGTAATCCATTATTATTATTATTATTATTATTACTAATTTGCCCTTTTTATCATAATGCATTTAACAGAGATCTAACATGCCCAGTACCAAACCAAACCCCTCTCGATTTGTCGGTTCGAATGGTCTCGAACCCTGAGCGGTCTCTGCGAATCAGCCAGACCTGGGGGATCCATCCACCCCATCTGGCGGGTTCAGCTGCCGGGGGCCGGTAATTATTTGCGGTGGGGCCGTGAACACCGTCCCACACACAGCCTCACAGCTCCAGGGGCCAACTGACTCAATCTCACACAGGCAGACAAACACACTCTTCCAGGTGCTGGGAAATTAAATTTTAATACATTATTATAATATTGAGGGAATTACACTTTCAGTGGCGTTGCCGGGGTGCAGCTGCGTGGCAGGGCTTGATGGTCCGAGCAGCATGCTGGGAGGCCAAGAGGCCAGCCCCCCTCTGCCCCGAGGAGTCGGTGGGGAATAGCAATCGTAATGCAGAGCTAAAAATACGCGAGCATTCCTTAGCTCCAGCTAATAAGCTTTTGTATGGCAGCCTTACTCTTCCAATCACCTTCTCTGAGAGCTGGAATGTGTGTAGTCCTGGGCTGCACTGCAGTTTGGCTCATTTGTATCTGTTCATTTATTTACAATGAGCAGCAGTGGAAAAAAAAATAAAATGAAGGAGCGATATGATATGATGGGATGAACATTTTATGGGACTTTTTTTAAAACTCAGAATCTTGCCATATGCAGTATGTTCAATCACTGTCCTCAATTAGCTCCTATTTTTGATTTCTTGAGAAATATGTTGTCATTTCTTGATTATGCCTTTTTTTTACTGAAATGCATAACTAATGTGCATGCATTGTATTCATATCAGTGAAGTAATGAATTGCATATGAATAATACATAGACCCTCTATGCATTACCATAGATAAGGGTTTAGATAATCTAAACAGAGAAATATGTATAGAGAGCCTTTTTCAACTTGACAGCTATTAAGTCATTTATCACTTGTACAGTGTGCGTATGCACTGATCTCTGTTTGCCAGAGAAACCTTCCAGGTGCACCCGCGTGTTGCTTGAAATTCAAATAAGTTCTGTGTGCTTTGTTAAACGTTTGATCCATATGCTTAAAGCAGGATGTCATGACCAATTACAATGTAATAAGTCTTGTCCTTTAAAGTTTTTGATAAAGGACAGGCAGTAACCACATAAAGTTTAAAAGTTAATAGGATAAGGACAGATGTTTATGTGGTGGGAGACATTGCTGTAAAGTTGTATTAAGGAATTTTTCATATTTATTTTATTTATTTACTTTACAGAAATTGCATTCTGTATTTTATGTATTTTATGTTTCAGACATTCACCCAAAATATTTAAGGATGTTTTTATAAACTTGTCTCTGGGTCAATTTTTCTTTCATCTTTTTATTTCTTGAACTCATCTGAGACTCTTGATCATTGGCGCAGGTCTGGCCAATAATGTAAAGTAAAATTAGCTTTAATTGTGTAATGGACTTACAGTTCAATAATGATTACTAGAAAGACTTTAAGACTTTGAGTATACAGACTCAAGAGTGATACCATCAGGAAATGATTCTGAATTGTAACTAGTACATACAGAGCTAGAAAATCTTCTATGCTTATGCTTGGTTTATATGATATATAATATCATTCGAAAAACACCCTTCATGTATAATACAGTCGTTAATAAGTGGCAGAACCAGACTGAGGAGCCTTACCATGAAGGAATGAAATCTCATTAGCCCTGTGGCTATCTTTTTCAAATACTTTGCAGTAGCTAAAATGGTAAATGCTGGTATCTTTTGTTTACAATGCAAGACAAAACGTTTTGCTTTGAGGGTCTTAAATTATTGGGCATGTTTTGGTCATTATCACATGGGTTAAAGAAACTTTATGTACTTATGTAATTTATTTTGACCTTTTCAGGTTCATTGGTTAAATACACATTTGTGAGCCATTGCAGTGACCAGGTGGAATGATTGTGCATGTGCATAATGCAATGTTGCAGACGTTCATTGATTGTATTATTTGATTTATGATGTAATGGAAAGTTGTAGCTCCAATGCATGAAAGGTCCACTACTCTGTACAGAAGGCACCAAAATTAGTATTTAAACAGGCAATATATCAAGATACAGGTTTCTTGTACAGGACAACTGTGTTGGATGCCATAATTCTGAGAAGTGTGAAGCAGGTAGCATAATCTGCTGTAGAAGGAATAGTTATTTTTACTTTTGTGAAGGAAATCATGGTATAAGGATCCATGCCATGTTTTAGATTCAGACTAATGATCTCAATTCTGGTTTTTACAGCGAGTCAGGAAATAGAGCCTCAAAAATTTAAATTAAATGAAACTGACAGGTGGGTGAAATCACTTCTAGCCAAAAAAATCATGTTTTACTTGGCCTGCCCATCACCACAGTATGCTGTAGCTGGAACATCTCTTTTGTATGTCAGTGCTGGATGACCAGAGGCTAGATTCTTCGCATGTCCATGTATTCGATTTTTTTTTCCTTTACATTGCACAGGTATGACTCTGCTGGCATGTCAACTCAGATTCCTGTATTTTTCCTCCCTGTTAATTAAATTTTTTAAAATACTCCACTCTTCGGCTTAAGCGTGTTTCACCCTCTTAGCCTGTATGTCATTAGTGAATCCTGTCAGCGGGAGCGTTGGGGGGGTGGGGGGTTGGGGGTGGCAGGCAGAAGATGAGGTTGGGAGCTGTGGTGGCGTGGGTTCAAGGCTATTTTCCCGGGGCTCCTGAAGTGTGTCTCTCAGATTCAACCACCCACCCCCCTCAACTGACGCCATGCTGCTGAATTTTAATTTTGCATTAACCAAGTTATCTCAGCCACCACTGCCGCTGCCGTTACTGCTGCCGCTCTGTTGGCCAGCAGGACGGCCAGGGTGTCTTCTCCCCCATCCTCCTTCTTTTCCTGATCGGGCCGTGTGTCAATGTGCCAGGCCTGCCAACCCCAGTGTCCTAAAAATTTGCCTGATTTATAATTTACAGCTCTGAGGAGGACCATTCTTCACTTTTTTATTTTTTGACCCCTTTCCTCAACCAACTCTGGGTCTTATGTCTTCATTCTCCTCATTCTTTCTTCTTGGTTTTTTTTTGTTGGATGGGGAGTGATGGGAAACTACTATCGTGTTTTTTGGAAGGGAGAACCTTTTTCTTTTTCGAAATAAAAAATATTTTTCAAGACGTTCCCTGGCTGTCTGCTGTTTCCATGGCAACAGCCCTATTTGTCAGAGAGAGAGAGAGAGAGAGAGAGAGAGAGAGAGAGCCAGAGAAGGCAGCAGTGCTGGTGGAGTCTGCTGCCAATGGGAGAGACAGACACGTCAACTAAACATCCCGAATACCGAATACATCAAAGACAAATTCATCTGCTGGATCTGATCAGCTCAATTAATGGAAGAGAGAAAAAAAACTGAAGGGGGTTAAAGGGGGGCAGCCATTCAACTCACAAACCAAATCTCTTTTATAAGCAGAATATATGCCTTTCTTTATTGGTGGTTGGGGAGGGATGGAGGGGGAGAGATAGAGAGAGTGAGGGAGAGAGGCAGGGACTGGAATTTAGCACTCTGTCAAAGCTATTATGGGTAGAAGGGAAGCTTTGGGGGCCTCCTACACTTTGCAGATACAGTATGAAGCTGTCAGACAAAAGAAGCACTATTCATTAAATGACACTTATTTTCTCCCACTTTACAAGACTTAACGGTGAACAAAACAAGTACAGGGAACAGCCGAAAGAAGACACTTTTCAGGCCTAAATGACAGACGTTTTTGCAATTACGCCGATAAGGCAAATGGGTGCGCCGGTCGTCCTCCTTACGGTGGTGCTGTTCTCCCCTGCATTGCCTCTCACTTTCCCCTTTTGTGGGCGCGGGGCGTGGGTCTTACTTCTAAAAAATTCAGATTTGACGGTTGACATCCCATCGTGGGAGACTTTCTTTTGTAAAAAAAAAAAAAAAAAAAAATCAATGTGAAAATGGAACACAATAGATCGTGCAACACAAACACATCTGCGGGTGTATTTTGTACATCACTAACATGCTCACACTTCAGTTCTGGAGTCTTTGAAAATAGGCTTTGACTGTTTTCTTCAATACTTCTAGGGTGACAACAGCCTGGGTTTAATCTGTTTTGTTTTGTTTTTTTTTTGTCGTCTGTAATTTTTGGTACAATACAAAAATCATGAAGTAAGAGAGGGGATTGGGTGTGGGGGTGGTTTGGATGTGCGGGGGAGGGGGATTTGTATGGCCTTGACATTCCTGCAGCCATTGAGGCCTCTTTGATGTGATTCAGGCCCCATTACCGACCTCCTGAATCGTACAGGTGCATGATGGGACAGTGATGGGCTCCAGTGCTCGGCCCACATTGCCTGTAATGTGCTGTCAGGAAACGCTGACAGATTCAATGAGAGAGCTGCATGTGGCGGGGCAGGGGTAGCGCAGAGGTCCGGTCAGCCTGTATGAAATCTGATGGCTGGTATATTGGCAACCGCTGTGCTGCCTGCATTCTCCCCAGGCCTTCCCTCCTACCCATTCCCATAATGCCCTGCTCCAGCCACTGACCTAATCTGATCTGGGTAAATGGTGTGTGTGTGTGTTTGTGTGTGTGTGTGTGTTTGTGTTTGTGTTTGTTTGTGTGGGTGAGAGAGTGAGTGAGAAGGAAAGAAAGGGCTTGCATAAAGATATTGATGTTTATGTATGCTTATATTTCTTTTTCATTGTTTTTAATTTAAGCATACAAGTCATTTTGTATAGAAGAGAGTGTAAGTATAAAATGTCTATGAATTAAATTCTGTTTCTTTGTGTTCAAATGTATGGTATGTCTGTGTATAACTGTATCTGCTTCTCTGTGTGTGTGTGTGTGTGTGTGTGTGTGTGTGTGGAGACTGTGTACAGAGGTATAGAAGCAAAGCTGGGCTGTCCCACAGAAGGCCAGCCCAGCACAGTCCTACTCCCAGCCCTGCAGAGATGGCAGGAAGAGGCTTGAGAATGTAGTCTGTGGGCCTCCACCAGCCATCCCTCCAGCAGTCTCCACCAGCCATCCCTCAAATAGTCTCCACCAGCCATCCCAAGCAGTCTCCACCAGCCATCCCTCCAGCAGTCTCCACCAGCCATCCCTCCAATAGTCTCCACCAGCCATCCCTCCAGCAGTCTCCACCACCTATCCCTCCAATAGTCTCCACCAGCCATCCCTCCAATAGTCTCCACCAGGCATCCCTCCAGTAGTCTCCACCAGACTGCCCACGCATACTCCTTCCCCAGGCCTGGCCACCCCCTCTCTGCTGAGGGTCACCTTACCCAAGGCCCAACCCAAGTCAAAAGACTCTCTCCACTAAATGGACTCCAAAACCATTTTGAATGTTCAAAAGTTTTCAGGTAGAGAGTGGTAATCTTTGTTTATGATCTTTGCTCCAGGCCTTGCTTTTGGACTTGTTCAACTGTGTTGAATTCTGAGATACAAGGATATTTTGTTTTTTATAATCAGTTTTTATGCCAATTTTTATTTACCTCCCCATTTGTCATGTGACTGTAAGCCTGGCCAATCAATACACTTATTTAAAAGGATGCATACAACTGCAAGATACTATCAAAATGTGTGCAGTAGTCACTACTTCTTTTATATCAGTTGTCCAGCTGAAGCCCTTGGGACATGGATGAGCCTTAGTCCAAAGCCATTTTTTCTGTTCCAAATTCCTCAGGTGAGGAAAGACAGTCTCCTCTGAGGACTTGAAGGTGATCAATTTTAAGATTTGTCCCACAGTCTTGAATTCTGGGATACGAGCATCAGTTTTAAAAAAAAGGCCCTTGGAGACTGGGAAAAGCCAAAGGGGGTAAAAGCTGAGTGTTTTCCTCATGGCCTGTGGCCTTGTCATCCGGCTGTGAACAGGTGTCCGGGCGGCCGCGGGGGACAGTGGTGAACGCGTGTCTTAATCAACGGGCTGGCAGACAGACTCCCACCTCCAACTCGGCCTCCATGTGTCCCCCTCCATCCTTCCAGCCTGGCCCATTCTGCCTCCCCACTGATACCATCTTATTGCTTTACCCCCAGATGACACTCAGATTATCACTACGTCCCAGCTAATCTCCTTACTGTACGCGATCATGAGCGCCCCAATTGGGGTGGTGCAATCATCGGCAGGGGCTGTACTTTCATCTGAAGTGCAGTTTTTATATTTGGTCAGCAAATTTAAATACATGAAATTCTTTCCCTCTCACAAAACCCATGTGCATATTTCTCTCCTGGCGAAGTAACTAAGACATGGAGACGAGCTGCAAAGCTGTTCGTTGGCAGGTCTCTCACTTTGGATCCAGTCCTACAATTGCAAACACACTTCATTTTGTCTTTCATCTTTTTAATCCAAAACAGGTATTGAGCTGTACCTTCACTATCCCACAAAATTGGATCTTTGAAAAGTGTCTCTGTCCAAAACCATTATGTCTACTTAATGTTCTCAGGTGGAAAAAAATGCAATTTTTGTTGCTAGGATGTGATGCTGCCTCATTTTGGATTTGTCCAACGGTGTTGAATTCTGGGATACAAGTGTCAGGGTAATTTTGTTTCTAAAACCAGGTTTTTATCTATTCTCCAAATAGAAATGCATAGCTGTAGTTGTAAATGAAAACCTGACCCATTGCTGTATCATCCTGCATATGTTTGAAAGGATTCAGCAGCTCTGCTCTGCTAGCCTCACTGGAAAACACAAGCAACCAGCTGCCACTTCTTTTTAATTTGCTGTCCACAAGCTGTGCTGTGCGACCATCGCACTGGTCATTCCTGATGATGCAGGAAATGCCCTGCCAAGTAAAAATCCTTCTCTCTGAGCAACATTGTGGCCAATTATGCTCCCCCCCAACCCCCTAGGCACCATTCACCACAGTTGGTGCTGGTGCAATTAGCATTCGATTCCAGACCTCAAGGTACAACTTTGTATTTAGAAACAGCGCTTCACCTGCATCGTTCACCCAGGCCTCGCCTAGCCTTGTAGCGTAGCTCTCTGATAGCCTACGATCTGACCTCTCAGGATGGACTGACATCATAATTTAAGGATGCAGATGGCCAGACTGGCCAGTACAAATCAACCTCTCTATCTTATGCAAGTATATCATTATGTGTTTTTTGTAATAGATGTTTATACCTCTGTGCTTTTTGGGAACTGTTGTGTGTGACTGGATTGCACACTAGAGCATCGGTATCCAGTCTCTGAACAAATCAGTTTTATTCAGAATTGAGACATTCGGTATTGAGCAATCAGGGGAAAGCAAGAACCCTTTCACTGTTACACAACACAAGTATGCTGTTATACAGGTATGTATGAGCCAAATACTTCCATGTTTGTTCTGTTGGAATATTCTCAGGATTTCAATGCACATCTTCCGCAAATTTCCTTTGCTTTGCCATGTAAATTCAGACTGGCTGCTTTTTATCACAATCCAACATTTGATATTTAGCTGATGAATACGAGGGCTGTAATCTTTGGAAATGAGATCAATTTGATTTGAAGCACGTATCTTTTAATTGCTGTGATGTTTGAATGTAAAAACTGTGTTTGTCGGGAAAAAAGTGAAAACAAAAAACAAACCTAACAAGCCTTGCCAAGGCCTTTTTTCCCCTCTGTGTTATCCTGTTTAAAGATTTAGGGAATAAATAAAGTTTGGAAGCTTCTAAATCCCTGGTGAACTCTTGCTTACCTCCTAGTTCTCGCTCATGAAAGTCCAATTTATTTCTCCATTTGAGAGTGGCACATATTTAGAAACCATAACCCACATTTGGCCTCTGAAGGCAGGCTTAGTTCAGATTGATTAAATGTTGGCTTGAGTGTGTTGATCTGTGCCTGGCCTTTCAAAAGCTAATGGCACCGTCAACAGTTACCGTACCTGGGTGAACAAACCCAAAAAGTACACTTTTACCCCGTTATGTACAGAGAGTACGCTTTTTTTCCCTGTGAAGTCATCTTACGGTTATGGCGGTTAATATAAAAAGCAACGTTGCCAGAGAGAGAGGGAAAGAGAGATGGGACGTCGCTCTCTACAAGCAGAAAAGAAATGGATTTTCTGTTCAGTCAAATCCTTTTAGGCGCGCAAGGCCGTCTCTCTTTCATGCGCAGCGCACGCAACGGATAATTAATACAGTCTAATTCAAGACAATGAAGCCTGAACTGACGCTCTGTCATCAATACCCCGTGTTCGCATCAAACCATGACAGGGACTTAACACTCTGGAACAGGTCATCGTGCTATCACATTCTTCCTGGCTCCCGGTATTTATCTTCAGCCAAGCACAGTATTACTAGAGGGTGGGAAAAAAATTGGGGAAAGAATGAAAAAAGGAGGAGGAAAAAAAAGAAATAATTACAAATGAAGAGTGACGCGGCTGTGAATAGAACATATGTTAGGCCCTGCGGAGGCATCAGTGAATTATAGTCGTCCATGATGAAGCTGCACTGGGGCTGAACGGACCCATTTTAAACCCTGATGTGTTTTATCTCTACTGTATTTGGACTGTCATTTCTGGGGAAAGACTTTGTGTAATTGAGAGTAGACTCCAATATGCATGACGGTGGGGAAGTGGAAGCACAGGCCAGGGGGCCAGTGTGTGAGTGTGTGTGTGTGTGTGTGTGTGTGTGAGAGAGAGAGAGAGAGAGAGAGAGAGTGTGTGTGTGTGTGTGTGTGTGTGTGTGGTGGGGGGGCTGAGAGGGCAGGTTTCCACCACTGGTGTGATATATGTTGGAGTTGCAGGTTCACTCCTCTTTTCTTTCTCATTCCTTTTTGTTGTTCTCATTGTCATGTTTTTGAGCATTTACCCAAAAAAGGCATATTTTTCAATGCTGATTGATTTTAATCTTTTCTACCACTTTGTAATGTCCTGTTGGGTCTCTTAGCTCCACCACCCTCTTTCTGTCAGGTGTCAGAAGAGTGCACACCAGTCAGGACTTGTTTAGTCGCATTATGTGCCTAAGATACACCTCCATGCTTCAGCAGAGGGTAGGATTCAGTCTAACCCCTATGGCATTTTGTCTTTAAACCCAAGAAACACATTTAAGCAAGAATTAGATTTTGGAGGTCATCCTTAAATATCATATTGATTGGTGGAGGACTGACAATGTGAATAATAGGAACAAAGGTAATGCAAGCCTGAAGTTTTTACTCAAACTCAGGGACATCCGTGCATCTCAGCAGTTCGATTGAAAGTCTCCCAGCTGCTAATTCTGCAACACCTTTTTTTTATTAGATAACATCTGCATCGAGTAATTGCGCATATCATTGTGTTTGCTTGTTCACAGTATCTCAAAAAGTCAAGGTCCTTTTAGTAATCAGTGGTAAAAAAAAATATAGCTTAATCCACCAACATATGTACTTTTTATGTGAGCAGGTATTCATTTTTAGACGTGACATATGTACATATTTTAATGTCCATGTTGTTTCATTTCTTGTAAAAATACATTAAATTCACTGAATCATTTACAATGCACTAACTTATGCTTGTAATTCATGACCATAAATATGAAAGAGTAAATTAAAAAATTGATGTCAAGACAGTGCTTTCTTTTACCGATTGACTTGGAACGTGGGAGGCATATAGCAACCAGGGTAATACAATGCTTTTCAGGATAAGCCCTTTTGTGCTTTTACCGGGGTCAAACGTCAAACGCTATTACCTCAGCTGGCACTGATGAAATTTGACAGAGATGTGTTTCCGCGGGGCCCAGCACAATGATCAAGACAAATCTGGCTTCATTTGTAGACTCCCCCCACACACCCCCCCCCACCCACACCACCACCCCTTTTTGCCTTCCCTGCCAGTCTTTGTAGTGTTGAATATTCTTTTATTGTCCTCCGGTTGGGATGCGGAATCACATTTCAAGGGTACCGTACAGGATGTTCTTCCCTCTCTGGACAAGGCCTTTTCCAAGGTCACCGCTGTCAATTATATGGCTCACCGACGTCCTTGGGTTGGAAGTGTATCCTCTGTATTTGTCTCCCCGGAAGCGGCATTAGTTGAAAGAAAATGCCCTCTCCACTGTAAACCTTGGAAAAGCTTCTGATACCTGAAAAGTGGCCCCTCTTCTCCCCTGCCCTCCATGTGTAAGTATCATATCCCAGCAATCTTAAAGCAATCAACCTCACCTTAATGGGGCCTTTTGAGAGAGTTCAATAGCTACCTGCTCCCGTGTTTCCTGGGGGTTTTTTCACTCATGGTGCCCTGCTCCCTGAAACAGCTTGGGCTTGTTTGTCTTTGATATACAATGTAAAATCCCACTTCATGTAAGGAAAATCAGGCCAGTCCAAAAACTTCAGAAGCAGAGCAGAGTGGGGGCAGGGTGGGCCCATTCCGCTTTAATGATACCCCTCAGCCCTCTGTGCCAGGATAGCCAGGCGGGTGCCTGCTCTTTAAGGCAAGGGCCTCCTTGGCCTTGTCAGATGGAGGTACAGACGAGTCAAGGATGCGACCATTCATTTTGTCATTTCCTGATCAGCCTGTGAGCTCACGTGATTTACCCTAACCTTCTTTTGCATGATCTGAGTTGTTGGATGATTTAATTCGTAAAAGCAATCACACATATGGGGTAAAGAGAGGTAATATGTACTTCTGGCTCTGTCGTGTAATTTTTAGGGATCTGGGTTTGTAACTCAAAGGTTGTTGGTTCAGAACCCTTCTGCTGTATCCTTGGGCAGGGTTTTAAACTGCATTTCTTCAGCAAATATCCAGCTGTATATGTGGACAGTTTGTTAAAAAATGTAAGTCACTCTGGATAAGAGCGTCTGCTAAATGCCTAAATGTTAAAGCAATGTAAATTTAGTTCCGTCTCTAAACAGAGCAGAGACCATTGATGTCTCTGATCAGAAAATTATCGATCCCATCTTTCTACAGATCTTCTCACTGTCTGCCATTGGGAGCCTGCGCTGGTCTTCATGTCCTGCTGTGGTCTTAATTTATTAACCAGGTTTTCAGGAGCGGGGATCTCACTAGTGAACTTAAACCTCCCCATCACCAGTCCCACAAGGCTTTCCCAATCTACCACTACAACATTCACATGCCCGCCCACCGATTCTTTCCCTCTCTTGTACATGTTTTTTCCCCATACCCCAAACTGAGTGTATCAGCCTACCGCAGCGATCCTGCCCCACCCAACCCTCTCTCAGGAGGAGGACGCAGCCCTCCGATTCATGTTTTGACTGGCCCTGGATTCTTTCCACTCTGCAGATGCATCACCATTTACACTCTCTATGGTGTCATAGCAACAAGGAGTCATACACTGGGTGTATATACTTGCAGGCTACGCTTCCGGCTTGTCAGAGGTGGCCGCCAGAGAGCAACGGGCTTGATTGACCTTAAATGCCTTGCCACCACTCTTTCCCTGACAATGCCAAGCCAATTGTTGTTTTGCAAAAACCAGCCTGGAGCATAATGTGTCTGGGACATGAACACCAACACTCATCTGTTCCCATCTGAGCCATTGGAAAGAAAGGGTCCTGTTTCTCAAAAGCATAGCTTTTACATATGTTTATTTTTCTATTTTTCCAAAAAAAAATATATACTTAAGATTACTCTTGGTCTGACAGACTTTTCTGTTCCAGTTAACTAGAAGCACGACTGCAGACAATTTTACTTCACAATGAATAAGAATTTTGTGTTATGCAATCGTCATCAGAGAGGGTTGCATTCATTTTTCAAAAAAAGTCTTTTATATATCTTACAACACTGTGTATTTTATACCACACCTTCTTGCATTGATTGAGTATAATGCAACAGTTTTATAAAGAGACAGCCCATTCATTGCTCATTTAATATGTTGCTTCCTGATTGGTTAAGCCCCACACTGGCCCTGTCATGACGAAATGCAACAAACCAATTTCCTCCCTGTGGAATGATATGGGCAAATTCAGCTATAAGGAAATGACCTGAATTGTAATTGTTGAGTTGTGGTAATGTTGTTGTTTTAAAGTTGTTGCTGTCCATACCCTCTTTGCTAAAATAATATGTTCAGATTATGCCATGAGGAAGTGGCCGAAAAGGAGAGGAAACAGGCACCAGGTCAGAAAAGTCTGTCCTTGAAAAAGACTCTTGGGCACAACCACAGGTAACACAGAGTTACATGGAGGACTGTCTCCATATTCAGACGCTTCAGGGATGTTCACTCACTGCTCTACAATGACCTACACAGGTCCCATCTCCCATATCCTCTCACACGCCCGGCTCCTTCCTGAAGCTGCTATGGTACAGAACCTTGCTCAAGGATGGAGTGGCGTCTTGAGACATGACCCTGCAACCCCCCTACGGTTCCAACCTAACTGCTACACCGCACTGACGCCCCCGTATGGCAGTTAGCTCCAGAGAAAGGTGTTGGTTTATTTGAATTATTGTGTATGGTGAGGCTGGTGAGGTGGAAACAGTCAAGGCCTTCATCCTCATCTCTGGCCTCAGGTTCTCATACTCTTGAGTTTCTGAGAAGTTTGCAGTTGAGATTGAGATGAATTTGTCACATTGCTGACTGCTGTGCTCATCTACGTTTTCACTGTATGCATCGTATTTAGATTTAGAAATATTTATCGCTCATCCAAAAACATTTAAATACTATTTACCACCATATAGAGACTGCTAAAAAAGTGTTTTCTCTATTGCTATACCATTATTGCTTTTGATACAAGAATTGGAGGCCTTCTTCATTGTTTGTTTGTTGTACATGGTTAATAAATAAGACTAATAAAGTTTATTTAAATTTTCAACACCCCATGTGACCAAAATCATCCTGGAAAATCAAAATGAATTGTACAACATATTATACCATATTTTGCTGGCAGATTCATTGTGTTGGTGGATAGTGTGTCGTGTGTGTTGTGTGTCATGTGTATGTTGTGTGTGTGTAGTGTGTTGATGCTGTGCAGTTTGTATTTCCTGCATGGAAAAGCAGTAGCATGGTAATCAAGAGCCCTGTTGCGGTGTGCGGGGTCACAGGGGGCCCCATGTTACGAGGAGGCAATATCGATGTGCACAGAGCCTGTCATTACGAGTAACCTGGAAGCCCCTGGCTGGTGTGAGTCACATTAAAATTAATGGTGCATCCTCAGTTTAACAGACTTTTTTCAGCACGTTGCTGGGGTGTTTGTGTCCATGCACGTGTGTGTTTGTGTGTGAGAGAGGGGAGTGCATCCAATGTCCTGCTCGTTGGACAGTCCCCAGCAGACCTGATTCTTGGCACCCAGTGAACGTTGTGGAGAGAGGAAAAGACAAGCTATGTGGGGGCTGGAAGGCCCACAACTGGGGGAATGGGAAAGGGGAGCCGTCTGTCAGTGTTTGCAGGTGCAGGGGAGGCGCAGGGGATAGGAGACATTGACGTTGAGACCCCACCATGATCACCACGCTGGAGCTTCTTGGAAAAGGGCGGCCCTGGTGCCCGTCCAGCAAAGCCGCCTTTTTCGGAAACACATTGGGTGGGGGGATTGGGGGGTGCTCGTAGACCAGGAGCGGGGCGGTGGGGGCATAGACTTGGGGGGTTGGGGTGTGCTTGTAGACCGGGAGTGGGGCGGTGGGGGGTTTCATAGGCATGTGTGCGATATGGCAGCAGATGTCACTCCATTTGCCTAAATCCTGCTGACATTTGGAGATGTGGTGCCGGAAAAGGAGGAGGAGGAGGGAGAAAGAGGGGAAAAAAAGAAAAAAGTGAGCAGAAGAATGAAATTTAATTAAAATTAAATGCAGCCTTGGCCATTGTAACTGTTCTCATCTGCCGTGTGGACCCGTTTTTTTAAGCAGCCAGCCAGCGTGTGGTGTGGAAGGGAGAGAGAGAGAGGCGCAGTTAATTTGTTTAATCAGGCCTGGCAGGAGAGGGAGCGGTTGAGGTTGGCGCGCAAGGCAGATGCCAGTTCTGTTGTGCGTTGTGACGTGGGTAGGGGAGGGGAGCTTGGGTTGGTGGGGGGGGGGGGATTTGGGGTTTTGGAGAGGATTGGGGGGATGCAGAATCTGACACTGAGCCACCTGAAGGGACGGGATCTCATTTTGTGGCCCCACGGGGCGGAGATTCAGCACCCCGCCTGCCACTTCCTCTGGCGTGTTTACAGGCTTATTGCTTTATTTCTGTGGTGCGACGCTCTCTGCTCGGCAGTGCTGAGAGGGTGTTTTTCCTACCTTGTTAGCAGCAGCGGGACCCAAAGCGTGATCTCACTCGAGAGACTCCTCCCTCCGATGCTCTCCCCCACCTCACCTCACCCATTCAGGTTTTGATGTGCAGGCGAAACCCAAGAAGTTGCTGTGGTTGTTCTGTTTCACTCCTTGGCATAGGTGCAGATCAGATCCAGTCCAATTTGGGCCAGGCAGTGTAGTATAACGAACAGGGAGCCGGTGTTGTAACTCAGAGGCTGCAGGTTTGATTCCCAGGTAGGGCACTGCCATTGTACCCTTGACCAAGGTAGTTCACCTGAATCACTTCATAAAATCTCCACCTGTATGAATGGATAGTTGAAAGCCCACTCTGGATAGGGGCATCTCATAAAGACCTATTATATAAAGACAGGCATATTCCTTACACAACATCCAGCTGTAGAAAATTAGTTCATAATTATATATGATAATGCAATTATTATACAAACAACTCAAACAGTCTATTAGAAATCATAATACTGACAGTATGTCCTGTGTTCTCCGAACAATTACGGCACATCAACTGTGGAAGCACGCAGAAATGTTTTAAGTATCACTTATTGGTTGCTGGTTGCTAACATCAGCACTTTGTTAGGCAAGCTATCCCCACACGCATCCTATGTGCCCAGTAACTTGGGAACACATGATCCCGTCGGCATCCCCCGGCTCGGTTCTCCGTCGCTGACAGGCCTGAGAGCGGCCCGCTGCACAACAGACACACCTAGAAGCCGATGATAAACCATTGCTGGCGGGGCATCGCGAAACGTAAACATATTACCCATGCAAAAATAGTTTTCTTGGGTGAAAAAATACATCTCTGTTTAAAGTGCTACACAATTCAGTTTGTGGTTGCATATTCCTGCTCATAATTACCAATCAGTTTGTTTATATGGACTGACAGTGGGATGGGAGCTGGCTAAGCGGTTACAGAAATCTGCTCTTAACCAGAGGTTTTCCGACCCAAGTCTCAAAAGACTGTTGAGCAAGGTAACAGATAATATCATGTGATGTAATATTTATCACACCGTGCAACTGCTACCACCAGTACTCACAGCACAATTGGCAGTCATAAGCACATAGAAAAATGCAAGACTGCGCTCAACTCTTTTTTTTTTCTCAGACAATCTCCATAATGGTTTTCACCAATACAGACAAGACTACATCACAGTCCCCTAATTTAATGGCACTTATTTGTCCCTCTCTGCTCTCCTTCTTGATTTGCCAGGCCCATAATCTGTGGCTGTAGCAGGATTTAAATGCTCCAAACACATCCTGTGCTCTGTGCATCCATAAAGATTATCCATTACTTTGAAATTGAGGCCTGGTGCCAAATTGTGCCATTACCAATTTTTTTTTTCCTTTTCCTCCTCCCGTTCCCTCCTCGCAGCGGTGTTAGCGTCTTCAACCACATGCTCAACGACCACCCCCGCCCCCCAACGCCACCCCCCCCACCCTGTCACGCCCCCCCCTCCCCACCCCTTTTCATTGTGATTCAATTGCAAACCTGATGTCTGGCATGAAGACTCACAATAATTATTTTAAATTGCTACTAGGAACAGCAGTCCTGGTGGGATATATTACCACCATTCTAACAAGATGAATTTCCCTGCACATGGAAGCAGATGACTGTGTGACTGTGAAATGGGCATGTAGCCGAGGGAGGGGTTCAGTGGGTTAGTGGAGGGGTTGGGGATATTTGAGGGACTCTGCTGGTGGGTGGGTGTGTGTGTGTGTCTGTGTGTACTGGGGCGGGGGGGGAGCACAGGTACAGTAAGTAAGCATTCTGTTTTTCCACATAAGACTGTGAGAGTGTGGTAGTAGTTGTGGGGTGTATGGAGTAGTTCATTATTGCCTGCTTTCAGGGCTCACCCCCCCCACACACACACCCCCCATGCGGAATTGCCTGCAGGTGAGTGGCGCTTGGAGCCCTGCGGGGTCCCCTGGGGTGAGCAGTGTATGGAGAGGTGACATCCTAGAACTCCCTTCTCCTCCAGGAGGTAATCTGCTGATGGCTTCCTCCACAGCAGGGACCCCAGCTCACTCGCCCATGCCTCGGACCTCCTGCAAGAGAGAGAGAGAGAAGGAAGGCGTGGGTGTCTATACCCTACCACAGTGGCTGCCGCTGGTGGCCCAATAGATGTCTTCATTAGAGCTGCTTTTCGAACCCTCCCCCTGCGTTTCTACGACAGTGGTGCCTTTTGTCGTTTTTTTGGGACTTGCTTTGCATGTGTTTTGAGTAGAAGAACAGGTGTGACTACAGGCTGCATGCATCACAGTGTGTGCAACTCTGGCTTTAGCTCATTTTGTGTATACAAAATGACACATGTATATGAGGAGTGTCTTATTAACAAGGGATCAGGCACCCAGGCTCTGGCCCTGTCCTAAAACTCTGAGGTTGTATCCTCCATCTTTATCTCCCTCTCTCCCTTCCTTTGAATTAGATGGAAGACAGAAGCAGACAGTGGTGACATACACCTTCACCAGACTTGTTGGAAAAGTAACACTGCCTCATTCACTCATCTGTACTACCTGCACATATTAATGTCATGGCATGCAGGAAAATCTTTGAGTGGAATTCAGGAAATTGAAAATTATGGACAAAATGTTCATATTTTTGTTGACTTGTCAATTCTTGGATTTGGATCGAAGTGCTTCACCTTGTTAAAACCACAGGATGTGATATATAGGTGAAGGTGGGGGAGGTCTTTAAGTTCAAACAATTAATACAAATCAATTAAAACCATTTATCCATTAAAAAGAAAAAGCTGACTCAAAAAGAAAAAACTGACCTCAGATCAGTGCTGAAGGGTAACTCCCACCCACATTGGTCTTTATTGCAGGGGCACTTCCTGGCTCATTTTCCTTCTTGTCAATCAGGCTAAGGAGACAGGCTCCACCCCTCTCCTGGCAAGGATGAAGTCTTGGGCGAATCAGACAGAGGGGTGCATAAATGCATGGGGTCTCTCAGTGAAGGAAGTCCCATGAAATTACATTTACTTACAGAAACACACACACACGTTTAAACACACAAAATGAGGCATTAGGTACAACAGTCTTTATTTTTCTCACCCTCACCAGGTTGCTTGCATAAATTGAAGGACTTTGTTTTTGGTGAGCTCTTATTGGTGAGCTCTTATTGTGTTCTTAGGGTCAAAAAAAGTTTATTGCCTTTCTGGGAGGATTGTCACAGTCCACATGAAAATAAAGAGAGAGAGAAAGCACTCAAAACCCCATGAACCTGTCAAGAGCCTGTATCTGGAAATTTCCGCAGGCTCAACATCTCACTCCAGCCCTGGCTGTCAAACCAGGAGGGTGGTGGGGAGGTGGGGGTAGGGGGTGATACTAACTAAGGAAATAAATAAATAAAGGAATGAAGGGGGAGGTAGTGAGGGGGGCAGAAATCGCCTTCCTGGTAATCCTTTAAAATGGCAAGGTGAGAAGTTCCTATGCTTGGGCCTCATTATGGGTTCCTTTACCCCAGCACAGCACTCCTGATGTTAAAATTATCATGGTGGAGAGAGAGAGAGATAGGGAGAGAGAGGCTCTCGTTATGCACACAGTGTCTGCACGTTGTGGAGCACGCACTGCATCTGTTAGACTTTTTCCCCCCTCAGTTCTTTTTTAATCTTTTATTCATAGCTTAGCAGGTGATGAAAAATTTATGCCTTGAGTCTGGCATTGAAATAAATGCAAAATGAAAACAGAGGCAGTTTATACTGACAGTCTGAATATCTCTATCTAGAACAAGGCAGCACTGGGTAAATCAGGGGAAGAGAGGGAGCAAGAGAGAGAGAGAGAAAACGGGGAAGAGAAAAACAACATTAACTCTATGCTGTAAATGATACTTTTGGGCTCCCTGTGTAGCTCTGTGCCTTGAGATTATACTGTTTTTTTAATACATTTTTTTCATATCTTCGTTTTTCCAGAAACACTGGATTTTTTTTTTTTTTTACTATCCACATCTCGATACTGTTATTTTCCAAGGAGCCTGACACAGCACGCCATGGCACACCTTTCCAGTGTAAGGTTTGATGGTGAATCTGTCCCCCATTTCTTTAATAGCCAGGGCTGGAAGGTGAATGGGAAGGTACTTCAGTTTGGAGGAAAGTGTGATTCGCTGAGGGAGGCCTGTGTCCCCTCTCAGACTGCCAGAGGGACCCATGCTCTCTCTCCCTCTCTCCCCTTCTGGAAATGTTAGCAAGAGGGTAGCTCACACCCCTGGGAGTATTAAATGTTGTCATCAGTTTTTAGGCTCCTTTTTCATCTTCTTCTTCTTCTAACTCTTCTTCTTCCTCCTCCTTGGTTCATTTAGGTTAGCCTTTCAATAAACATGAACCTGGCACCCGGGTTCATGTTTATCATTACTATAGTTTTGATATATATCTATATATATATATATCTATACCAGATATACACACACAACACACAGACTAAGTGTAGATGTGTTGCTCTAGCCATTGCTGTCCTGCAGTACTGCAATGCACCCATATATAGAAAGAAAATGTATTTTTAAGTGAGGTAAGGACCTTGGTTCAAACTCCTGAAATATAGACATATGCCACCCTTTCAAGGAGAAGAAATTTTGGCCAGCTGTAAAATAGCCTCTCAACTTTCACAGTGGACACAGTTACCGTTACTCTTACCTGTTCCCAGGAGAGTTTGGAACTTTTTTTACATTTTGAGCCAAATGGACCTAGGAACCCAGGAAAGAAAACAAACAGAGATGTGGGCAGGTGTTTAGAGAGAGTCAGCCTAATCGGTTACTTCCATTTCAATGAATATCACATGCATATAAATATATATATATATATATTGGGGGCCCTCGACTTACGAACGAGTTCCATTCCTACAACGTGTCGTAAGCTGATTTTCGACGTAAGTCGCAATTTCTACCTAAATTTTAGCTAAATGAACACCTCAAGTCACTCACACTGTACACACAACACATGAAGGACATATAAAATACAGTAATTAAATGAAACAGTAGTAAAAAAAAAGAGAGAACAATTCCTTACCTTCATTTCTGTGGTCATATTTACGAACCAAACCCTTAAGTCGAAACTAGGTTTTTTAAGTCATTTATGGGAGTGCATCCTAACCACGAAATTATGTAACTCGAGACCGTCGTAACCCGAGGACCTCCTGTATATATACATATATATATATATACGTACCATAAAATTTCATATATTGGAACTGTGTTGTGTATTTATTTTTTTTTCATCATATTCAAAGTGTAGTGTCTAATTTGTTATGAGTGCTGGTCGCTGGTGTTCAGAATAATTATGCTGTACTTTTGACATCAATCATTTCTGTTTTATTTTTGAATTTACAGCTTTAATTTTGCAGTTTGTGGTAAAACCACAACCTGTTTTTTTAATGACCTGTTTTCTTCCAATTTTTAGAATTACTTGTTGTGCCTCTAAAGTCACCCTCACCTGCATAATGAGAGTCAGTTTCCTCAGAGCCAGGGACTATTTCCTGTGCTATGGCCCATGGAGTATAGGGGAGCTATAGGGTATGCAGAAAAGACATAATTGCTCCTTCAGCCTGTGGGTGGCTGGAGTATCAGGTATAGGAGATAATACTGAGCTAACTAGGGGCTAGCTGAAACCCATTAGTGTTTTTTGCAGGGCAAAGTCAATTGTGCACTGCCACTGCAGACTCACAGTCATACTCAACTAGTGCTGTAGTACAGGCTCAAATATATGTTGTCAAAGCTAATGGGCCGAGCTTGAACCTGTGACAACCACCTTCACCAGCCTCCTCCCTTTGTGACTCCTCAACCATAATGTATTCTGCGTGCCTGATGGGAGTCCTGCAACAAAAGCTGAGACCCTTGAATGCACGAGTCCAGACCTGAAATCGTGCTGGATGCTCTCTAGACTGCCGGTACTTCACAGTCATAGATGGGCTGAATATTTAGTTCTTATCATCAAACATTCATATATTACAAAGGGAGCAGGCGAAGATGAGGCAGGGCTGTAGTGTTGTATAATGTTTAGGGGGCTGGGCTTGGTACAGGTAGTGCACTCGTGTTGAACCCTTGAGCAAGGTGCCTTTTGGTACAATTTTATACGCATGGATTGTGTGTAAAATTGAAACTTGTGTAAGTTGCCATGGATGAAATATAGAGGGTTCTTAGAGGTGTTCTTTGTGGTTGTGTGAAAAACTGATGAACCAAAGAGTGAACATAAATAAGGGTAATCACATGGGGGGGTTTCCTTCAGCATTATGTAGGGTCTTGCCCCGCCACCCCCCACTCCCCCAACCCCAGACTCTCCTCATTTTGAACCCAGTCAATAAACTTCATGTTGGAAACTTTGATTATGGGAATATATATCGTGCCTTACCATACACAAAACAAGCCACTGCCTCCCATCAACTTTCAGACAACAGCCTCTGTGTCCTCAGAATGAAGGAAACTCTGTACCTTTGATACAGGGAGGATGCAAATTCCTTCATCCTCCTTCATCCAGAATCCAGAAACACAGCCAAATGGAGGCTTGCAGCAACAGGATTACGGTCGGCCCTTTTTTCTGCACCACCGGCCCCTTCCGGGGGTATCTGGCTACCTTGCCTCTCTCAAACGAGAGTGGGCTGCATTGACTGAGGAATTACACAGCGAAAGTTGTGATAGCAGGCAGAGGGGGAATCTTCAGATGGGTAGCGGTTTGCTTTTAGTGTTTCTGTGTGTATGTCTGTGTGCATGTGAGTGTATGTCTGTGTGTATGTGTGTGTGTGTGTATGTGAGTATCTGTGCAAGTGTGTGTGTGTGTGTGTATTTGTGTGGTGTAGGTGGGTAGATATCAGAGACGGTGGCTCAAGCAGTGCCAAGGGATAGTTAAGGAGAGGGCAGAGCAAGGAGCAGGCCTCATTATATCACAAGGTTCTTTAACTCAAGACGGTCTTTAAATGATGCAGCCTTTTCCTTTTCTGTGGCCAAATTCCCTGAAGGGGGGGTGGGACTGGGTGGGGGGGTTGGGTATCAAGGCCCAGAATCTCCGCTGGGGGGAGAGAGGTGCCGCTCTCCCGGGGCGACGGTGCCCCATTCAGAGTAGGAGGCGGCGGGGACTTGGGGGAGAAAAGTCTTGGCGCATTTCAAACGGGTCGCCCAACAATTAAATAAAGACGTCTAAGCGGCTGATCCATATTAGGGTCAGCAGCTGGGAAGAGAATAAAGGGCTGTGTGGAGGCTTGCCTCACACGGTTCCTGAACCAAATTCAATTATTAATAGACTGATTGCTTGAGTGTAGCTTCACTGGGATTCCCGAACCTGCCACACTGAATAAAATAAAACCAGCGCTTTACATTTTCATTATGCCAAATGATATTTTAAATTGCAAATGCCTCTCTCAGATCCCCCTCCCGTCCCCCTCCCACCCCCACAACCCCCCTACTCACCACCGCCACCCAACCCCAGCCCCCTGGCGCCAGCCCCCCTCTTGCCACCCTAACCACAGAGAGCAACCCCTGCATCCCGCCCAAACGCTCTCAAGGCCCTTCTCTCGCTCTCTGTCTCTCTCTTCCTCTGACATCTTAACCATGGGCCAGGCATCTCGAGAACAGTAAAGCATACGTTTGGTGTGTTTTTTTTTATTTTGCAATGCGGGAAATGGAGGGATCCGGGGGCTGGAGATAGATCGGGCCTCTCTGATTTGCAGTCAGGACAGTGCGCTGCAGAGGCTCGCCATGCCAGCATCACTACCAGCCAGACCACGTCCACCTGCTTTCTTCTTTTGCCCTCTCTCTCTCCCTCTCTCCCTCCTCTCTCTCCTCTTTTTCATACAGGAGTAGGAATATAAGCTCCTCAAGTTTAATGTCTTAATAATCTCCCCCTGAAGAAAATACAGTGACAAAGGACATCCCCTCCTCCCCTTCTCTTTCTCTCTCTCTCTTTCTCTCTCTCTCTCTCTCTCTTTCTCTCTCTCTGAAATAACAGCTGTTAGTGGCTCCACAACAAAGAGCTTTCACAAGTCTTCTGTATGGCCTGCTTTGTATGGGCGGAGGATTCCTACAAACCAATTGTGTCTCTGTAGCTTAGCAGGGTTTTTTGCATTCCTACTGATCCAGTGTTATGAAGTTCAAGGATATAACACTCAGGTTTTTGCTTTTAGATATGTATTTTTTTAATTCTTGTTATGTTGGGTATCTGTGGAAAGATTCATAAATGTAATCGTAGCACATTCAAAAGATGCCAGCACATGCTTTGTTTTTGTGTTTTCTTCCATATAGTGCAGTATTACACATTGTAACCATATACATTGGTGGGATCCAGGAAAAAAACCTTGTGTCTCCTTTTTTTGCAAATTTTGATTTATGAGCAAGAAGCTCATGTCATAAATTCTATGCTGTCTGTTTCATGCCTCTGTGACTAATAAAGTTGATACAAAATGCCAAGTGATTGCAAGTCTAATGTATTATAATGACAAACACAGTTATTTCCAATTTCTTGAAAAGTTTTTTTGGAGATACAAGGTTTTTTTTATTTGTGTGTATTTATGACTCTCATAATGTTGTATTATTTTATATTACCATTATAGTGCAGGATCAAAGGTAGCCTAACATGAAATGATATAGGAATATAGGTTGTCTGTGTGTGTGCACATATATATATATATATACACACACACACACACACACACACACACACACACACACATCACAAAGGCTGTCTGGTCCCCAGCTCCTATATTTCCATGGTTTCATATGGAAATGGCTGCAGACCAAAAGAGACCAGCACATTACAACTGTAACACAGGGGCTTTGAACTCCACTCCGGGGTGCCTACCTTACCGCGTCACCTTGGTTACGTGCCGGATAGACACGCGAAGAGACAGACGTGAGGGAGCAGAATGGGGTGTGGGAGTGGGACCCTGTTTGACACAGACGGATGTGTTTGAATGGTATCGGTATGGTTGTTACTTCCCTCTTGCCTTTGAGCTCACTCTGTGTGTTGATGGAGAAGCAGGGGTGGGGAGGGAGGGGGCTTCATATGCCATACTTCACTTTTTTAGATCTTGCAGACCCCCCACCCCTACCATACACCTCTCCCCCCAATGTCACTCTTGTCCCCTGCTCCAGAACACAATATTTTAACCCCTGAACAGGAGGTTTTAATACTTAAGATTACAAGAGCTCCATGTATCATCACCCCAAGTTTCCCCCAGTCTCCGGTCAATCACACACACACACACACACACACACACACACACACACACACACACACACACACACACACACACACACACACACACACACACACACACACACACACACCTTATGGAGAAATAGACAAGGCCATACATATTGTACATGTCACGTGTCTATAAATGCTAATTGCCACAGCTGTCAATATTTGTGTACTGCTGCTGATTTTGATTGTTATTTTGCATGAGCAAAAGGGTCCCTGCATTCTGAGGGGAATGTCTGTGACTTGAAGGATAAAACTAGAAACCTTCCTGGTTAGGAGCTCAGATTGATACAGCTATTTTAATATCATCTGCCTGCTTCGGGTCAGCCTCGCATTGCTTATGAAAGCTTCAAATATGTATTTGTGACATGTAATGTCCAATTGGCCTGTAGGGGTCACTGGTAAGCTCTAAGACAATGACAGCCTTGTTGACAGAATCTCTGCCTCCCTGTCCATTGCCCCGTGGGGCCTCTGTTTAGGTTTTTATTTAAAAAAGAATCCTGGTCAGCATTGGCACAGTCCAGATTTGAGAACAGACCTTCAGGCTTATTCACACACTTGATACAGTGCCTTTACAGGATGAGCCGCCCAGCGGTCATAAACGCCCATTTTGAGGATTTTCAAATAATTTCTATTTTGCTTCTCTGGCTGGTGTGAGGGATGGTTTGTTGCTCATAGGATCACGGAGAGTTCAGCTCCCCTAACATTCCAACAGAGGAAAGGCAAGAGACCAACATTTTTTCTGCCAGCCACTGGGGTTTTTTCACCTTTAGGTCACACTGTGGTCTTCAAAAAGTGAAAAGGTCACACACCCACGTCTCCTCTCAATTGTGGCGGGATTCATATTCAATACACCTCTTATTTACAATCCCTCATGCTCTGAGATTTTTTTAACAAATTTACATTAACCTCATTCATTTCTCTTACCACCCTTTGAGCAGTTGAAATTTATTGACCAAAAATGGATATTGTAAAAAAGAATATTCTAAATGAAAACACATTAATGAATGCATTTTAATTGTTAAGAGATCACTTCCCTTTTCATTTTATTGGGTGGTTTGTGGTTAGAGAGGCTATTTCAATGTTTCACTGCCAAGCTGTTTAGCATAGGGGCAACAGTGACTGTAACATGCTGTCCTAAGTTAAGCTTCCTAACAGGCTGCATCTAGTGATTTAATATGTATTCAATAAAACAAGTAATGGGGCATAAAACCAACTCTATTACAGGTAGGGGATTGTTCTACACATACTTGCATAACAAATGCGCTTTTCTGGCAATTCAATTATTGTTTTATTGCAGACCACCTCAGAAAATAAATAAATACAAAATATGCCAGCTGTTGAACAAAATTACCTTGTGAACTCTCATTTATGTAAAGCAAGGAGCTTTTTTCCTCCCCCTTCAAAAAAAAAAAAAAAAATTCAAGTTAGTTAGGAAGTGTTTTTTTTTCACATTATGGACTTCTTGTAAAATGATGTGGCCCTAATTATACCATTTTATTGGCACTTTAAGGTGCCAGCTGTGTAAGTGGGGGAACGGTCCCTTAGCAGTTCAGATCAAACAGGAAGCTTGTGCACAAAATGTCACCTAATGTGGTTTGTTGTTTTTAAAGCTTTCAGGTTAAAGATTCAACTGTGATTAAATGTCTTATTTAAGCATGTTCTTGATCAGTCCAATTTCTGTTAATTTTTTTAAGATACTGTTGTCCTTTAGTACAGAAAATGTGTTCCTATGCGTTTGTTTTTTTAAACAATTGAAATTTCCTTGAAGGTGAATCAGACTTTGAGCAGGGAAAGCACAAATGTGGTAACACAGGATGGAGCAGAACTGGCCCTAAACTTGCCTCCTCCACAAATACTAACTCAGAAGGCTGCCTCTTCTCCTGTCTCTCAGAGCTCAAAGGGTTAACTGTGTCCAACTGGATTCAAGTTAGACCCCAGAGAAACCACACCACATAAATCATCCTTAACTCAGTTAAACTCCCAAAACAAGGTAAAACAATCATATCCAATCCTGTGTTTCTTTTCTCATAACAAAAGATATATATTTATATTCTAATGAAATTTTCCCTCCCAACTTTTTTTCCCTTCAAAGCATCTGTCATTTTCCCCTCTCACGCGGGATCAGGTTGTGTCATTGCAACACTGACAACAAGATGGCAGTGTACACTAACTCAACTCCCTCGAGGATCGGCCTTGACAAGCCATAACACCTTTGCCGAAAGAGAAATCCCTCAGTCCCAAAAAACAAACTCAGCCCCCATAAAATCTGTGCTCCAATGTTAAAGTGCGCATTCTTTTTTATTGTGTGCTTCAGAACAAGACTTTTTTTCAGTGTTTTCCAACTGGTGTTCAAAGAGACGCGGAACAAACAACCCCAACGCTGACAAAAGACATGCGCGTGTGCATGTGTGTGTGTGTGCGAGCGTGTTAGGGGCAGCGGAAAGTTTTTGTCTTTTTTTTTTTGTTGTTGGTACAGAACTGACTCATCACAGTAGCAGCCAGGTAGTGCTCTGTGAAGTTGTCTCCTGATTGGAAAGAGATCACTTGCGGCCCTGCCCGTGACCATCTGCAACCAAGACTGCAGGCGGCAAACAGCTGGCTCGTCCCGGGCGCTGCCTGCCGTTTCATGTCTTTTGTTGTACCCCCCACCCACTTGCGTTGTCAGGGAGAGAGAAGCATTGCATGGCCCCAGCTGGAGCACCATCTCGAAACCCCCCATCCCCGCCTCCAGCACCTACCTCTCGCCACTGTGCTCTGGGCTCCCTGGCCCTTCCTCACCTCGCACCTGCAAATAACGTCCCTACGAACAACGAGTTCTCCAAACAACGTTTCTAATTACAATCCCATATGTTTTTTTTTGTAAATCTTTTATTTTCTGTTTCTTGGTCGCTGTTGTTTTTGTTGTTGTTGCTTGTGTTGTGCAACATAAGGGCCGTAGGGGGCGAGCTGAGTGGAAGCTGCAGTTTTTATGTTTTGCCGGCAGGCCGCGGTTGTGTTCAGACCCTGCGGTTTACAGCGTGATAGCTGAGGGGAGTTCTGGTACACTGTAGCTCTGGTTCCCAGGCACCTCATAGCTGTCCTGAAATCTGCCTGCTTCTCCCCTGGAGGGCTGTACAGAAGTGCTTCTCCAGACAATATGTACCCTTATAGAAATATGTGAAACATACTGGGATAAAATATAAATATATGGGCTTATTTGGAAAATACAGTGATAGATACAAATACAGAAATGTATTTAAAATTATATATTTAAATAAATGTCAGATATGTTAATTGAAGTGTTTAAATTTCTGAAATGTGCAGATGCTGATCATTTTATTATTCATTTAAATATATTACGTAAATAACTTTGTTACAGCATGTGACTAGTTGGCATTTTTTGGTCCCATTGTTTTCTCCATGGGAAATGGGATGTTTTCATTGGTTTACATTGAAGAAAACCTCTGTTAACAGTTTCTTAATTTATATCTGTTGTTAGTTTTTAAGTTACACACGGGGAAGAAAGGGAAGAAAGGGAAGAAACATAGGGTTGTTAGCACGGTGGGAGCCCATGATTTTTTTTTTAACATTTCTTGTCTGATTAAGTTGTTGAAAGGTTTGCTGGGAAATTGAATCATAATTTTCCCCTGAAGTGGTATTGCCAAAAAGTACTCGGGGATATTAATCAATTTCAGACAGCAAGCTATAAAACCGTGCACTATAGTCTTATCACAAAGACCCTCTAATGGTTTCTTTTTTCAGTACATCTAAGGTCAAATGTATATGTGAGTATTTCGCCTCCACCAGTCTGTAATTTATGATATGAGTGGACTGAAATATCCGCTTTTCCTCGATTCCCATGTCTGGTAAATCAAACGAAACCAATAAACACATTCATTTTTTTGCCCGGTGAAATGATGTACGGTGTGCATATTCTTTTTTTAGCCATTTATATTTTAATTAATCTGTTAGAACAGTTGAAATTCCAAGGATATTAAGTACTGCTGTGATGTGAAACCTGTCAATGTGCCATTTCACATAAGGATAAAAAATATACAAGCACTCCACTCCTGTCAAAGTGTAGTAGTGTGTTTGTTTCTCTATACCCAAAGGAATGCTGTCCTTTTTGGAGGACCTGGTGAATTAGAAATAATTGCCATATCTGTCCTCTGTTTTTCTTCTACCTTTTTTCTTTGTTGTTTTTTCCCAGACTTCTATTTCTTCTGATAATGTAATTTTTCTTGTTTTCCTTGCTGTACGAGAACATACTGCATAGATACATTGGGTAATTCTGTTCAAATAGTTTTGACTGAGTAAGACAGAAATAATCACCTCCTTGGAATACAAAATTAGAGAATAAGGAATGGTTTTCTTGTTCCTGACTCTATTATTACCGATCTCTAGTATTCAGCAGTGATTACGGTAATTAGAATTCAAAAGCTAGAATTTGTCTTGATTTTATGAATGGAAGGTTGTCTTGCGTAACCAGGAAATGTATAACTGGTTACCCTTTTCCATGACAGTCCCTTCATTTTTTAAGTGTCAATCATGGAGGATGATGGTGCCAATGTCTGCCTGGGATTGGTTGCAAGGCCCATCCTTCTCTCTCAGGAGAGCCAATGGAGAATTAGTGGGCATGGACCAGCCAGTGTTTAGGATATTGGACCACAGCAGTGACAAAGGCCTGCCCCATGAACCACTGTCTTCTCTCCCTCACGGTCACATTCACACAGAGGGCTCTGAGAGCCAACCAGGCGACGTTCTGCACCCCTCTCAGAGACACGCCTCCGGATTAGGGGTCCTGCTCCCGTTCACCCTGGGTGGGGTGTAATTTAGATGGCAATCACTGCAGAGTACTAGGGAGCAGAATAGGGCCCTGATGTTATTCTATATCATTACTATCATTATTTATTAATCGAGCTGCTGCCTTTCTTCCTGATCCTTCACTCCCCCGCTGGTTTGTGTATGTCATTTCTTCCAATGTATGGCCCTGAAAGTCATAGATAATGAGGGACGTTAGAGAGGTAAATGCACATGAATAATCATGTCCTGCTATGGTTGGGTGTATACAAAAAAAGGCGTAACACAGGAGCTTAGTTAAGCTCCTATACATTAACATGAAATAAACAAATCTGTAGTGAGCTTGAAATAGCGAGACTCTCTGTATGCATGTTTCCTAATGGCAGAAATTATTGGGAGATGGAGGGGGGGATAAAGAATATTTGCTCAGGATGTGAGGATGATGGTGTCTGTTTATGCCCACTCAGGGAAACATAATAACCAAATTGAAGTACGTATGCATTAAAAAATATTGCGGCGTCTTTCCAAGGCTCGACTACCAAAAGCCCAGCGAAGCCCTAGTTTGTGTGGATACAGTCATAAGACAGCACTGGCAAAGCAATTAACTGCACTGAATCACATGTTTGCACTAGAGATGCACAGATGTTCACATGTGCCAACGTGCCATTGTTATGAGGGTAGAGCCATATGCTAACTGTTTACCAGGCATTACGTGGATAAGGAAGTAAACTTTAATTCTAAGACTAGATAAATGCTGTACAGCCCTGGGGAAGCTCTTTGAAGAAGGTTCTTCGGTAGTCTGTGGAAAAGAAGCTGTTTGTCTTTTTTTTTCTTTCATGAGAATTACCCACAAAGATTTGAACTTATGAGACTGAGCATATTATTGAAATTTTTCGTAACAAATGTTCAGTACAGAAAATCTGTCAATACACTAGATGCACTTAAAATGTGCCTCAGCTAACATGCTAATATGCAGCATTGTGTGTAAAGGGGCAGGTGAGGCTTTGTAAACTGAATGTCAGGCCTCAGAAGTCCACTCTCCGAGTTAATGGTAATCATGTGAGTGATCTTAGTCATTTCAGAAAAGGGGATTGAAAATTAATGAGGGATCTTCAAACAGGGGGTGATCCATAATGGGTGGCTCTTTAGTGTTGGCTGCGGCTGAATGAAAAAAAATGTAGACAAAGCATGCACGAGATTGAGAAAAATGGTTGAATGCATGTCCCTGTGTGTAGCTTGCGCATGGGCCTCTATTCTTGATTATCTGTTTCCTATTTGAAGTGTGCTAATTAATTTGTGGAGATGGATTGTTTAAGCATGCGAGAATGCTAGGCCTTCTACAGAGGGCTCCTTTACTTTGTATTCCGTTATCAGCACCGAGAGAAATGTTAGAAGTGAAAATAAGCAGATGAATTTACTTACGTTGAGCTCTAAGTGCATTCTTGGCTGCCATAGGGGAGTCGTTTGCTCGCTTAAGCCAAATAACCCATTTGTGGCAGCAAATGTCACCGCCTGAGGTTCTCCATGACGATCTGGCAACCCTACACCCCTTCAACGTCGGCCGCGTTTTCCGCGGCTAAATTAATCTCTTCTGCTATGGCCGAAGAGACTGATGGGTAATTGATAACTGTGATAGGAGCAAACACACAAGTGGCATTCCTGAATTATTCAGACCTTTTTTTCAGTATCAATAAGGGTAAAGAATCTCTCTGTCTGTTTACACTGAAACCCAACTTTCGCAGGCCAGACACTTGCGCTGCCACTCTATCAGAAAACCAAACAGTATACATTTGGTTTCTGCCGACAAAATGTTTTATAAGCTCGTAACAATGTGTGTGAAGCTGCCAGAATAATAAATAGGCAGCGTAGCTCATGCATGCTAATGTTATGTTGTAAGCAGTTTTGTTGACAAGCGCTAATACTTCTTTCATACTATCATCAAAAGCAGCTAATACAACAGCCATTACTCCCCTGCTCTCCAAGCGACACATGATGGATTGTGACCTTAACGTGGGTTAGCCGAGTTTTGAAAGTTAAACAACTCGCCATAAATCACAGAATTATTACGACGTGGTTTAATTGGTTAAGGACTGTTTATTTCCTAAAGAGGTTGAAAAAATTTGGGTTCGGCACTTTTAATTTGCAAAGTGCATTTTCATTACGAATGGCAGTTTAATATTACCCTCTTTTGTCATGCAAAATACGCAACGTGCAGGCAATCTATTAATTGGACGAAAATGCATGGCAAGCGTAAATCGTCTTCTCTCTCTCTTTCCTTCCCCCTCTGCATGTGAACTCATGCATTTATTAAGAGGGACCCAGAGAAAAGTTGAAGACTTTTTCCACTTGGCTGTTGGCTCCTGAAAAGAAAATTAAAAGGATATGACAACCTATTTCCTGCTATTCTGTAAACTAATTAAGAAACTGTAAACATGAAGGATACATTGTGTAATTATCTCAGTCTACCTTTCAGGATGTGTATTAATGTATTTATGGAGTTAGCGGTAATTCATAAAGGTGTATGGCTCATTCGAGGAACCTCCTTGAACCAGAATAGCCCTTGAATGTACTCTTATTTGAGCATTAATGATGCAGGCACTGGCCCCTATATTTCTGGACCCCATAACCCCATAACAGAATCACAGTTGGTTATTATTCTTGCTTGACCAATGTCATTATACACTCTCTAAAATGTTTGCTTACCTCAAACCAATGTAGTTATCATGGCAGATGTGTTTTTGTAAGGTCAAATAAATGTCAGTCTGCATATGTATACTCTTGCTGTTTGTATTATTGTTGTTATTATCATTGAGTTTTATTTCCGACAGGTTTGTCGTCATAACCGTAGCTGGGTGGAGTGAAAGGGGGAGGTGATTCATGGCAGTCAGTCTGTTTTGGAGGCCAGGTTCACCCTTCACCATGGCCCTTTTTGACCACGGTCCATCGCATGTTGGGGATGGGGGGGGTTGTGGTGGGAGGTGTGTGTGGGGAAGTGGAGTGAGGCTGTATGTGACGGTGGCAGGCCCCCAACTCCAACCGTCCCGTCCCATCGGATGTCACCGTCCTCCCAATCTCTCATTTTCCACTGTCACTCATCCGTCACCCTCTGCTGCGTATGGACCAATCAGCCGCCGTCTCCCGGGACATTTTGTCACGCCTTAAAGATGCATGACAAAGTGCTCCTTGATTTCCCAGTTGCCGGCGCTGCCCCCCCCATCCCCAACCCTACTCCCCCTCTCCTCATCCCCCTCTAATATTAAGGAGTCAGTTCCTGTCGCGGGCCGTGATCCGCCCGCTTCCCGCAGACCGTGTTCCTGTCCGGGCCGTCATGCGAGGTGTGGCATTTTGTGGCTCCGGCTCTTTTGCATACCGTCGTCAAGACAGGTCTGTCTGGGCTTCCTTACTGGAGGCTGTCCAGAACCCATTCCTTCTGTGCACACACACGGGATACAAGTCAGACCCCCCATACCTAAACAACAGGGCAACTGTCAGAAACGTACCTATTTACAGTAAATATATGGACCTATGGAAATAAAGTCATGAATATATTTCTCAGCAATATTTTATTTCTAAAATCCATTGCAATATCTGAAAAAAAAAACAGGTATTTGTATACTTGCCCATATATTGTGATTTGATGAAGTACCTATTTTATTATATTTTATTAAAATATTTCAATAATTTTCATTTCCATAAAGGAAATTTTTAAAATAACTTGACTATGACTAGTTGAACCTGCACACTACTGATTACAGATAGACTGCTGGTAAATCCAATCTACAGGTTATTTATGTCATTTCAGTGGTATTTATGCCTTATTATAGAAGTATATTGTATAACATATTTTTCTTATCAGAGTTTTAAACAGGATCTCAAAATGTACCGTGGTGTTAATGTAATAATTGATGTTAGAGTGTTAATAAAAAGATGACAATTTAAGTGTTGTACATTAAGAATGGGTGGAACTGAGAAAAAGACCTGACTCTTGTCAGATATATGGCATTTAAGTCTGCTCAGAACTTGCTTCAGATATTAATTTGAGACACAGCTGTTTGTTCGTTTTTTGGTCAATAGTGAGGACAACCAGCCAGGACAATGTGCAGTATAATGGGTCGTGAAGTGATCTGAAACTTTTTATGGGACTAGCTGAGCATATAACCACAGGGAAAAACAATGGTGCAGTGCATAAAGATATCTGAGCAGCCATAGCTACTAGGAGGCTGTGTTCTTATCCATACACGTGACAACTTTTTGCAGACACACTAACTAATATTTCAAGGGCAGTATTCATGAAGCATCTCAAAGTAGGACTGCTGAACTGGGATCAGGTTTCCCCCCCCCATGTCCTATCTTTATCAATAATGAGCTAAATGGCAAAGCTGATCCTAGATCAGCACACCTACTCTGAGACATTTTATGAGCACGTCATGAGAACTGCCTCGCTGTTGACCTCTTCAGCTTGAAAAGGGAAAATTAATCATAATTGTAAGGGGGAACAAAATATAAGAAAAACAATAATAGCTGGATCGCGGTCTGCACTCAGAAAGTCATCATTTTAAAACCTGGCACTAACTTTCCATTGTGTACCAAGTTGGGCTTGTTTTGGCCTTTTTATTTAATGGGTTCTGGACCTGTTTTTGTAGAGAAGAGAGTCGCTTATGAGACGTTCTGCCCCTGACTCTATGGCTTTTATCCTGTGTGAAAGCAAAACTTCAATTGCAGAATCCTTTCAACAGCCGCCGATCCGTACGTTAGGGTCCGCAATGAAGAAAGCCCTACAGTAATGTAACAAAGTGAGCCTTTTCCAAGCTCTCACCCAATTATGGCAGTTCTCTTAAAATTGGTTGTTTGTAATGGGGAGACCGTGACAACACTTTCAGTAAAGTAGCTTTCGTTTGCTCTTAGAAAAGAAAAAAAAAGAAAAAGTTTATGGATACAATGGTGTAAAATTTATGGCACAAAAGTGAGGCATAATACTTATACAATGATCAGGATACCGTTACATAAAGAAAGGGAGGAGGAGAGGAATAACTATGCAGTTTTGCGTATACTATATCTGAAATAGGCTTGGAGTGAGGGAATGAGTCTTTCCCCTTCTGCTAGGGCCATCAATCAAAGCAACTTAAAGGTTGGAAATAGAATACGCTCCACATGTGTTCCAATTGGATCTTGTTTTCCAGACTAGCGGTTTAAAGGGGGACCCATAATTGTTTATAATACAAAGCCTCTGTTTATCCACAGAGCAACACAGACTGTGAATTAGGAGATAATAAATCAATTTAGTCTACGTATGCGTCAGGAGCCTTTTAGTCGTGTTTTGTTACGGGATAATCCCTATAATAGGAAATGCCACCTCTTAAGAAAAGTTGGTATACTGCTCTCTCTCTCCCCCCCAATTCCCTCAGTGGCATTTCATCTGCACGTTTCAGGTTTAGTTTTGTGTAGAAATAAAACAACCCCGATTTGAAGGTGAAATGCTTTGTCATTAAACCCCAAGGATATCGGTATCTGTCTCCCAGATTGTGTGTGGAGACGCGGTGCATGAGAGAAATAAAAGTTGAACACTCAGAAGGAACGGAACCATTGTGTGACTGTCATCTTTCATGATGATCTGTCTTCAGCAAGGCGCTGAATTAGATTTCGCCCGTGTATGTTTTTCTTCTGCCTGTTTTGTCTTGTCTTCCTGTATAACAGTCAAAGTGGGAAACAGTTCGGAGAAGCTGGTGACTCAACTTCTTTTTGACTTCAGTCAGAAAAGGTATTTTAAAAAAAGAGGCAACAGCAAGCTAATTAACAAAATGACCCTGGTGCTGAAATCTGTGCCGGCCATGTCTCATGTTTTTCAACCTAAACAGATGGGATATCATGTCTAACATTCTACAGGATAGTAATACAAAACCTTTTTCTGCATAATCGAGTCAGAGGCATTCCTACTATTATTGCAGTAGTTGTGTAGCTTCCAGACTTTAAGGCCTGTGGGTTAGTCTTTTCCTTCAGTGATTTATAGGCATTGAGTTTGTCTTCATGTGGAGGCAAAATGATCACAAATTAACATCATCCACAAGTAAAAACTTTCTGTGTTTCCAAACCACAGGAAAGACACTGTGAATATTCAAATTATACAACAAAAATACACATGGGTTGAATCTGTCTACAGCCAGGGCTGTCTGCTAAGCAATATATATTTTACTGCTTGTGGTGGGCAGACAGAGATAGCTCACAAATTGTCTTATCTCCTGGAGATATTTTGGTCGTTTTTTAAGTGAGATACATCGAACAGAAATCACAAATGTGGTTACCCTTCACTGTAAACCTCAGGCTTTGCTGTTTGAATTTCAAGCCAGGCCTCCTGCCACCTCCCCCCCATGGATTTCAACATCTGGGATCCCTGGTGTTTTTCTTTTTTTTTTTGCAAAAGAACATCTGTCATTAAATTAAGTTGACCTGAGCCCAGGTCCTCCATTTGCTCCAGCTGACATTGTGAGATCCTCCTAAGGTTTTGTGTCAGGAAGCATAATTTCCACCCTGAGAACCCATGCCCAGCCAGTGATCAGACAAGTCCCACAGAGAGTTTTGTCCTTTTATTCTTTACAAACAACCTGTACCATCTAGTTTATAAAGGTGCATAATTGAGGGTCAGTCATTAAGAACAAAAGGAGAAATTATTTGATGTAATCCGATAAAGTGTGAAGTGGCTTTTGCTGTTCATTCAGGTCACTCAGACCGTGGACACAAAGAAAGGGCAGGGATCTGCTCAGGTGTCTGCACAATAGGCGAGAGTGAGAGTGATACCAAATAATCCATCATGTACAGTTTACTTTGGCCAGTGTCTCAGCGCTTTGCAAAAGAGTGAACCCGCCCGCAGGTGTGCTCGTTCCACCTCACTTGGGCGGTGATAGGAGCATTTTTGGATGAGCGACTAATGGGAACGGAGGAAAAACAGTGGGAGATCCACCCTTCCCTCACCCCAATCCCACAGTGGTGGGGACAGTCCCTGAGTCCCGCTAACACCCTCATGGAATTGGAATAGAAAGCAAATATTGCATATTAATGGACTGTAAAGTATATGAATCTATTATATAGTAAATATAATGAAAAACATACTTTACAGTAATTTTTTTCAGCATCTGAAAAACCACATATGCAATAATACAAATAACAAACAATATTAAAAATGTATCTGTTTGCTCTAATATTGTATTAGGTATGGCAACATCTTGATTCCATAATAGGTGCCCTCGTCGATTTATGGATCAGGAGGAGTCCAATTGTGCCCCACCAACCTCCCCACCCCCCCTCACCCACCCAGGCTTAGCCCCCTAGGGACCAGGGCCCATTTCCCTGACTGTACAGCGTGACGCAATCCTGCAAGGCCAGAAAGGGCCCTGCATGGATTTATGGACCTAACAGGCACCCTTAAAAGTTCCTGGAATGAGGTGTCATAATTAATGGCCCCCAGACTTTTATTACCTATATGGTGTTTGTAATTAGGCTAAATAGGGTGGATTACAGAGACTTGGAAAAGGCAACATTTTTCACTGGGCGTGGATTTATGATTATTGCATGCTTTTCGGAGGCCTATGATAATGCGCTGATTTGCATTGGGGCACATGTGCTTCATGTCTGTGCCGCCATTTTGACTCCCCACCGAACACAAGGCTCATTCTGTTTGAGGATCTGAGCACAACTGGCATTACTTTGCGTGGCTCTTGTTCAGCTCCCTATATGCTTTTACTTTCAAATATGTTGGCAAACGCTCATTTGGAACTTGAAAGAAGTTAAGCCTTGCAGGGTTTAATGTGTATTATATGTATAGCATTCATTCAATGTACATCTGTGTGTGTATATTGACACATGTTCCTGTTTAGCTACTGAAAATGCTGTCAGTCTGTGAAGTTTTATTTTTTTTTTTTGCCTCCATCAGTCAGCTAAGGCCTCTAGAATAATTGCTCTTAAATGACTCTAATTAGCAGAGAAGTAATTATATGCTTGTTGTTACAATTGGACCTTAGCTCTTGGAAATGTGTTATGTTGTTTAATTTGAAGGAAAGCAATTATCTAAAAAAAAAAAAAATCATCGGACACAAAATGAAAATGTGTTGAGAGCAAGAACTTGTTAACTGTGTAATATATAGATGCCCTGTTAAATGGCGTTGGGAATGTATGTTTATTTTTAGCAATACAATTCATATTATTTACCACTTCCAGGATGAATAATAATAGATCATAAATAAGCAAAAGAAAAAAGAAATACATTGTATTGATTACTTTATTGCTTGTGGCACCTACTGTAGTGTGTAATGCGACCAGCTCTAAATCAGTCCAGACGTGCTGCACTACTTCAACAGCATTTGCATCTCCAGACATTGGTGTTTGACTCCATACAGCTGAGTGAACAGGAGGTGCAGTGTACACACAAGCACGCACGCACCACACACACGCACGCGCGCATGCACACACACTCACAAACAGAGTGCTAGTCTGGCAGTGAATAACCTTAGCAGTGCTGTGCTTCATATGGTCTAATGAGGCTGCTGGCTTCAGTGAGCAATATTCTGTGTGTCGTGCTTATGGCACATGGCACTTGGTATGGCTGAGGTAATTATATTTTATTATAAAATGTAACTTCGCAAACCTGAGACTTTCTAAGTGGGCAGAGAACGAAGGTGTATCTACTCTCCAGCTCTCCTGAAGCATTGGGGAAGCTCACATTAATACTAGCTCCTTTACCGTAGCTTTGTGGCATACAACAGAACAGATGAGCTGATGGCTGGCATCAGCTTTAGACACCGACAGACAAAAAAAGTGGCCAAAATTATCTGCTGGAGATGGCATACAAACTAGTTAACTACAGTAGGTAGACCACCCAATGAGAGCAAGCAACAGCAAGGCCATTCATTACACAGATGCTCCCTTTTTGTCTACTCCCTGTGAAAAACAAAACAGTCCCTTTCCCACAAAGACTGAGGATCCACTCCCCACAGCTGACCATGTGTCTCATCTGTTCAAGGACTGTACAGTAACATGGCTGTCTGCAGGCCTGATACTATAAAAGGCAGAATAGCATTGGTTTTAGGATGCTATATAATCCAAATCAGCCAGCCCGTAATTCACCAGCACACATTTCATAGGCTTTTATGAGCATGAATGGGACTGGGCGTATCTGCTAATGAGGAAATGACCAGTGGATTTAGCCAACCAAGAACTTGAAAGAGATTGCATTTTTTTCCTTCCTCACCAGAACTCTAACTCTTCAGCATGCTTAAGTTTTAGGCTAGTGTTGAGTTTACTGCTCTGAAAATGACAACATCTTTCAGATGCAAGTATGGTTGGGCATAAAAAAGTTTAGGACTGTGAAAATGACAAACTTGGGAAAATCCAATGCACTCTTGAGGGTCAAATTAAAAACCACACAGCTCGGCACACATAGGGGTTGCATTATTACCATTTATACGCTTGGTATATTTTACAGAACGAAGTCAGGTTCAACACTGAATCTTGGTTCATCAAACCCTACTTCTATGGCAGGTAAGGTTGATGACATAAGGTAAGGTAACATGATGAGTACTGCAGCCACTCCTATGCTAATAACTTCCTTTTTTTGTTCTTAGCCAGCCATTTTGGATACAGCACATTTTTGTAAATTGTCAGGATAACACTGCAAGATAAAAGTTTGTATGGCTATGTAAATGTTAAGCTCCCTTGGGTAATCAAAGCTCCAATCTTGTGACAACATGGCCACCATCCTCCTCCCACACACAGCAGTATATGTGCACTCCTGCATGACCTTGCATTACAGTTAATGGTGACGACACCGTTAGCACCTGGCTGAGTGAAACCAATGCAGGCCTTCAGAGCCACTGAGGCAAAATGCGATATCAGCGATGCAAAGCGACCAATTAAACAGCCGTGCTGGCGTGTTTTTACTGGCCCCAGGATGCATAGGGGAGAAGTGTGTTCCATCTTGGTGCGGAAATCCCTCGCGGGCAGCTCCTTCAGTCATCAGACGGGGGTCCGTGGTTGAAGACGGGGGCCCATTGACAGGCCGGGAACGGCAATAATTTATTGTGTATTGATGGAGTGTGACAAATCACATCGGAGCACGGAAGGCTTGGTACCGCCGGGCTCAAAAGAGAGAGAGAGAGAGAGAGAGAGAGGGATGGAGGAAGACTGTGACGGGCAGAGATGAAACCCTTCACAGCTCATTTGGTCCGAATGCAGCCACCTGGGTGGCGTGTCGCTCTGAAAACACACCAGCCTTGGCACTCCGAAGCAGCTGACAAGCAGCCCGGTGCAGGGGCACCCTCTGCGAATTAATCAACAGGGACGGGCCGACAAAGCGCTAAGGTTCCACGTTGACCCTGATAAAAAATAAATAATAATAAAAAAAAAATCTGGAATGCATAGACAGATGTTTTGAATTCTTTGTTTGGCCACAAAAAATAACAAACTAATGGTGCTGAAATACTGACATTTTGGAATAGTCTCTGTGACATATTTTCACATGTAAAGACACAGAAAAAAACGGTCAAAAGAGTATCCTTGTACCTTTCTATATCCCACAGGAATGAAATGCATTAATTTCATATATGGATATGTAAGTACATTATGCCTAGGTGAGCTTACAAATAAATCATAAAGTACAAAGAGAGGAATTAAGACAGAACAAGAGTAATGCGTCTGACAAACACACACTTTGTGGTGGCAGAATAATCCCATGCAGATTGGATCAAATCAAATTAGTTCTGAAAATGACTGAGATCAGAATATTTGACAAAAATGAGGCAGACGCCCGTTTTAAATTGGCCCCCAAAGGCATTTGCAGTTGTTTATTCTGAGAAGGAATAAGGAAAATGTTGTCTGTGTCTGTTTCGCATGCCATGGCAATGTTACTTTTACTTTTAAAAGTCAAAGTCAGTGCCTCTGGGTGGTTTGCATGGTAAGACCTTCCATTGGGAAGCAAGCGTAGGTCTTGTGACTGGGTGTTCAAATTGCAGCCATACCATTAACAGTTATGCGTGGAGGTCCACTTCGGTCTGGCAACAATCGGCTTGGCCTTGCGGAGGCAAAATAGGGTTTAAGTAGGTTAGGTTCATTAGTGGAATTGCTCTCTAGCAGCCACTCCTGGTCAGTCAGATGCCTGTTGATGCATGGCCTGAATATATGCTTACTCTTTCAGTCTCCAGTGACAAAGGAAGTATGTCATTTGTGGTGCATCTGCAGTGCGGAAAGTAATTGCTGTTTAATCTGAGTTTTCTAATGTTCATTTTATTGTTTGTAAACAGCATTCAGCCTAACACACAGTTAAAGAACATCAGACTGAGAGACCTCTTATCTTATGAAACCATTAGAGGTGAGTCTCTAACGTTAAGTCTTGTGGTCAAATGGGAAGATTTGTCACTTTTGATTGGAGCCAGTCTACATTTCCCTAACTTTCCAAACCTGAAAAGGTTTTTGGTACCTTATTTTCCAATTACTAGTTAGCACAAATGAAAATTTTCAGATTTATTTGTTGGCATAATCAGTTAATTCCCTCCCTTTCACATGGTCTGTGTGAAATGTTATTATATATAAAATGAGTGGAGCTCTCACATGCTCCCAGGAATATATTGATTTGAACTTGAATCACCGTGTTCTTTTGTGAAGAGCAAAACCCTTTTCTTGTCACCTCCAAAACAGCGATAATATGAGTTGGCTTAATTTTTAAACAGCCACAGCTCTTAATTTTAAATGGCAGCGTTTCTGACGGAAATCCCTTATTGAGTGCCATCATCACTCAGTTGCAACATCCAGGGATCTAAACTGTCCCATAGGCTCTGGCTGGGTGATTTGTGGTGTCTCCCTCTTTCTCTCTCTCTTCTGATCTCTCCGTCTCAGAAAAATCGACCACCACCAGTGAAAGCCTCTAAGTGGATGCAGGACTACATGCTCCTCCCATCAATTATCCCTGTATATTAATTGAGGATTGGAAACAGCAGCTTTTTATGTATGCAAAGGCCATCTGTTCCATTCATCAGCATTCATTGATGAAAACTGCAGCTCACGAGTCATGGATTGCTCTTAAGTCAGGACCTGAAACAGAACTTATTTGGTGCTATATGTATGTACAATGTCTGTACAGAACGTGCACATAAGCATACAAATTAGACAATCTCAAACTGTAAATAGAGATACCACCCTTAAAGAAAATGTACAGCCTGAAAATGTTAATATTAGGAATGTGGCAAGATAGTGCTGACTGTTGTGTTTCTTATTCATTTCTTTTTTTTCATTACTTTATAGGGCGGTCTGTTTTTTGCTGAAAAATTGTTTTCCATCTGTTGGATCAGAGTTATTTCTCCATCCATCTGTTCTTTACACTGAGTTCTCTTTCCCAGCAGAAGATAATGCAACATAACAATGACATGCGACGCAAGACGGTATAGCGTAATCCAAACGGACAAAAGACCCCTAAATAGATTGAGGATTGATGGATTGCCCTTTAATAGGTTTGTCCTTTTCTCTCTCTGTCTTTATTGATCTTTACTGATGACATCCTGTTCTGGTGTTTTGACAGCAGGTGAAATGGTTTGAACAGGATGGACAGGCCAATACCCATTCTCCTGGCTGGTTCGCCAAAATACACGGGAACAGTTTACCTAACTGTGACTGTGAAGGGGCCTAATGAATCCAAACCACCACGCTCTTTGCCATGATCTGACTGTTTTGATCAGAAATGTTATTCCTCAGTGAAATATTAGTAATTAATTGGGTGTCCTGGCTTCGGTTCACCCTCTGCTCCCTGTCATGTGTGTTCTTAATCTTTGGCCTAAAGCCACTCATTAGTAGAATATTTTGTTTTTAGGATGTGATTGTGGGGGGAGAGGTGGGGGATTATTACACCTGAGGTTTGTGGCTGCTGTCTGATTTTCCAGTTAATTACTAATGAATATTCACATGTTTTATGCAGCAAAATAACTTGTTATATGTAGATATATTTTACTTGAGATATTTTATAAAAATGTGTTATTTTTGATACCTGAGCCAGGCCATAGAGAGGTTGTAGATGTTGAATTTATTCTTTGGTTTTATTGATATTTTTTCCTGTACTTGACAATAGGCCCACGCTGTTGCAGGATCAGCACAAGGTGAATGCTGAATAGAAAGATTTTCACATTCATTATCTGTTTCATGCTTCTGTTGACTGATATAGTTGGAGTGCATTATAATTTCATTATAAGACAAAATTACTGGCCCCTGATAAAAATCTGTAGATTAGGAAAGCATAACAATAAATTATGCAAAGTGTTTGAAAACACATACAGTTATAATTAGATGGCATTTGATTTTAAATGAGGCGACAGCGTGAACTTATTTATCTCCTTAACCCTGAAAACTTTCATTTGCATTCTGTAAAATGAGCTGTTTGAAATGGTAAGAGAGCGGGTGAGTGATCTGATTTGTCTGAGCTTCCGTTCCCGAACTTGAAACACTCCTTAGCTCAGGCATTGGGCCCCCTCCTGTTGCATATTCAGGGAAGCAGGTGAGATCAATGCCTCCTCAGGCTAATCGGTTCACAACAGCCCTGACACAAAATATCAAATGACAGGACTAATAATGTCATTACAGTGACCGAAGCACACCCAAATTTCCTGCGCGGTTGACTGCCAGGGGGAAGGAGATTTCTGATAAGTGATGATCTCTCCAGTTGCTGCAAATACAGTCCAATGTAGGCAGGATCATTTTCCTTTTAAAATGTGTCTTTCATACTCCCAAGTGACAGAGCTGGTAAAGCCACTGTTCGTGGTGCAGCAATGTGTGAAAACCAAAGTGGATCTCGATCAAATCCAGACTTTGTCAGGCGATCTGGGGTGATGTGTAATTCACCATAACTTCAGGGGTCTGTCAACAGCAATGTAGTATAATGGTTACGGGCCTTTGCTTACAACTCAGAGAGTGCAGGTTTAATTCCGCTGTGCCCTAAACCTTACTTTACCTGAATTGCCTCACATGCTCGGTAATATGAATGGATAATGTGTAAAAATGCAATCTTGATAACTTTAAATGCAAAAGAGCATCTGCTAAATGTCTACGGTATAAGGTCGTTCAGTGTCACTTCATCACACTACAGAAAATCATCTAGCCAATCAGGTGCCTTTAATTAGCCTGTATTTAATAATAGTAGCACAGCAGTTCTACACAGTGGCTGCATTGGGTTAGCAGCCACTGTATGGTCTGGTTGAAGGAGCAATTGTCTGACATGCATCCTTGAATTTGACAGAGAGCATTGTGATTTGGGGAGAAAATGTTGGTTGATCCTAAATTTACCTATTAATTAAACAAGTTAATTAACACATTTGATGGAAATGGATTATAGACTACATTATAGATGTTCTGTAATTGTATCAGTTGCTTCCTGTTTGAGTAAGGCACGTCATTTTTTAGGTTTGTATGTTGTGTGTGGGCGTCGGAGTATGTTTTGTACTTAAAATATGCATAACAGACTGAGAGGGAGAGAAAGAGAGAGAGAGAAAAACTCCTGAATAAATGATGTTCTACATTTTGGGAAGCATATCTAGGTGAAATCATAGTGCATTTCTTTTTGTTTTTTTTTTTCTGTTCAGTGGGGAATGAGCTGCTTGTATCAGGGCCATGGTACAGTAGGTTCCTGTTTATAAGTATAAATCTTTGTTCATTAATTTATATGACTATGTTTTATTTATATTGAGTTGTAGGGGGCTGTGTTCCTCTCGTGGAAAGTGTCGGAATGTTGAGTTTCAGTTGCTTTTGGTAGTTTTCAGTGTCGGGGGGAGGTTGGGTTGGGGGGCGCCTGTGGTAAAATAAGACCTGTCATAGGCTGCTCTTTACTTTGCCCTGTCGTGTCAAGGAAGACAGATTGCCTGCACAAAGTCGTTTGATCCACAGTGTGGGGAGGCGTGGGGATGGTGAGGTTGGGGTTGGGATTAGGGTTGGGGGTCGAGGTGGGCGTGGAGGTGGAGATTGTGGGGGGGGCAGAGCCCGCAGAGCCACTGGAAAGGGGGTGGCTTCCCACCCCACCCTCTGCTCGTTACTGCATTTTCATCCATGCATGCATGAATTAGAAAAAAAAAAGATATTACAAGGCATTGTTTCCACGGCAGCGTGCCAGAGCCAGAGCCTGCAGCCCCGAGAAAAGGCTGACACCACAGACTATGCAGCGGCCTGTACGGTGGAGTTTTGATTGGGATCGCGGGGGGGAAAATGGCAGTTGCCTTCCTTTTTGTTCAGCACACTGTTTCCCAGAGATTTTTTTTTTTGAGACAGTCCTCTGCAAGACTGTCAGACAGAGATAACAGCGGCGCTACAGCAGGGCTAATAATTTGGCGGCGATGATGGGGTCCTGGACTCCTGGACTACATCCACCCCAGGAGCCAAAACTTTAATGGTTGCTATTTTAAGTGAGGAAGATCAGCGGTAGGGGAGAGAACTCAGAGAGCTTGTAACAAGAAGCAATGCCAATGATTTTTCCTAGCTGACTACGACAGGTACAGTGAAGGGACTGTAGTTTTTATATACACCGCTGATCGGGTCTACTCCACTGCGGTCCTGAAGCGCAGGGATCCAGCAGCTTTGTCAGCTCTCTAAACTAGTGAGGTTCTCGGATGCCAGGAAGGAAGCTGTATTAGTTCAGTCGAGGTGATGATTAGATGAATCGGGTGTTAAAAGTGTGAAGCTATAATGAAAAAGTGCTGATACTGCTGGCCACCAGGACATAGTAGCAATTCCGGAGAGCAATGAGAATTTGCTGGGCGTCTCCTGATTAAACCTTATAGGCTACAATGACCTGGAAAGCAAACAGCACTCCCATCCTCCCTAAAGCACACATTTATAGGCCTCTCTTTGTGGGTTTGTGACAAATAAAGACAATTATGTATGAAACAACTGATAATGTTCATAGTCAGGTAATGTTTTGAATTCTCTGGTTTTAGTGCAGCAAATATGAGTGAATGCTTGGACCAGTTGGCAAACAAATTAATATGGAAATGTCTCCATTAATTAAGAGCATGGCTTAAATTATTCATTAATTAATCCACAGCAAATTTGCACAAACTTTCATTAACTGACTTTGGAGAACATTTGAGACCTAGAAGCAGCCCCACATAATTGCACTGGAGACTTTAAATATGTACAGCTCACACATTAATTTACGGTTATATCATCAGTCACCATCTCCTTACCTCACTGCTTTTTCTGTTTAAAGCCCAGAACTGAAATGACTTCCAAGGCAGGAAATAAAAATAAATGTTATCAGATTTAATGATCATATCTGAAGACCAATCTTCCTCAATGATAGACTTGAATCACTTTCTTTCAGGAAAGCATTTTCTATATATTACTTCCAACCCCAAAGTTGTATGCTACTACTTACTTTTTCTTCTTCTTAACAATAATAATAATAATAATCATAATAATTGTTGCATCTGATGACTTTCAAACAAAAAAAGAGTCCTGAGCTGAGTTATGTATATGAAATAAAAAACATGTGACTTATTATTTTTATAATTTTTATTGACTTTGTAGCACTCTTGATGTGCCTGAACTGTCCAATGTGCAAATATCTATATTCCTTCATATGAGTTTCTTTAAAAACCATCTGCTATTCATTTTAATTCAGAAGGGAAACAGAAGAATGGACTAAACAGTACATTGCTTATGTAATGATTAAATACATACACACACACACACACACACACACACACACATGCACACACACACACACATGCACATGCTCAAACACACAGACATACATGCATGGTAAGCTGAAACATGCAAGAACATAGCCCTTATACATAAATGTATATATATATATATATATATATATATATATATATATACACATAAGCTTAACATGCACCTGAACTCTTGTCAGCGACATGTCAGCACTCTATCAATCCCATGTCCCTGCATGCTGCTCATATGCGCCAAGGTCCCGCAGTAAATTGGAAGCCCTGGTTTATTTTTGAGAGAGAGGCACTTTGGTCTTGGGTGGGTCGTCTGATCTGCTGGGCTCATCAGTGCTGGGATTCAGAGTTTAAAGCGCTGGCGAGGATGAGGAGCCCGGCGCGCCGCCGCTTTCAAAGGGCACTCATAGATCTGTCGGCGGGCTTTGATCACATGCTCCACCGCTTGCCTTCACTCACAAGCCCTTGATTCCACCACCAACCCCCCAGCCCACTGTATATCATCCCCCAACCACCCCCCACCCCAGCCCGCTCCGAGAGAGAGAGAGAGAGAGCGAGAGAGAGATGGACACTCTGTGCCTCTGTGACCACACACACATCCACTTGTGTACCGTAATAGATAGGGAGCTGAATTTGTAACTCAGGGGTTGCAGGCTTCATTCCCAGTAAGCCATAGCCAGCCAGTTACTCTGTCTTAACTTGTCAGCTCTATAAATTGTACCTACCGATATCCATGACTTGATCTCGAATTGTGCTTGTATTCAAAAAGTGTGTCAGAGTAGAAGTTCTGATCCAGGGTCAGTTATGCCCATGAGCTCATAAAGGACAACAAGGTTGGGATATAAACAGGGAAACCTGATCTGAGATCAGCACTATTTACATATGCAAAATCACAAACCAGAGAATAATATCTGCCAAACAAAGCAGTTTAATGTGTATTCAGATGTATGAGGTTACTTTATAAGCTGATTAGTTTTGCATGATCATATGATTGATAGTCAGTATGAATGTGTAATACTTTCAACCAATCAAGTTTTTAGGGCTTATTTTGTCAGACACACACTTCAGTACTTTATAATTGTGTGTGTGTGTGTTCCTGTTTTGGAATAGCATTATTTTTCGTAGTGTGCACCTCTTTGACCCTTTGCCAGAGTCATAACACCCAACAGGGCACTTGACAGTATGATAGGATACAAAACCCATCAACAGCCTCGTGACAAATGTGCCTCTTAGGCAAGAAAAAGTGTTTACATGTATTTAAACAATATCAATTGGCCCCTGTTGTTTCATACAGTGATTTCACAGTACATGAAATGCCTTAAGAAGGCCAAATGAACAGGTAACAAATGAAATCTGAAGGACACAGACCAGGGCCTCTGCATCCCAAGACTGAGCTCCCTGCGCCTGACACATTTCTCGCTGGCAGGAATGGAAAGCCGTGACCTTTGGAAAGTTTACCACTTTAAATATTTAGGTTTGGGTTATGATGGATCCTTGAAGCTCTAAGCCTGCACAATGACCATGATTAGCCACTTGTCAGCCTGATCTCGCGGCGAGCCTCGCACTGTGTCGCGGGTTTTTGTTTGACAGGCTCCCTTTTAAACAAACACAGGTACCTGTCTCGAGATTGAACCAGCTCCCAACACCACCAGGACATGCTGGTGAGGAAAACCACTTCGGCTCTGACAGTTTTTATAATGGCCTGGCTTGTTTTGTGTGTGTGTGTGTGTGTGTGTTTTCTTCCTTTTTGTTTGTTCTTTTCTTCTTATTTTTGTCCTTTCAGCTTTTAGATGGCAAATCGCAGCATCAAGGTGTGTTCTCTGAACCAGTGTTTTCTAAAAGCGAGCAACAAACACCATGTTGATTTACTTGTGAACGGTGAGCCAAAGTGCAGGCTTTTGACTGACCTGTGCCTGACCAAGCTATGGGAACCCGCTGTTAAGATAGATGGCTTATAGATTGAATGTCTTTTGTGAGCGCTGTCTGAATTTAAAGCTTGACCCTCGGATGTAAAATTCAAAAGGACAGGGGCCGTGTTGATAAATTGCCTGTTATTGCTTTATGTGAGTCAAATCCGTGGACATCAATGTTTATCTATTGGTTCAGTTCACCTTAAAGTAGAATTCATTGGATCACCTATGCTTGTGTATGTTATGGCATATAAACAGTTGGCTTTTTTGAAAAGTGAAATATTGACTGGTATTATATATCAGGTTTTCTTCAGTGGTTTTACCCTCTAACCCTGCCTTAACAAAAAAAAATGAAATTGGTAAATACAATAGATGTTTCTACAAACATGTCTGCAGTGATTTATGGGAGAATGAATGGATGAGATTTTACTTGCAGTGTCAGTGAACATGTTCAGGTTCTGTCCTCTTATTAACTATGGCTTATTTGCCTATTCAATAGAAAGCACCATATCTGATGAGTTCTTGACAGCACAGAACTTGGATCTCATGAAAACAGAATCATTGATTGTCTGCTACACTGAGACATGAACTGCTTTCTCATGCGTAGCCGCTCACCAGTGTTTTCCTTCTGCGCGTGTGATTGTCTCCAAATCTTGACAATTGAAGCAATACAGAAGTGTGCAGTATTTCAGAACACGATCATTCACTAAAATGTTAGATAATGTGAACGTTTTCTAAGCAATGCTGACAAGCATGGAGCCAAAAGCAAAGCCTCTAATGTGTGAGAGGATGACCTGTTTTTACCTATGGACCACAAGTCTGGCCATTGTGTTGCTACGTGGGCTGAGTACCATAAAATCTGAGATACTATGTATGTGTTTCATGCAATGAGAAGCATATCTTAAGTATCCCAAAATGGTGGAAAAAGAATAATATTTCACTCATTAAATCAATTACATAACACAAGAATGTTTCAAAGCTGTTTTGAAAAGCATATTATTAAAAGTATAATAATAAAGTTATTTAATCAGCCTCCATACGGGCCTCGGGCCATAGGTTTCCCACCGGTTTCCTAATGTGCACGGCATTAAATTATATCGCTGAGGTCATTACACTTTGTTAAGTTTATAGATGACGTAATTATGTATTTTCATGTATGTGTGTTTGTTTTCAGTAATAAGTGGTCAGAGGTTATAGATCATGGAAGGCACAGACAGTCTGCAATATGTTCTATCAGGTATCTGCAACAAATGGGGTCATGTGGGACTTCATCTGTACTGTTATGTACTGAAAGGCTCTGATCGCCAACATGAAGACAGTGTATGCACGGCTGCAGTGGTCCTTTGCCTGATTTGTTCTCTCTCTCTTCTCTCTCGCACTCCCTCTCTCTATTTCAAATTTGCACTTAACACCTTCCTGTGGATAGGCCTCTCATTTATCAACTCTGTTTGTCCCCCTGACAAGCGGACCGCTTCCTGAATATCAATACATGCTAAGACAATGCATTGGTCTGCAGAGCGAGTAACCTTCAGCTAAATGCCATTCTGCTTAATCCTATTTGAAAATTAAACATTGAAAAACCTTTACCGTTTCTCTCTCTCTCCCTATCTCTAAAGCCAACCCCCCGCATCCTCCACCCTGACCATACCCCACCACCTTCCTCCTGCCATCTCACACGTTCGTGACATTTGTAAATATTATGTTTTTCCATTTTTCCCTTTATCTGTTTGTTGGCTTGAAATAATGATTGTCCAGGGCTGAAAACTGAGGTTACTTTTTTTATAATTATTACAAACGAATCAACTCTGCATCGCACCTCTGACTCTAAGATCTCGGATCTTTCCAGAGGCACCGGTTTGATAAGCCTATCCGCACTATATATGGAAATATCGGGGCTATTTTCTGCGCTCCAGAGGACCAGTCCAGTTAGTTTCAGGCCCTGATCAGTGACGGAGAACCCAGCTTAGCGGTGCTGGAAGGGGACAGTGCAGAGGGCTGTCGCATAGGAGAGAGAGCTTCCATGCATCACAGCCACATATATTTACATAAACGAGTGCCCTCCGAATACATGGTAATTACTGCAGTGACAGTCTGGCTGAGGAAGAGAAAGAGGATGTCTGACGAGGACAAATAATAGCAGGGGCTCCAGTCAGGTCCTCACAGAGAAGGAGAGAGAACTGCTAATAGCCAGAGCCCTCCCCTCACATATACCATAAATTCATATTCACCTGTCTGACGACGGACAAAGGAATGTCTCACAACAATCCTGTGGTAAATTCAAATATTTTCTGTTCATGAGAACAGAAAACAATGCATTGATAGCTAATACAAATAAAGTTGAGATTATGAGGAGCCTTGAACCCCATAATGGGTGAAGCAAGGATGCTCTTGTTTGAGCACTGAAGCCATTTCTCTCTGTGCACTCCACTGTAAAAGAAAAACAGTTGGATTTGATCCCAGGCCACTTATAGTTTAACAAAGCTATTTTTGGTTCAATGACAAATCTTTCTCTCATCTTTAAATAACAGGTCAAACCTGTGCCTTAAGTAATATAAGTATAGTGCCTCTGGATCAACATAACCAAGTACACTTGCTAAAAGATCGGCATCTGGCTCCAGGTAACGTTATACCCAGCAGTTCAGTTTGCCAGGACAACTGTGTTGTCTCTTTCACATAAAGCCTTACAGCTTCACAATGCTGAAGACATTCACAAGTCAAGAGGCCAAAGACAGCTGTCTCAGGTTGTCTTGTACGGTCATTGAAGTTCAGAGTTTCTCATTCTTTTAGGTGTTCTTCAAACCTATTGCACATATTAAGGTCCAGTTCTTATAGGATTGTCATTTAATTCTCACAATTCGTAATTTATCCTTCAGGGGAGATAGCAAGAGTTTTTTACGAAACAAATAAGGGATTCCTGCACTTTTGTTCCCAAAGAGGTTGTTCCAGGGTTGCTGAAAAGTTGTTTACGTCCCTAACTTCTGGTAAAATCTGCTATCCAAAAAGTCTACAGACTCTATAGTTGCACTACATTGTCAACTTGATATGTCTTTAGCTTATTTCTTTTTTTTTTGTTGTTGTCATACTGTGTATGTAGTTTCGTGGAAATTTTTCTAGTAATGCTTACAGGCCTGTTCTCCTTCCTAGCAAAATAAAAAGAAAAAAAATGGTGAAATATTGATGTGGACCATATTTTTTTCAACAGATTGAAGGGTGAAACTGACACACACAAAGATAAGAAAGTGAGCTAAATTTACGTACCAAAAAAAAAACAAGCAGTTTTGTTAAACTGACTGTGCATGCGGGTGTGCAAGGGTGGTTGTGGGCATAAGGGTATTGTTCCCTTGATCTCCACACTGAGCCTGGGAAAGAGCGAACACTAGCTCCTGGTAGAGGCACACGCGCGGGTCTGTGTGTTGTAGTAATAGGGGTGATGAAGGGGAAAGCGCTAACACAGTTCTGTCTCTGCATCTCAGGTGGGACGTGCAAGATGCCACAGCGCTTGAAGATGAAGAGAGAGCTCTGGTGGATCTCTTGCGGAAAGCCTACTTCAACGAGAGCCCCGGATCATAGAGCTCTGCCGGTGTGTCGCGCTGAGAGCCCGAGAGGAGCTCTTTCCTTGCCAGACGGCGGCAAACATCTTCAATTAAAAATGTGCTTGATTTAGATGACTTCCTCCCCAAATCTTGAAACAGCTCCTGTTTCTTTTCTCTCTGTAAAGTTTGAGATATGAATGAATTCCAGGCCAGAGCAATTGAGGATAAAACATCAAATCAAAAGAGGGGGACTGTGATCATAAAGAGGTTGTTATTTTGGTTTCTCAATGAAAACCTTAAGTAGTCAGGATTCCTCCTTGGGACTGATCTACAAAGGCAGTCGTAATTTGAATGTATGTTTCTGTTCTTGAATAGATAGTGGAAGAGGTGTTGGTATCAGAAGGAAATCCTAAAACCATGGAACAAGTATGGATATTCCTCTGTTATTGACGAGTTAATACATCCATTAAATTAGTAATTCTTTACATCATATTATTACTGCATCCCAATTACATATGTAGAAACACATCTGAATTGCCACTTTCGTGAAATGTGGCGTATGACAGTCACTCCTAACTTTTACAATTGAAACATGGGAAAAAATCTTTTATAGACTTACAGCGCACAGCACTTAAAGACCACAAGCCTTCTCTTACACAGAGGCATCCTTGTAACTGATAGTGAAAATAGGAGAGTACCCTGCAAAGGAGAAACATGAAGACTGCTCTCTCAGTCAACGTGCAGCGTGTCTAACAAAATCAACATGTTTCTGTCTAATTCTTGACATCTTGACTAGTCTAGTCCTGGTTTTGCTCTTTCAAGCCTTCCTCTTGTAAGCCGCATCCACTGACATGAGAATACTCTGTGAATAGAGGGCAAGAAGAAAAAAACTGACTTTTTGCATTGCCTTTCAGATCCTGTCACTGACTCTAAAAAGTTACAGAACTTGGTGTGACTTGTGTACAGAATATGATTATTATATAAATCATTGCTATAACATTCCTGTTATATATAAGATCTACAGAAGAAATTCTAATTTAAATGTATATTAAAGAAGAGCTCCCCAGGTATGAAAGTATGATAATGCATTATTTTTTTTGTAAAGGATCATTATCCTGGAGACTTTAGTTCCAAAAATACTTTTTAATCTCTTCCTCCCTCCCCCCAACCCCCCGGCCTTTGACTAGTGTTACTGTGTCTTTTGAAATCATGATGTCCCCTGGTACAGTGTGAGTATATGAATAAATTCAGCTGTGAATCTTACCGTTGATCTTTGTCTGTGGTCTTAATCAAGTTTTTATTTTCCTTTTTTTTTACCTAGCATACTAAAATCCAAAAGAGTAAAGGGTGTCACTTTATGATTAAATATAAGGTCAATTAAGTGCACTTAAACTACTCTCCAATAGTAAACATTAATTATGTGAAAGGGAATGAATCAAAATTTCAGTAATTATTCATTTTAGTATCATCCAAAAAAAAAAGACGATTAATTATTAAGTATAGGAAAATGTTTCAAAGCAGAATGTGGGATGAACATTCTCTCAGAGAAGCTGAAATCATTTGATCTATTTCCAAAATGGTTTATGGTGTGGAAAATGTGAATCACTCATGGTTGTTTTAATTTTTTAAAAATTATTATTATTTTTTTTTTCTCTCAAGCAGATAATGACATACATGTTAGTTACCAATGGTAACTACTAGCCATTCTTATATTTGTTTTACATATTTTTTTAATTTGTACAGATCAATGTTTAGCTGGTGAGGTTTGATATCTTGCTCAAGTATCTAGATATCTAGTTGTTACCCATTCTGGATTTGAATATGTATCCTAGTAATATTAATAACACTAATTAATTGTATTTATAGAGCATGTTTGCAGTTCCAAATCATTTTAAAATAAGTTAGTACATCTGTAGGGCAACAGAAAGAGACAAAATCCAACAAAATTAGATAAAGATGTTATATTTAACAATAAAATGTTTAAAAATATTATAATGATAAGAATAATTGGCTGATGCAGTGATGTGTCTAAGAATGTATTTTATGCCAAATGGGGTGGGCTGGTTTAACCACTGATATTCATCTTTATCAGTGTAACATTTGAAAAATGTCATCTTGTGTAAAGCACTCTGTGTGGGTATCTGAGAATTGTCCCCACTGCTATACTGTTGTGAAATATCACTGCTCTTAGATCACTCTGTTTGAAGCAAACTTGTAGACAACCATGAGAAAAGTACCACAGAAACACATTTAAACATTCAGGTGAGTTAGTTTATAAGGGCTGCGTAAATAACCAAGGGCTGTATTTTCTCAGAATCGTGCTTTGCTGAAATTCTTGTCCTAACTTGCACCCAGCTTGACTGTGCTGGATTTCCTGTGACTGATTGTACTGACCTTAATAATTGACATATATATCTGTGGTAATGTCACTTAATCAATAGAAACGCAGTAGAAGGAGCAGCCAATAATATCATAAAGCAGCTTAAATAAGGTTATTGTTCTTCAGTCAACAATGCAAACAAGGCACTCTCAATGAGTTGCTGTTGGAGCATGTTGAGTCCATTTGTTTTAAAAAAAAAAAAAAAAAAAAAAAAAGTATGATTTAAAATCATGTACATAATAAATGTATCTAGGGGATCTACAATTCAAATAGGAGATATCCTGGAACGATTCAGGTCAGGTTTGTCCTCTAGCTCAAGGAAGAATGTTTGCTGTGGATCCAGCTCTGTGGGCGTTCACACAACTGATTGATGCTGAAAGATGAGAAGCGAACTGCAGTCTACAAACTAATGCTGTCGCTACATAAAGACAATGCGAGATAGCAAACTAAAGGCCTGAGTACATAATTCAGTGCTATTTAGCATTTAGTATGCGTAAACCGTTTCACTGGTGCAAAATGACCTTGAGAGCATATAACTGATCGAGGTAGTTTACTCCAATTTCTAGTCAAGTTACTGAAATTTTCTGTGCAAAAATGTTAAATTGTGTTAAACGGTTTGGTAGCTAAATCTGGCTCTAAGTGTTATGACCAAGACCACTTTAACAGATACATGGCTAGTTTGTTTTATTATCTTGGCAAACTAGCTGGCTTGGTAACCTACTTAGCTACACAGTAAGCTATTTTTAGTTCAGATATCGAGCTAACGAGGGGATGAAAATGTTTTAAAACATAGCTAAGGTGTTGTCAGTGGCCATTTTTAATTGTTTGCGTGAGGCATGCTAGGCACAAACATATACTGTCTGAATTAACAATACATACTTTAAGAATAGACATCATTTCTGTAGCCTGCATTTGAATAAGAGCTGACAGCTTTTGTGGGAACATATTAATTGCCACACAGAAATTGACAATGGAGCCAGATCCCTTCCAAATGATATCTATATATAACACAGACTTGAAAGGGCAGTCTTTATTTTATGTGATAGAATATTTTTGAAAAGCACATGGTTATGACATTTCAGTTCTGACAATTACATTTTGTTTGAAGGCTAAGATCTAGGTGTAGAAAATACGTTTAACAACTTAAGTACTGTAGATTGGTCTTACTGTATTCCTACAAAACACGCTGCATTGTTTTTAAACGAATGTAGGATGCTCAGCTATCACTGGTACTTGGGAGTTTGCATCCCATGAATAATTACCCAACGTGCACCTTATCAAACTGAACATGGGACAGGCAGTGGCGCTGTGTTTTTAAATGTTCCCTCCTGTCTGTCGTCTCCATGGAGCCCGAAACATCCGTTTCCGCTTAGATATGGTTCCTTCCTGTTTTTGTAAGACTTTGAGGAAGCTGGATGAGCAAGATGTTTGTGTTTTCTACTGTCTAGTTGTGATGGTATGTGTGTTGTGCTAAAATGCATGATTGGTCAAAGGATTCGTACCTGTCCTGTTCATAAATAATAGCCGAGATCTATGGTGCAGCGAAGTGGCTCTTCCAATTCAAGAATGCACGGCTTTAGTGAACAGTCTTTGTGACTTGATATTCCCCGGATTTCTTATCTTGCTGTTTTCATGACCGAAGTAAATATTGGCTACAACCGGGGTGACAATGGCCTCCGATACTTGGGGATTTTTTTTTTTTTTTGCTTTTCTATTGTCGTATCAGCGTTACTGAATTTACACCCATTTAGTGGTGAAATAGAACTTCAAGGTTGTTTGAACGTTGCACAGTATGTTTCTCACCTTTTTGTATAATGATACTCACACTTACAGCCAGAATGATGTATCGCTGTGTCTGTCTTCTGAATTAAAACATTTGATGCATACGAATTAGATACGTTTTGTCGTGCTTGTGTGGAGACGTTTAACAAGCAACGTAGCTAAACATAAGATAGCCTGCTAACTAACTGCATGGCTAGGTTAATTGCTTGCTGTCCACACTGTTAGCATAATGGCTAATTAGTGTTACATTAAATTCTGATTGTTGTTTGTTATTGATATAAAATGAAAGAAAATCATCCGCTCTATTTCTCTGTTCTCAATGGCCAGCAGACTACCGAGACAACGTAGGACTGTTGGATCAACCAAAGTAATGCTAATACACATGGGACATTCAAACACGAAATAGGAAGAGAAAGTGATATTCGATAAGCTGGCCATATGAGCTGTTCTCATTGACCATGTTTGCTAATATATACCGGCCTATTTATGTCCTAGTGTTGTATACCATAAAGTGGTTTCTCACAATTGCACCAGCTGGCCATCAGTAAGATTGTTCGCTATCAAACTGTCGTTTTCACCGACATTCACATATTGTATTTTGGACATATGCTGCTTTTTTGTAGTATGCTAGCTTTCCAGTTGGCCACCATGCCATTCCAATTTAAATAGCGTAAGTTTATCAAAAAAAAAAAAAAAAAAAGACTTGATATATTAACCTGCCCATTCATGCATTTTCTTATATTCCATTTTGCGCAGAGAACACCATGCTATCGGTTGAAGTGTCACAAGAAAATTGATTTATTGTCTTAACTGTTATTACTGTATTGGCTATTTGGTGACATGTTTTTCTCCTGTAATGGACTTAGGATGGCCTCCAGTAGTACAACGAGGAAGAGGATCCATGCGTGTTAGTCATCATTCGTTTATATTATTCATTTTGTGGATAAATATGGCGCAGCTGGGGGGCCAAGAAGAGAAGGAGAAAACCACAGCGCTGAAAGGTGAGTAACAAAAAAGACATCTTAAGTAGGTGCTGTCTTCCCCAGCGGAATTTACTGTTGTCTTATTTTGGCTCGTGGGTTGTTCAAATCACTTAGGTGCAAGGTATGTTGATTGTGAGAAATAACTGGACGTCAGTCATCTAAGTAAAGATAACACCTCAATGTGTTCAGCCACTGACGGAGAAGTAGGTACGTTTATTAAAACTTTACGTTGGTACGTGATAGTTACAAGTTTGGCGAGTAGAGGAAAATACTTAGCCCATGTGTTTGCATTTTATCAGTTTTTCCAGTTGGACATTAATGGAGCATTCCATGTCATTGGCTGTAGTAACTGTGTAGAGAGAATAGAAGAGGGGAACTGATAATAGTTTGACTTGCCTCAAAACTTCCGGGTAAGTTTCCCACCACTTAAGACTCCAGGAATAGCTTAAGGGACGCGCCTTCCTGCCATATTTGGAATGACTGCAGATGAAGGTGACAGCGCTGTAAGTTTGCGAATGTCTCATAGTGACTTGAGTGCCCTTGACTACAGAGGTGACATTTGTTTGAGTAGTGTTCAGGCCAATAAAAATGAGACTAGCTTTGCAGTATGCACATATGGCGCTGCTAGTGTTGGTGGAGGTAGCAGGTACATCATGTTAGAGTGAGAGAATTCTAAATAGGTAATAGCCTGATTCCCCCAAGTCAGAGTTATACCTGAAACTGCCTAACTTCAAACTATGATATGGTGTATCTCTGCTCAACACTACAACTGCTGCAATGCTGAAGCCAACCCAATCTTGGGTCATAAATCTCTGCTGGCACCAGACTGTGGTAGGCATAAGTCAGTAAAGTGATGAAGGTCATCTAGAAGCAGCATCACAGATTTGAGTGTTTGGTGTCAAGGCTAAGTGGCAAATATTAGAGGTAGGGTTATTGTTTTTGTTATTGATGAAAGTAGTTTGAATATAATTATAATGTGAGACATAGTACACCTAAATGTTGCAATCATATATTTTAGTAGTGTGTTGACACTTGGCTGTAAGAATTGAGTCCCAAACATATAGCCTCAAGCTGTGGAAGTGTTGCTGAGATTGGAGAATGGCCAACTGCTGGAACTACAGTAAGGGTGTGCTTTGTTAACTTGGTCAGTGACCGTGGTCTTAAACAGGACACGCACAACATTACTTATAGACTTATCCTGTTAAAAACAAAACTTCCTCGCCAGTTAACTGTAAATTCTGATTTTGGAAGTTGTGAAAAGAAGAAGAGCTGTGACAGGAATTCCAGGAACTTGCTGGAAAAGTAATGCCCCCTCAATTACTCAATAACTTCACAAACAGGGCAGCTATGTCACATCTGTGATAGACACAAGAAAATGTGTCACAGCACAGGGAAAATAATTTCAGAAAGTCAAAAATTTACTTTTACACCTAAAATACTCTTTAACTTACTTTTATTGACAAGCCAGTTTTCTGATTTGGCTCATTGCGCAACACTATTTGCAAACTACAGTGTGTGATATATAGTTTAAAAATGTCAGGATTAGTGATGTGGGCATGTAATGTGGTTATGGATTTAGCGATCTGTCTTAAGGTATGATCACTATTATTATGCAGCATTATTGTGGAAAAATTCTTTGATTAGCAAAAACTCAAATATTTGCACTAATCAAAATAATTTCATTGTATTCTCATGATGCATTCATAGTCATTCACTTTAAAAGCAGACTTGTAATGCATATTGAAAATAAATCATTATACAGAACAGAATGACTTCAAGAGCATAACTTACTTAAAGTTACACAGCAGAGCTTTTGTGGCTTGTGTTTTCTTACCTGGAACTGTCATTCGTAAATGGTGTGATGGGGTAAAGCATTATCATACATCTGATTCAGTTTATTTTGCATTTCAGCCATGATTTCTGTAGTTGTATTGGTAATGAAGTTGGGAGGATTTAAGTAATGGTGTGTAAACTGACAAAATTTGTGTGTGTGTTGAAGCGTAATAAGTGTTTGATGTGATAACCTCCTCTCAAGTGGAGCAAAATAAGTTTGTCGGTTGAGAAGAATACAGTGACCCAATATTGCCAGTAAAAGACATTTGGAGTAAAAACAGTGAATTGTATCTTCTCATGTATACCTTGGTAGGATATCTTGGAACAGTTTTGCAATTAGGTTAGGTGGTACCCCATTCAAGTTCAGCATGTAGCCCCTCTTGTGGGGTGTTTCCTCCTCTGAAGGTGTTTGTGAGGGTTGAAATAGCATCACTTGGTAATGGATATGCTAATTGCCTCTAGAGTATGGAAGAGCAGCTGTCTCAGGACCCAAAGTGCCAGCAAGCGTGTTGCCTTCCTGAGCCAGCGCCAGCTTGTATTGCCCTACCCGATAATCAAGGCTAGCTGGCTCTGCCATAGACGTAGGCTAACATGACCAGCGCATGCTAGCAGTGTGGTGTCTAGCTCAGTCTGCTTACAGACCTTTACTCTAATAGCGCAGCTGTTTTTGCTAGTTCTACACTGAATTAGCGTTCACGCTTCCCTCCCACGCTTCAGATCTTCTCTGGTCATATTTGTGGAAAAATGAACAAGAGCTAGTTGCTGGAAAAAATCTGAATGGTTTCTGCACCATCACAAAAATAGTGCATTGTTCTGTTTTTCAGCACTGCTGACTTCCCTCAGGAGAGCACTACACCAACGTTTAGCATAGCATCCAAATGCCACTTTTTGTGTGCAGGTTTATGGGCGAATGCTGTTCCTCACACACTAATGTGTGAGGGACAGGTCAGACTCTCGATGCGTCTTCCTCCCCTCAGTGTGGTGCCACTGCCGCTTAGTGCAGGGTGGGGCTGTAAGCGCTTTTGACTGGCGCCTACAGAGACGTTCCAATGGCCCTGTCAGAACCGTCACCATGCCTTATTGGATGTGGCAGTGTGCGCTTGGCTGGCAATGACAGGCAGCGCAGTCTCCACCCAGGTTGTGGTCAGTCACAGTTACCGTACGGTTCCATGCGCTAACAAGCTGCTCGTTTCCATTCAGATTTTCCATCAATTGTAGGGTGCTCTTTTATTTATCTGTTTTTCCTATTGTGACAACATGAATGAGAAGCGGTGTGCGTGGCTTAGTGAATGCTGTATGCATGTTGGGATAATTCAACAGTCGGAGTGATTCTGTGTATTAATTAGCTAGCAGGACTTAATTTAGGAATCCATGGGAAGGGGGAGGGGGAGCACATTTGTGCTGACACGCAACAGGTAGAGGGAAATGCACTGTAATGCTAACATAGCTTTTTAGGAGAGTCTCCGTAAAGGTCCTGATGAAGGTGTCACCACGCTCTTCTCGTTTCAGATTTGTTGTCCCGCATAGACTTGGATGAGCTGATGAAGAAGGACGAGCCCCCGCTCAATTTCCCCAAGACCCTTGAAGAATTTGAGTATGCCTTCAACGACCGTGAGTATAGCCGCGACCCGCAGGCTGTTTTTTATTCATGCACTGTGCTGAACTGGCATCACCATATGATAAAGAGAAAACCTCCACTGTCAGATCAGTCATAATCATACCCGTTTGGCTTTAGATTCAATGGAAGATCATGGCCCTTTGTGTACGGTATGGGCTGTCAGTAACTCACTCATCCTTGCATTGAGACGAATAGGAAATTTGCATAACCTTCCACCACATTAATACAAGGCCCTTGCTGGTGGAAAACCCTGAATTTAAATGCTGTGGGAGTTTAAAATAAGAATAAAAAAAAGAAAACAAAAATCAGACATTTGCATAGCCTTGAGCCATGGTACCTTGAAAGTATTTTAGGCAGAACTTTGTATCCTTCTTCAGAGGCCTGCTATTGATTTTGTCAGTATAAAAGACATTTTAAAAGATAAAAATAAAATAAATACATCGACTCCATATACGTTTATATGCCAGACATCTTATTTTAATCACAAAGCTGACGGCTTCATTGCAGTAGCCCTCAGCTTTTTCATTACTGGAAATCCAAGGTTATGTACACCTAATTAAGCTAAAAAAAATTAGAACAGCATGCTAATTATCGGGAAAAAAAGGAAAAAGTTGGGAAGGCATATTCCTCGGAGAGCCTGTGTTGTAAATGCGATGGGGCTGAACTTTCACTGCATGTTCCATTTCATTATAATCCTGTCTTCCTTCTGTTAGGCACCGCTGTTTAGAAGATTTCATGTCTCCCATCCATGAATGCATAATTGATTTCTTCTAGGTACTTTTGTTCGTTCGCCTTTTTTTTCAAACCAATTTCTTTTCCTCCTCACGTCTCCAAGGAACGGACAAGCTTTTAACATTACATGTTGTTGAACTACAAATGATAAAAGCAAACAGTGTAATTTTACATTGGGAGTGAGAACGACTGAAGATTTATCGTGCAGGTTGCCGCATGTGTGCACGAAAGCATTTTTAAAAACGATCCTTTGTCCTGAAATGATTTTTTCTGCATTCCGTCGCAGCATAATTGAGAAAAGATGAGCCCTGGTCCTTGGGGTTTAAATTTGTATTTATTTTAAGTACTTTGTACTCTGTACCTCAAATCATAGAGGTCACAATTAAATTTAGCACTCTTCTGGGCTTTAATATCATGCACTGTCAACAAGACAACAAATGGCCTTCTTCCTGAAATACTGTATTTCGCAATATTAACCAACACCAGCAAATAATTGTATTCAGAAATAAAGCTATAGACTGGAAATTGCTTCCCCACTTAAACGCATCCCTGAATCTGAATCACATGTTTAAAAATGCTTTTCAGTTTGAATTGATTATAGTCAAAGACCTCAGGTTTTGCTCTGTGACATCTAAATTCTAATGTGAAGTTCAAAAGAGGCTCTTTGGAACCCTTGACATATAGGACCCTGCACTCCTAATTGAACCTTACACACACACACACACACGCACACATATGTATTATATTAGATGTATATTTATGGACACAAGAAGACAGGGTCTTCCTCAGTGAAAGGTTCTACGTTACATTCTCAGAAATGTTTCTGACAGTATACCTACTTGGCATCAAGCTCATCTTGCCTGCATAATGGAAACCGGAGGTGTGAAAGCACAGGTGGACTTCCTGTGTAATCAACCATTTTAAAGTTAGGTGCTATACTAATGAAAACCCTTCAGCTCTCCAGTAGTGGAGACCACAGGCATAGGGGGTTGTCATATGAAGACTTACTGCTCAGTGTAACTGATGAGAGTAAAAAGTTTACCACAAAACACCACCCATGAAAAAGCAAAACCCAGGTGGTGACATGCTGTTAGCAAAATGGGAACCCTTCCCTGATCTACAAGCTCCTCCATGTCCCGAGTGGTCCTTTAGGAGCGTTGGGTGATCAGTGCTTGGCAGCGTCTGGCTGCACTGTCCAGCTGGGGCAGGACGGTGTAATGGCAGAGAGCCCCAGCGGCGTATGCAGGAGAGCAGGCCCATTGGCTGCGGCTCAAAGCCATGTCACTGAGGAGGCAGGAACAGTTGCGGGACCCACCCCACCCCCACCCCCACCTCCCCCAGACCCCAGGTGTACATGGGCACTGGGTAAAGAGTGGGGAGTAAGGTGCCAGGCCAGCTGTCCAGGGCCAGACCTGCCAGAGGTCCCACAAGGAGCAGCATCGTGACTGTAAGAGGACTTCGGCCTCATCGGGCCTGGTATCTACCAGATGGGCATCGAGCACTGGACGTACATAATTGCTCAAATTGGAGTAAGGAAAAAGAGAAGGTGTTTGCGAAGAGGACTCGTGTTGAACTGAAGGTCAAAGTGAGCCATAGTGTTTTGTGTAGGGATGCAGAAGCATAGTAGTGAGCATGAAAGCTGGAGGCTTATGGGAATTTTTGCTTGTTTTCTTTGCCTTTTTTTAGAAGCTGTACTCTGGTGAGGCCTAACAGCTGATATTTTGCCAAATAGCTGTAGCATTCCCTGAATGGCCCCTATCTTAATGCGGCATGATTTTTTTAATTTAACAAGAGAGCCGCCGCACTTTAGAAATAGCCAGCCATTTCTTGATGGCCTGTAAGTGCAGAACACATACACAAAATTCACAATGAACACAGGGGGTCCATACTGGTAGTTGTAAGATTGTTAAAGGTTATTTTGCAGATTTTTGCGACTTGGAACAACTGTTGTTTTGTGGGTTCTCTTCTTACCTGTCTCCATGAGTGAAAATTTAAAGCGGAAGAAAAGCTTTGAAATCCCTCTCCTGCCTTGCCAGCCAGATATGACTTGTGATTTCAAATTCCACACCTGAAAATCCAGATCCCATATTCCACCACACTTGGATCTGATTTTGATGCAGAAAAAGTGTGACATCTGTATCGTGCTTGGGCAAAAACAGTTTGAAAAATGGCTACCCTGTAGAGGAGAAAGCACGGGTCCGAAATGACAATCGCTTTATCTGTCCATCTGTTTCTAGAGGGACAGCTCAGGCATATTAAGACCGGGGAACCATTTGTGTTCAATTACCGGGAGGACTTGCACAGGTGGAACCAAAAGCGATTCGAAGCACTGGGAGAGGTATGTTTCATCTTTATTTAATTACTTTATAATTTTGTATACAATGTGTATTAATACATGCATTAATCATCATGTTTTTCAAAGCAGAGCATTTATTCTAAGTCGAGAGGCTTTCTTTCTTTTTCCCCACACCACCAAAGGTACTTAATTATAAAGTATAACAGAAACAGTAAAAAAAAAAAAAAATCCTGATTGTGAATAAATAATTACAGTATGAAAAATCTATCATGGTGCACTATTCAGGAAGAAAGTTTGATGATGATTTTGATGTATCTGTTTCCTGCTTCTAATAACTTTATAATTGGATTCTGAGCAGTAATTGAACACACACACTCCAACACGCCGCAGCACCTTGCCATAATTGCAAAGCATGCAGACACACACTTATTACAGAATATTTCTGAGCAGCGTTTTATTTATTCTGGATTTTCAGTGTTTTTCTTTTAATGTCATAGATACAAGTGAAATGGGATCGTACTAAAATGGGAAGGGACTCCATCTGATTGCAGGTATTGCTAATGCAGGAATTATTTAACAGCAGCACATAATTTTGAGTGAAATCATATAAAAAAACATGAGAACCGCCATTATTTTACATGAGAACCGTTCTTGGGACCAAGCTTTTGTCAGCTCTAATGGGTCCCCAGCCAAATTAGCGACATTAGCACGCCTGAGTAATCCCGTGTAGCACCTACTAAAAAAATAATGTTTCACTTTCTGGATGTCTCGACAAGGCCCCGTTTCCTTGTTTTTGGTGGCGATCCTGGCTTTGTCTCCGTCGTCTCGCGTGATCGGCCCTGGCATGCGGTGATTTATAACCGTTCGCGGCACTGGCTGTTTACACTTTCACGCTTTAGCGGCTATTAATCCAATGCCGCTGTCACTCTCACCAGCATTACACCTGGGAAAGTGTGTTGCGTAAAACTGTTTAGCTATCAAATGGCTTTTATTGAATACCTAACAGCTTAAACAAGTTTTGGAGAGGTGAGACACAACGTCAATATGTGTCTGGTGCAACTACAGCGGAAACTCAACATGGCTCCACTCGTCGACCCCCCGATAATGTGGTGTCAACAAGGACAAAGTTCATTCAGTCACCGCGTATGCAATATGCATGAGCAGATATCACATATTAGTTTTGTTTTATTATTATTATTATTATTTTATTATTATTATTATTATTATTTTAAAATTTTTCCCATTAATTTGCTTCCTGCACTTCACATTTAATTGTTTTGTTTGTTCTTTGAAGTTCAAAGAAAAGATGACTCTTTTATAGGATTACCTGAATGTGTTATTGTTAATCCAGGGTTGTCCTTTGAGGAATTTCTTTTTATAAAGACTTCCATTGTTGTTTTAATATTATATATATATATATATATATATTTTCTCATAAATCTATGAATCAAAATTAAAGTTCATGGAGTAGCAGGCCTGTAAACTTCTTTAGCCTGCAGCAAGGATAGAAGTTTCTGGAAAGCAACTGGGAATTTGCTGCTTTTCATTTCCCAAGACTGTATGTGTTTTGCGGTTATATGTGAATATTCATTTGTGATGTTATTTTAAAGTCAATCCTAAAGTATTTCAAGGCACTTTCTACTGGCAGTGCTTAATGCTGCTGACAGCAGTACATTGAACAAAGCCAACTGCATAAACATGACAGATAACAGCAGCAAGTCTTTACTTCTTAAAGTAAACCAAATAAGATTCAGACATAGGGTATTTTTTCAGGCTAACTCCATCCACAGCGAAATGAAAGGTTAGCATTAGCAACAGAGTGAAAGTCATGGTTGACATCGGCAAGAGGAATGAATCTTGATGGACATTTCTAAAGAAGCAGAATTTCTGTGTTTTTGTCTTTATTTTTTTCCTTCAGTCCTTGGAGCTGCAGAAGGGTTGAAGGAAGTCAAGGCCATGTCTTTTTTTGCACTTGGTGCTGAGAAAACATTTTTTTGCTGAGAAAAAGGAGCCCTACGTATGACAATAAATATCCTTGAGAAGGCAGTTGGGTGTCCTCTTCCGCCTCTCTGAAAGTTCCCCAGCCGTGGGTGTGTGCGAGTTTTACCCAGAAGGCCTTGTGTAGGATGGAGATGGGGCATGGAGCCTGTGCCCTCTCTGATACCTCTTGTGGAATGACGAGTCTCCGGCAAGCTTTTTATTCCTTTTACACGGCCGTATGTCTTTGTGAAGAGGTGGCGCATGCGATCCCAGCCGAAGGCGGCTGCATTGTAAGAGAAATCTCAGCACCAGATGTCCAATTTACACTTCAGTGTTCCATGAATGGTGTTGTTAATTTCTGGGCCATGTGCAACGAAGATTCACAGCTGTGATTGCTCGCTTTGGCCGAAGCATTGCACATTTATCTTTCATTTCTGTATATGTATACACCCTCACCTATAACACCTACCGTAGCTTAATAACAGGTGTACCGGTTTTGCAGCATTGCACAATCTGGCTTTGGTGACCTTGTGAATGTCATACTTTTCAGCACTGCTGATGATAGCTGAAGCCAAACCAGTTCTCTGTTTATTTAATTGAGTTTTTCTCTACCCTTTGCTTCCTCATTGCTCAGTTTAACAACTTAAGTAGTCCAGCCCCTGGCCCATTCCATTAGTCTGCTTTGTAACTTATGTCTTCTGGTCTATGACAACCCTCACTGTGGCGACTGAAGGTAAAGCACCATGTCTGACTGTCTGTTCATGAATTTTTTTATTAGCAGTGCAAGGAGCTGGCAGCCCTTAGAGAGAGACCAGTGCAGAACTGCCCAGAGTGTCCCGTCAGAGTTTGGTACAAGAGCCTCACCTGTTATTGTGGCCCCTGGCATCAGGGTGCCCTCAAAAATGCAGTGTGACAGACGGAACACTCGTTACCTGACAGATAATATCTCTAAAACAATTACAGCTCCGTAGTGCTCTGATTATGGTGGGAGCGCTGATTAAATAATGCAGAAATAATGCAATGCTGGGAGTGTGTAGCTTGGCTCTAATGCAATCTGCGCATGGGCCCTGAGGGTGGACCGCTGTGCTGGAGTGAAATTGAGACGCTTTGCATGGAGCTCAGTCAGGCGATCCTCATTTCCTCCATGTTAATATCTGTACTAATCATTGTTAGAGGGTGCAGGGTAATATTAAGTGTGTGTGTGTGTGTGTGTGTGTGCGTGCGTGCGTGCGTGTGTGCGTGCGTGCGTGTGTGTGTGTGTGTGCGTGTGTGTGTGCGCGTGTGTGTGTGTGCGTGTGTGTGTGTGTGTGTGTGTGTGTGTGTGTGTGTGTGTGTGTGTGTGTGTGTGTGTGTGCGTGTGTGTGTTGGGGTTTTGGGGAGGCTGTGCATTCTGATCTGTCCTGTGTTTTTTCCATGACTGTGTTAACTGTAAAGTGTGTTTGTCTGAGAATTTCTGAATGCCTTGGTTTGTGTATGTCGTGCCAAGTATATACATAAAAATGGAAAGTTGCATACATGTATTGAAGTGGATTTGATTTTTATAAGTGTGTAAGTATGTGTATCTGTTACAGCTTTGTCTTGTCTACTCGTTTGAGTGTGAGTTCTCGTGTGTGTGTGTGTGTGTGTGTGTGTGTGTGTGTGTGTGCATGCATTTTAGAATGGTTGCATGCATATGTGTACACTGTGCCATTAAAGTGACAGGACAACCCTGGTGGGTCCCAGAAAGTGTAATTATTGCCGTAAGTGATAGTTCTCCAGATAGGAGATAACTGTGGGCCCCAGTCCAGCTTGAAGTACATTAAGCTGTTAATAAATGAGGATTTTTTTTCTTTCCTCTCTCTGCATCTGTGGAATGACAAACACAGAGAGAATATTCTAATGAAGAAGGGACCGGCCAGATGGCTGTATTATGGTGCAGTTTTTTTCCTCTCTGCTCCTGACATTACAGTTTGTTGCTCGATGCACCAGAATTAGTCTGGAAAGACAAAATCAGAGTTGGACTTTTCTTTGGCATATTTGTCGCTTGGCCCATGTGTTGTCTTTCCTGGTTTTGGCTTCCATCTGGTCTCGACCCTACATGCTCGGTCTCTTGAGCAGCTGGAAAGTTACAGTTTTTGAGACTGGTTTATTGCAATCTGATTGGTTCTAGCAAGTTTTAGCCAGCATTAGTGCTATAGGTCAGTGGGGAAGGTGGCTTTTCCAACTACTATTGGTATGCCACCCCCACAAAATCATGACTCGTCACAAGAAGTGGCTGACCATTGGTTTGTTTGTGAAGCACACCCCAGAGGGTGGGTGGACTTGCCTTAGCTCAGTGTCTACCTGGTCAGGGTTATAGTTCCCTGAGGTTAATGGCTTGATAAGTTAGACTAGGCTGCATATTTTTATCAACTGGTCCTAGAAAGCACATACTTTGATTCTTCCCAAAAGAATGTTATAATGATGCTGCTCCATCACATTAGATTTCAAGAGCTGTGGTGTGAAATTAGCCATGTCTGCTGATTTGGCTGTGAACATGACAAGACATGAAAACAGAAGTGAAACGGAGCATTTTATTGCAACAATCTTAATACACATTACAAAAATGGGAAATAGTTGAAGTTTGAGAGTGATGACAAAGAAAGAATAAAAGAAATCAGAAAGAATCATTCGCACCATTATTTCTCTCACACACTCTCTCTCTCACAAACACACAAACACACACACACACTCTTCCCTTCACACATTCTTGCAGGCACACACACATGCACTCTTTCACTCAAACATTCACACACATAAACTAACACACACACACAGAGCAGCTCAAGCTTCTTATATCCAGCTGTACAAAACGCAACCCATGGATGCAGTAGTAAGCCAGCATGCCCATATCAGCCCCCTGTGTTTTGTTAAGACGTTTAGGTTAAGAAGAGCTCTGAAAGGGAGTGAAAATGGCAGCTGTCTTTCTTGATTTATCACGTCCGCTCTTCTTTTCAAACCCCTGTGTGTGTTTTGTGTGTGTGTGAATGTGGGCTTGTGAGAGAGAGAGAGATAGCGAGAGAGAGAAAGAGAAAGAGAAAGTGCGTTTGGGGGGATACAAGGGCGTACTGTAAAAGTGACTTACCCCTCTGCCAGCTTCTAAGGTAACACCTGAGGTGGTCATTAGGCACCGATTAAGTGGCATATGCAGTGAGTGCCGATTGAGAAGGGGGAAGGTTTTCATCAGCATACAGAGAGCGCACTCGCTGCAGACGTAGTAACAACAGACGGCCTTGTGGGAATTTAGTTAAGTGCACGTGCTTTGTTCCTCCAAGCACCAGACGTACACAAAGAAAAAGAAAAAAAAGTTGAAATAAGATAACAATGCCCTGTATTCTAATTCTTAGCTCTCTGTTATACAAGCTACCCTTAAAATAAACAGTATTTTTGTTGTTTCTCTCTATTTCCCCCTCTCTCTTTCTCTCTCCCTCTTGCTTTCTGTTTTTTTTTATGTGGGGATTTTCTGTGCGTTTTAAAAATGTAATTCTTTTCTCTGTGCTGTCATTGTTACAGTCTTGAGCCCCTCACTTTCATTATGTAAACAGCTTTGATGTCACCACTGTTCATTCTTCCCCGGCTAAGTGGCTTTAAAAAAAAAAGGAGGGGGGAGGGAGTGAGTGTTGATAGACTCAGCCCTTCGCCTGTTTGAAATATGGTGGGGGGGCAAACGCGTCTGATGGTACCTGATAAAGAGTTCATCCTAACCCGGGTGTGGGGTGAGACTCGGGTCTCTCGGCTGTAATTAATCAGGTCTGTTTAGGCCTACACTGGGGGGGTGGGGGTGGTAAACTCACCCCCCCCACCCCACCTCCCTGCTCCCCTTGTGCCCATGTTACTGCTGATGATCCCCCTTATAGTTCACATAGAGAGGGGTGAACAACACCAAACCTGATTGCATCGATCTGGGTTCACATTCAGACTGACTGTGTTGGAGTTACATGCCTCCCTCAGTTTGTTTGAAGACCATTCGCTCATTTTCCACTGTGGGGGGGTAGGAGTTGGGTTGCGAGGTGTGTTTTAAAAGTATTACAAACAAATTGACTGACAGACTCACCGTGCATTTAGTGACGACCCTTTCCCGGGGGCTAGTGTTGGTGGCGTATCTGGTTCCCATACATAACGGAGGCCTTTGCTGGGGCTGGTGTAGAGCCAGCCCTCCCCCTCTCACACACTCCCCTCCGCCCCTGGACACTCTCCACTGTCATCCCCAGCGTGATCTGGCACCGGACGGATGATGCCTTTTGGCATCTTGGATCAGCCTGCACCCCTGACAGATGTCTAGATTGTCATCTCTCGTTCTTCTGCAGGCAGGCTCTGAAGAGTCTGTTACTGGTTTTTTTTTCCCATGCATTCATTCAAGGAACACTCCCATGTGGCCCTGTTTTACGCCTGTCCTTTTATGTCTCAGCTGTAGCGGTGTTAGCTGTTTTTAATTTTTCAACGCTGCAGTAGCCTTGTTGAAGACGCTCCAAGCGGCTCGGTTTCCCTTCGCCTACATAAATTGTTTGTGATACTCCAGCGGAGTTCTTGAAAAATGAACCTGGTTGACCCCTGTCACAGCAGTGCCCTTGGCATTATGGGAGATGTGTGCTTTTAGCACTGGCACAAAACCACTTTTTTGTATTCACCAGCAATGCATTATTGGGGAAACAGGATAAGACTCAGTCTTACCTGCAGGCCTCTAATTATCAAGCTAATAAGACAGTATTAATTACTTGACAAACTGGGTTTGTAATTAGGCTGTTGGGTGAAGCAGAATGCATGAAGAAAGACTTCTCTCCCAGCAAAGAGTCTGAGCAAGGCCTGGGTGGCCTTTTTTTTCCCTCTGTCAGAATTAACATTTTGTAGAATCAACAGCGTTTTCATTTCTGTTCTGTTCAAGGCAAATGATACTGCTTCAGCTAAAATGTCTGCTCCTCCATGTACTTAAGACTTGTGGAGAACTTCCAGATTGACCATTTTGACAAAATCTAGATTGTCTCCACATGCCTGTGTTCTGATTGGTCAGCAGGCTTGTGGTTCTGCCACCCCAAAATAGTCCGTCTCATTGGGTCCTGGAGCCCCAGTAATCAACCACAGGATTTGGCCGATGTTGCATCCCAACACAGTACATTTTCGTCCACTTGAAAAAAAGACCCCGTAGTGTTACTGTTGAATGACACAAACACACACGCACGCACACTTAAGAGGACCCCCTCCTTCCCCCGATCCTCTCTCCCTCTCCCAATCTGATGGTTTTTTCAGCCACCTGAGACACTGAACAAATAATACAGTGCAAATGAAATTTCCTGCAAGGCTTATTGATATCATTAAACACTGGCGTATCAAGGTCCGGAATCATTTAGTCTTCATCAGGGAGTCTGACATTTCGTGAATTAGGTGAAATTTTAACCGCATATAACTTTAAAAGCGTATCTGCCATCTCCCTTCATTGGTCAAACAGTGAAACCTTTCATTTCATTGTACTTTGTGTTTTTTATGACTTCCCCCAGATTGGCGGTCACAGCCAAAATCAAAATAGCGTCATTTTCCCGAAATGTATTGATGTGGAAATTTCAATAATTTTATAAGCAAAAACATTATAAAAAGAAGGTTTTCGGCCCATGTGAGGATAATGGCAGTGGAATTAGCATTAGAATTCCTGACTATTATTGAAAGGGGTGTCCAGTTTCACCTATTTGGTAATTACTCACTAAGGTTTTCTGCTGACTATCTTCTGTTCTTCAGTGTTTCTCTCACTAGTAATGCATCTGGAAGGAAGTAACACTATAACCTTGTGGTCATTACAGGTGTAGCCATACTTGTCAGAGTCAAAACTGTGAGACTGGCAACCTATTGTAGCTGTTATAACATAACATTTCCCATCCTCCCAGACATTCTTTTCCAATGAACCAAAGGCTAGTTACCTCTTCTGACTAAGCACTATCTAATGTTGGAAACTGAGCCAGTTGAACCCACCCTCAGAAACCAGAGGGCCAAAAAGGCAGCCCTTGACTAAAGCATCAGTGTGTTTTCTAGATTCTCAATCAAATATTGAGGATCGATGGAAAAATAGAATCAAGTAAATGTTATTTCAAATATGGATATTCTTAGCCCAAATAAAGCATAGCTGCGCTTACACATTACAGTCTGTCTCATTCTTTTCAAGATGCAATGACATATATCACCATTTAGCATTATTGAACATTATCATCTGTTTGTATGGTAGTTCTGAAATGGGGATTTATGTTTAAAAACTGCTTTCAAGTTTCCAACATTTCATAGAAACCTATCTTGTAACTGCCTTATATATGACTTACAGGTGTTCGTGAAATGGTATTGTAAATAAGCTGTATTTGTCACCGAGTGATAAAACAGTATCTTACACAAATCCACAAATAACTTTCCATTTATGTCAAACTCGTGAATGGAGGGGAAAAAAAATTAAGACGCTGATGATAAGCCAACATTATGCTTGCACTTCAAGAGGTTTGCAAAATAGCATTTTTTTCAGAAAACTTTATTTAAAACAAAAACTGCTTCTTGAAGGATAAGTGTTTCTTACACTTTTGATCAGCCTCCAGAGGGGAAGCCCAATATGGCAGCTGTAATCACCTCTTGGCTTCAGTGCTGTATGAGTAGGATTTGCCAGTGTACAAGGTCACATTGCATCCATTTTTGTAAGTGTGTTTCTCGTGGCATTCTGTGCCGTGGGCTGTAACATTATGTGGAGCAGAGACCCAGAAGTGCGGCACATCCCAGAGACTCCTCACACCCTCCCTGCTCTGAGGCAGATCTCCAGACGCTGCTAACCTTCAAGTAGTCTCAAATCTGTTTTCTCATGAGGCCCACACAAAGATCACAAGGATTGCTTTTTGGAGAAATTACAGTCAGATGACCAGGGCTCATACGTGACCCCCCACAACCCCTGTCCCCCACCAATTTCCCACAATCCACTCCGCCCTCTCCCTTTTCTGTTCAATAGCTCAGGGGTCATTTGCAAAAGACATAAACATGGGTGCCATGAAAGAAGGCTGTCTTTCAAGTCAGTGTTGAGCTTATGTTTTTGCACGCTTTTCCCCAAGAAAGCTTATGAATTCTGCTGGCAAGGGGGGAGGATGGGGGAGTTGGTGGAAATTAGAAACAGTGGATGGAAGAAAGGCAGGAAAGAAAAAAATCTAAAGTTGTTGATGTCATTGAACCATGAAACTTGTGTCCTGAGGGTAAAATTACACTGTATACATGTTCCATGCAATATAGCTTTGGGGATAAACACACCTTATATCAGCACTCAGCTTGTAGTTCAAGATTGTCTCCTTTGGTTGACAATTCCCCTGCACTTTACCAGTGCACCAAACAAGAGAATTTAAGACAATCCCAATTATCTCCCACATTGAAGGAGTCTAGAGGCTTGACTGGATATACAGCCAGATAAGTGAAAAATGCAGGAATAGCTGTTTTTCTATGTTCTTGCCTTGGGTGCTGGCCCAAGACAGCACATTTAATGTGTTGTGTAATTCTGATATCAATATCAGATGAGTGTATGTATCAATCGATTGATATACGTTTTTCTCTTTCTCTCTCTCACTGTCTCTCTTTTTACTCTTCTTCCTCCCCAGATCATCACACAGCACATTTATGAATTGCTGGAGAAAGAATGCAACATGACTAAAGAAATACTTCCAGTAAGTAATGCTGAGGAATAGAAAACAAGCAGTGTTTTTCATTTTTGATTTATGCTTTTGAAGATTAAACTGGGTATTAATGAGGAAATTAATGTAAATACGGTTGCTTCACTGCCAGATTATGATAGACTGTGTCCCCTGAAAATGAGGATGCGGAATCTTTTTTTTTTTTTTTTTTTTTTTACACCACGGCGCTCTCTCATTGTGAAAGTCGCTCGTCAACAAATTAAATGTATTGTGACACGTTATTTAAAAGTAAGAAAAGCTAATCCTTAATCCGTTTTGCATTTAAATGTGTTCAGAGATACTTTATTTGCTGTCAGGAGTTATTCAGACCTGCCTGCCTCTGGGTTCTGGTTATGAAGCGGGTGTTTTTTTTTTGTACTTGGGAGAAAAGTGTAACGTATTTTAAGGTGCGATCATTTTTCAAACTGGGCTTTTTATAAAGCTGCTTGCTCTCGCGTCCAGTCGCAGTACAGTGTATATATCAACGCACATTAATCACACTGGGGATAATGCAAGCTTGTTTAGGCAATGTAGATTGCACATGGGTGATCTCACTTGGGTATTTAAATACTTTTTTGGGAGGAATCTGGGGCACTGGGGAGGGGGGTGGGCTCTGTAGATTGTGGCGTCCATGTCTGTATACAGGGTGGGCCCATCCACCTGCGCCTGGCTGAACTTCTGACCGCTGCCTCTAAGCAGATTAAAGGGGGTTTAAGCAAAGAAAGCAAGATTTTTCCTTTCTTTGCGTCTCATTGTCCACGCGGATTAGCAAGGAAACCACCCAGGGTTTTATGGACAGTGCGTGTCCACTCCCGGATTCTTTTGGTCAGATTGGAGACGACTCCCATGAAGAGAATAAGAAACAGTCCCTCTCTGAGTCTCTGGGCATGAATAAGCTGTTCACAAACAGACGTCGGCCAGCGCCTTTGATCGTCTAAACGATAATCTCAGCGGATCGTTAGCACTGTTTTGTTTTTTTTTTAAACTGCTCTCCATCTTTGTCGGAATGCCATGTTGTTAGCTTTGTAGTTCTGCATCTTGTATATTTAAAGAAAAAACTGATTCCCAGACAGTATCGTCTCATATTAAAAAAAGAAACTAATTTCCACATGAGAGAAATCACACAGTTTCTTATTGTAAGGTGTAATATCCAGTTTCCAGTTACCTCCCTGGAATTAGTGACCTGTTTGCTCTGTGAAAAATGTGATTCAGTAAGAAAAGAAAGCATCAATTTTTAGGGAGCTATCACTTTAACAACTGTAAATACGATAGTTCCAGGAAAATGATAAATTCATTTCGGGTGAAATATCCCTTTATGGACAGTTAACAGTTAGTAAGCTTGAAGTGAAAGTCGAGTCTGAAAGACCTAAAGCGAAGCCTTCAGCCATGCCTACATCTCCCTCCAGGTGGATGCAACAGAGGACGAGCCGAAGAGCTTCATCTACCTGAGCGAGGACGCTCTCACCAACCCGGACAAGCTGCTGGTTCTTATCCAGGGGAGTGGGGTGGTGCGGGCTGGCCAGTGGGCCCGTCGCCTCATCATTAACGAGGACATGAACAGTGGGTCGCAGATCCCCTTCATCAACCGGGCTGTAGAGGTAGGAGCTGTGGGGCCATTGGGGGACTGGTTGGGTTGGGAGGAAGGGGGTGTGGCCAGAGATTTTACTGACTAACCAGGCGGTCAGTTCCTGTGTGCATTCCTTAATCATGCCTTCACAGTGGCCTACTCCACCCAAACTTACCTCCTGACTCCACTTAAAGGAACACACTGAAACAGGAAACAGAGAGTAATGTCAGTAATGACATGTAGGAAATTGTTTTTTGAGAAAATCCAAAAATGGCCTTAACCTTCAAAAGTAAGCCAAAATGCCCATATTTTTCCTGATGTCAATTTTCAAACTTTGGTCAGTGTGCTACATTTCCAAACTACAGGATGTGATGCATCAGGATGAGTCAATGGCCCTTTAAATAGACTTGATCAATGCCATGTTTTTTCAACAGGGCTTTTCAGGAGATTCTTATTGGTTACAGGAGTTTTCAATGTTGTGCTAACCGTTCAGGACACCACTGTCGCAAAGGATTGTCCAATGGTGAAGCCCCTTCCTGCTGTAATTTTCTTAAAATGGATTCAGATTCTGTTGACTCACCACATCCTGAGCCTTCATGTTCCTTCATCATCTCTGCTGCTTAAATGGGAGAGGTTCCAGTAAGTCACAGCAAATTGTGTTGCTGTATTACAGTACAAAATTTCTGTTGCACTGGGTCAAAGGCTCTCATGAATATTCATAAGTAATTGTCGGAAAGTTTCAGTTGCAAGAAAGACCTTTCAGCGTTAATATAGAACTAAGTATCTGGTTTGTGTTTTGAATCGGTGGGGTGGTTTCTGTTGCCATTGACACCACCTCGGTTCCTTTGCCCCAGTGTTGCACTGATGGTGGCTGGTGTGCCGCATCATAAGAAGGTTGCAGGTTCAAGTCCTGCAACAGGCAGATACTTCTGTGGTTTGAGGTTTGTACTGTACTGAACCTGAACTGCTGTTGTGACTGCACCCAGCTGTCTGAACAGATAATGTAGCCACAAAATGGGGCTAAGCGAGTGGAATGCAGCCCAGAAGGGAGCGATTCTCTAAACAAGTAAACAGTGTAATGTACGTGTCAGCGCTGGTTAGCGTTAACGTTAATACAACATGTTGCACTGCAGGATCCCCTCACTCTATACCTGTGGGCCACAGGAGCGCTAACAATGCTAAAGGCTGTCTGTTTGGGAGCTTGTTTGTCACTCTCCCGGTCGGGGGGTACAGCGAGAGTCGTGTTTTTTTTTTTTTTTTTTTCCTGGAAGGTCCCATGTGCGCTGCTCCTGTCTTCCCAGCGCGGTTTGAGATCCTCCGAATCACATTTGACAGAGCGAAGAGGGGGCACTGTGATGCCTGCCGCTCTCCTGACGAGAGTGATGGGCCCACGGTCGGTGATGACACGGGCCCTGACAGCCATGCATCGCTTTCCCCGCCGCTTTGTGGTAATGGAACACTGGTACAGCAGAAATCTCTGATCCCCAAAAACGTAAACATGTACGACTCAACCTCTGCTGTACCGTGAACTCAAACTCTTGACTTAACATGGTGGTAAAAAGTATCTGAGTAACTTCCTCTTTTTATTTTGGAATGAGTTTCCTGCACTCTGATTGGTGTCTGCTGGTTTATAATGGTCGTTTTGACTAGATTTGGTGGTCATGATTTCATGCACTCACCCCACTCTTTATTTGTCTTAAGACGTAACTGACCAATGGTTTATCACCATATCACATGACTGGAAAATGATTGGGGTCATACCGCATTGAGGAGATGAGCCTGGAGAGTGAAGCAAGGAAGGTGACATCATCACCATGTCAGCACCTCATGGCTGGCCAAACCAACTCTAACCAGAGAGACATAATTCAGTGGATGTGATTGGTCCTGATTGATGATGATCAAACATAGTGATGCTTTATCTCTCTCTCCCTCTGTACTTCCTGGCTCACTCATTATTCTAACAGAAATTTAGTCAGGATCTTTCTGTGGTTGAGTCGGGGCAGATCATTCCCACCCTGTTGCTGAAATGTTGTAGCTGAGGTATCCTAGACCACTGACTGTATATTTTGGGGGGTTTCTCATTCCAGGACCTTTTTCCCACCCAGTTTTGGGGCTCTTTGTGAAGCCAGCACCTGCATCCTAATGTATCTGGTTTTCAGCTGGGTCTGTGTGTGTATGTGTGTGTTACATTACATTATCATCATTTAGCTGACGCTTTTATCCAAAGTGACTTACAGTTCATTAGGCTAGCCAAGGACCAATCCTCCCTGGGAGCAATGTGGGGTTAAGGGCCTTGCCCAGCAGCAATGGTGTTCTTCCTGTGGGTGGACTGGGGCTTGAACCACCAACTCTGGGGTCCCAGTCATTTACCTTAGCTTCTAGACTACAGGCTGCCCCACTGTGCGTGTGTGCATATGTTAGTGTGTGCATTTGTGAGCGCGTATTTGTGTGTGTGCACATGTTTTTGTGTGCATTTGTGAGCACGAACGTGCATGTGTGCATATGTTTGCATGTGCGTTTGTGAGCACGTACGTGCATGTGTGCATATGTTTATGAGTGCGTACGTGCATGTGTGCATATGTTTGTGTGTGCGTTTGTGAGCGTATGTGCGTGTGTGCATAGGTTTGTGGGTGTGTTTGTGAGCGCGTACGTGTGTGTGTGCATATGTTTGTGTGTGCCTTTGTGAGCACGTACATGCGTGTGTGCATATGTTTATGAGTGCTTACGTGCATGTGTGCATATGTTTGCATGTGCGTTTGTGAGCGTATGTGCGTGTGTGCATAGGTTTGTGGGTGCGTTTGTGAGCGCGTACATGCGTGTGTGCATGTTTGTGTGTGCGTTTGTGAGCACGTACGTGCGTGTGTGCATGTGTTTGTGGGTGCGTTTGTGAGCGTGTACATGTGTGTGTGCATATGTTTATGTGTGCATATGTTTGTGTGTGTGTTTGTGAGCTTGTACGTGTGTGTGTGCATATGTTTGTGTGTGCGTTTGTGAGCACGTACGTGCGTGTGTGCATATGTTTGTGTGTGCGTACGTGTGTGTGTGTGTGTGTATGTGTGTTTGTGAGTGTAAACGTGCGTGTGTGCACGAGTGCGCATGCTCCGTCCCCCATGCTCACGCCCTGCTGGCTTGCAGTAAGAGGCTGTGATCTCTCCCTCGCTGAATCTGCAGTCATAGCTTGGGGTCTGGCCCGGGGTCTGCAAGATAATGCAGCTGGATGCGTGATTATTAGCGCTCTCCTCCAACTGCGCGAATTCCACTTCTTAAAACACTTGGAAAGCGTCCCAGAATTGCCTCCCGCAGGACCCGGTTACCGGGTTTGTGGGAGCGTGTGGCGGCACAAGGTTATTGTAGCTGTTGATGTTGTTGTTGTTGTTTCCTGAGGAGAACAGGAGAACAGCAGGCCAGGGAGTGGAGAGAGGCTAGCAGGTGTGGGCCAGTCCCTCCCTGGGGACAGTCTACACTCAGAGAGACTCCTCTCCATCGCGCCTCACTGCCGCATTTTTATTTAGCCTCCCAAGCGCAGGGGAGATTTCTTTAGTCCATCACTACTACCCACAATGCTGTTGGTGCATCTGTGAGTGGTTGCTTTTAACGTACACCCTATGGATGGAGGTCTATGAATATGAAAGAAGGAAGGAACGAAGGAATTTTTTGGTAGAGATGTTGTGAAATAGGTAGACTGTGGATAATGATACCTAAAATAGTTGACATGTATTAACTACTTTGCTGGTTGGAAAGTAAAACTGGAAATAAATAATTAACAATTGCCGCTGTGTCAGCTGGAAAATGATTTAATGACCAGTACTGGCAGCTAAGCTTGTTAAAACCTCAGGATGTCTAAATTCAATTAGCCAACATGCTAGCTGTTTAAGTGTTAAGTGAGCGAGCATAAGAGGACATAAGACTCTCTTGAGTGAATGTGTTTATGTGCATAAGCATTTCAAGCTGGGTGAGGTTCACTAGAAATTTTTAAAAACCATATGTATTAACATACACAAATCAAACAGATTTATGACCTTTTATTTTATTCCAGTAAGAAAATGACCCAAACTATTAACATACATGAGTAATATGTGAGTTCATTGAAGCATTGTGACATTATAATGACAAAAATTATGACAAAAAAAATATATTTGTATATACGCACAAAATACATTTAATTTATAAGTACTATATATATATATATATATATATATATATGTATATATTCTGTACTTATACATTAAATGTAGGCTGTGTGTGTGTACAAATGTAGTCTATATATATATATATATATATATATTATCTCATATAGGCCCGTTCTTCCCTACCTAAAGTTTTTATCCACATCTTCACGGTCATTTATCAGCCGGAGTATTGCAACATAAATAATTTCATCGGCCAGCACTCAAATCGACTTAGAAATCTCCCGGCCCTCCATCTGAATTTCATAAAGCGCCACAGTAGCACCCGCCCGTCACTCTCCACCCCGCCACTCGCAGGAGAGAGGAGACAGGAAAGCGCGCTCACAATCACTGGTGGATCGTTATTACATTCAGGGGATAGTTCCTTTTCCTGGTGACAGCTCAGGCTCTGAGAGTGGCCACGGCCTCTGCTCGCGCTCATTTATCATCGTACATGAAGAAACACAATCTTTAAAACGTATTAGGGGCACGTGTTACTGTTACTGGAATTGAAGTTGAACATCCACTCCCTGTTGCCTTTCCTCTGATTTTGAAAAACCTGTATTTCATCACTTTTTGACAGCAGTTTAAACCATGTTTATAATACAATAGAATAGAATATAGGTTACTGTACCTCACCTGAACAAACCATTAATTTAATTATATGGTCATGTGATAAGGACATTGTATAAACTTTTTTGACAGTATTTTTCAATAATGTAATTCAACATGATATAAAATCTAATCTAATATAAGCTGCTGACCCTCTCCTGAAACAACCATGGTGAGTCACTTCGTAGGTTTGTTATCAGAGGGTGTTGCATCAGTGTGTAATTTGCAACAAACCTTAAGCATTGACAGACACTCGCATCATGGACAAAGCTGGCCCACTTCACAAAGCCCTGCTTCTCCTCCTCTTCCTCCACTGATTTTCCATACGCTGCCGCCTCTTCTTGGTTGTACTTAAGTACAGGTTGTTTAAGCTGCAAGTTACACACTGTGCGTACGTTTTTGGTTAAATAACTTAGTGTACAACAGGAATAGTGGGCACTTAAATTTAAAGCAGTCTATATTTTAAATTTACTGTATTATGTCCAGTGAATGCCCCCCATGAATGGGTGACAGGAAGACAAGATTTTGAGCTTTTTCTCAGCAGTTTGGTATGTGATGTATTTGAGTAAAACCACTAAAGAATTGATCTAACAAGGGACTGATTGTGCACAATGCCTGGACTAGCAGATTCTACCAATTCATGTAAATTGTGCATCACAACTGTAAATATTACATTTGAGAAGTGTGGTTCCATTTTTGTTTTCATATTATTTTGATGTGTGAGGCCATATTAGTTGACATGGCTAATTTCACCTCTTGGCACTAGAGAGGGAGCATTCTGAAAATCTCTAAAAATTCAGTCATCTCATTTAAATATTGGTCCATAACATGGACAAACAGCACAGTAAAAAAGTTGCAGTGGGATATTAGCTTTGCTGTGACTTTTTTTTAACAAAAATTACAGCGTTTTTTTTTTTTTTTTTTTGAAAATTGAGAAGACCAAATCCCTCTTTAGTGGTTACTGCATGTTCATGTAGTGTAAACACTGGCATTAAGTGAAACACAAGATGAGCCTAGACACAGCCTCTCCACTCCCTTCAGAAAGATGCTTCATGAAATGATTGGGTGTCTCTCCGTTTTCCAAACTGTTAATTCAAAAGCCGCCCCAAAACCTAACACCCAGCCCCAAAACCACCCATGCGGAAACAAAAGGTTAGGGAATAAGCAAGAAGTCATTAAACATGCAGCACATGCGGCTAAATCGCCAACAGGGGGGAATTTGCACCGAGTCTCAATTTGAAAACATTGTAAAAAAATAAAAAATCCACGAAATCGTCTTTGAAGCCTTCACTGCATTCAGTACCTCTAATGTCTAAAGGGATCTCATTCTAACTGCTGGGGTTCGAGGAAATAAAGACTTCTTTCCAATCACTAATCAGGCCCCTGATGCCCATCGTCAGAGCTGACGAGGCACAGGTCTTCAGTGAGTTCAGGCTGGGGGCATTGAGCCCCAAACCACTCCTCCCCCTCAACATCTGCCCTCCCAGAAATAACTGTGCATAATGAGATAAACATACCAACACAAAGGTGAGTGGCAGTAGTTAATCTGGTGCTTATGGAGGTGATGAATGTTTATTTTGAACAGACATTAGAATGCTGAAAGACAGAAATTTTAGGGTTCACCAGTGGTATGAGTCTGTGGGTGATGGAGATCCCCTCATTAAAGATTGAGGGTATCATTTTATAAGGTTATTCAGATTTCCCTCAAGCAAAAGATATATATGTAATAGAAGTATCTGATATAGCAAAATGAAAGGCCAAGGGCGAATGGTAGTAGCTGTGCTAGTGCTAACAACTGTCACACATGCTATGTTTTCCTTACGCTGGCCTCAAAAGCTCAACTTATCAGATACCAACACACTCACATAAAGACAGAAGTTTTAGGGTTCACTGTGGAGTGTTCACAAATGAGAGAGAAAGATGAACCCTTGTTCCCTCATTAAAGGTAATGTGCATTATTTTTTAAAGGTTATTTAAGTACCCCCCCACTACCAACGCCAACCCCCACCCAAATCCACCACCCCCCCCAAGCCACGCTGAGCCGCGCCAGGGCTCGGATACGGCAGGGAGCCAGGAATCGCTGAAATCCCAGAGACTCGCAGAAGCTGACAGCAGAGTGGAGCCGACACCAGCCCTGGTGCCAGCCGAGGGAAACGCGCGGATGACAGCTCCACTGTGGGGAGAGAGCCCGTTAATGACAGCTTATTCCTTCATGATTTCAATTCTTGACAGTAGACAGGTCTGCTTGTTGCATCATGGCAGCTGTATCATTACCTTCTGGCCCTGTCAAGGCTGAATATGAGCGAGAGAAGGAGACAGAGGGAGGGAGAGAGAGAGGAGGAGAGTGGGGAGGTAAAGAAAAAGCAACAGAGAAAGGGAGAGGGAGAGATGGGGGAAAGTGATAGGCAAAGAGCAACAGAGGGAAAGAGAGAGAGAGAAAAAGCCTGAAGTGGTGAGAGAGAGAGCGAGAGCTGCACTGATGATAACTATTTGGTGTCCTGGATTGCAATTACCTTATGGAGTTTTCAACGCAGCTGAGTGTTAGAAGTGTATAAACACTCTTTCGATGTCTGAGGGCATTGGATATTAACTGCTGGTTCATGCTGCAATATTAAGGAGAACATGCCAAGAGCTAATTAAGCATACACTGAAGCCCCCCCCCCCCCCCCCCACACACACACACACACATCTCTTCCCCCTTCCCTTGCCTCCTCTATGGTACCCATTTTTTTTTTCTGCATCAAATTGATTGCTTGCTCAGAGCATCTTGTTTTAGCTTGCTGTTACTTTGACATTGACCCAGCCAAAATATACCAGAGCAGCCTGCACGGACGTGACTGGAAAGGAAGAGCAAGCTCCAGCAGTTGGTTGAGATCTCTGTTCCCAGCGGTTTTGGAGAAGTATGAGTGAAAACGAGCTCTTGACAGCAGCAATAAATATATAGCAACTCTACTGCGGTTCTTTTTCCCCTCTCTCTCTCCCTCTTGCTCATACTCTCTCTCCCTCTCTTTCTGTCTCTCTTTTTCTCTCTCTTGCACCCCATGCCTTGTTCGTTTGTTTTTTGGGTTAGGAGTTTATACCCCCAGCCCCCGCACCCCCCTTAAAAAAACACTTTAGCCAGTCCATTCACCCCATTTCTCATGCCAGAGGATGATTTTGGAGGGGGTGGGGGCACGGATGGAAAAGGGAAGAAAACTGAGCAACTGCATTTCATTAAAAATAAAGTCTTTAATAAAAAATAAGATCCATATTTTTAAAACCCCCCCCTCCTCAGCCAGCACCCCCTTACCCAGCCCCCGTTTGCACCCCCGTTAGTCAGTTAGGAGCAGCTCTGGAGACTTGCTGGAAAGAAAGAGGGGGTGTGGTGTTTTCAAAAGTGTGTCAAAAGCCTTGGGGTTTGTATCTGCCCAGAATTTCAATGGGAGGCTGAAAGGGGGCTGGGACACAGGCGAGCTCAAACACAGGAATCTTGTTTAATTTCTGTCATGTTGCTCTTTTTTTAGTGGGATTGATGTCTTCTTCAAAATCGGCTCCTCTCCTTCGCTTTGTGCACTGTATAACCAGAGTCGTCACCCACCCCCACCACCCCCCAAACCAAACACACCCTCCCCTTGACTTTTCTCCCACAAATCCCTGCCTCTTTCCCTCCATCGCAGTTCTCTCTTTCTTCCTCCTCAGAATATTACTTGAATTTCAGGGGGTTGCGGATCTCTGGATCAGAAGCCTGGTTTTGGGTTTATCTGACGGTTGAGTGGGACAGTTGGCTTTGGTGGGTGTTTGGGGACATGTTTTGAAGGAGGGGGTTAGGGATTTGAGGAGTGTGGGGTGAGGTGGTGAGGGGGGTGTGATGGGGGGGCAGGGTCCGCAGTGGCCTTGTACTTGAGGAGCCCTGTGTGAACCGAACGTCTCTTGGTAGAAGGTATAGGATTTCCTGCAGTTATAATCTATGCTCTCAACACTTACAAAAGGGAAGAGACACAGCAACTTGCTCTGGGGTTAAACTTTTTTTTTAAAATAGACTCCCCCGGGATAGCAGCTGTCAATAAAACGCAATAATTACCAGCCGAGGCTTGGGAACTCTGCTCTCGGATCAGCTAAATTAAAAATTGATCAGTGAGGGTGAAAACATTATTTCACCGTCGTATTTGGTGTCCTAATGCTGCTGTTTTGAATCTCATCAGGTACCTTTTTTATCTTAGAAAACAATAGGGCCACGATCCTGCTGTAAAAACATTTATTTGCATATTAAGTGTCCTTTATCTGTTTTTATTGAACTGGCTGTAGAGAGGACTCTCTTCTCACACGGGGTGGTTTCAGGTAATCAGACTGTTTAGGTACTGTATTGATATCTGTGTACATACTTTACATTTTTGTGCTTTGTTGAAGCCACTTTAAAAATAAGCATTTCTGAAATGTTTTTTGAATAATGTTTTGTCATAAACATTTATCTAAATATATAATGATTCGTGCAAATCAGTCATATGCAAGATTTTAATTTAGCTCACTCCTAGCAGCCACAGTGTTTCAGTTTGTAGGTTTTCTATCACCTTTTAGGTTTCAGGTTCCTAGATTTTGATGTTTGAAATCTTGGAATATAAAGATTTGTCATATTAACCTTCACATTAAATCCAACATGACTGCCAAATCAAGTGAAATTCAGCTTTGGCAATTAAAAAGTTCATTGGACTGTTTTAAATTTCATTTTTGCTGAAAGGGGTGTTTTAGTAAAGATTTAAAACAAATAGAGTATCAAAGCAATGTGATCTGTTGATCCCAAATCAATGATGAGAAGTGATTTCTTGGCCCTGAAAAAAATATTTCAGCTAGAGGCAAAGATGTTAAGGCTACCTTCAGCAGCAAATAGGTTCAGCAGTGCTAATGCAAAATGAATGCTCACATATGCCTTTGCATGTGTAAGAACAGCACTTGTGCCACTTGTGTCTACTTTTACCACTATTTTAAAATTTAAATATATACAAATATTTAAAAAATAAAATGGCAATCATTGTGGTCATGATAACAATCATAATAACAGTATGGTGATGATGATGCTCAACACCATTTAAAACATCTTTGGTGTAAATGAAATAAAGAATCATAAGTGATTTCCGAAGAAGAGAGGATGAAAGGTGCTGGTAATGTGTGGAGACAAACATATGGCAGGAAAACAAACAAGCAGAGCTGTTCCTCTGGTCCAGCCATCAACCCAGTCGACTGAGGACTTCAGACCACAAGAAGAAAAGGGGGAAAAAAGAGAGGAGGAAAAAAAACTTTGATCTAAATTGTGAGACATGATTAGGAATCATGCATTTATTAGCCAAAAGTGTTGATAATTGGATTTTTTTTTTCTGTGAAATTAACAAATTATATCATCAAAAAGCCGAGTGAGTGAGGTATGTAGTAGGTCGTTTGCAGCTGCGGGCAGTTTTGCGTCCCTGTGGGACATGCTTGTTTAGTTTCTCTTTCACGGCGCCTCCGGCACAGTATGGTGAATTCCGACTTGGCCTCTCCCTGGGAGAACTCTCCGTGGCCTTGGTAAGAAAACTTCCACATAACTAATCGCGGCTGGTGTGTTCATTATCACTAGCCTGGTGCGACTGACTACTGTCCCTGTCACGCGCAAAAATAAATAAATAAATGTCCAAAATAGAAAAATAGAAGAGAGTGAGCGAGACAGAAAAAAACTGACTAGGTCATGTACCCTCAGAGTTAAGGCTTATTTTGGGTATGGAGCTACTTTTCTTCTTTCTAACCATATGTGTTCTTTTTAGGAATGTTGAGTGATCCAAATTTTAAGTGTTTCCACAACATAAAAAAAGACTCGTCAAGGTCACTAGTCTTTGAAGCTATTTTGGGCTGAGGGTTTTTTGTTTTGCTAGTTACAAATTGGGGCCCATGAATGTTTGTGTAGTGTAGAGAGTTTTGGGTGAGCAGGTGCAAGGGGTGGTGGGGGGTTTGCTGGAGTCCAGTGCTCATAGTTGACCAAGCAGTTCCCCCAACCTCCCAGGAAGTCCTGAATTCAGCTTACTGTTTAGGAAAGCTTTAAGCTCCGAAGACATAATAGTCACTAAACAGAGTAAAGCAGGAGTCTTTTCCATTTTCTTAATTCATCAGGAAAAAATATAGTATTTCCTCCTCCTGGGCTGCAGATGGCAGCAGTCTTTTGGATGAATCACAGGACTTTAAGGAACACATCTCCAAGTAATGGAGGCTGGCAGTGTCTGTATATTCCATAACCACTGTAGTCTCTAAACATCACTCTCAGTAACACCTGTTGTCAGTTTCAGAGTAAGGAAGAATTTTATTGGTCCAGTATAGATGTATCCATGTTGAACAGCTCAGAAAATGTTGTCATATCTGGAGATTGGAGTGGTCAGTGGTATTTTTTGCAGTTGCACAAGTGTGTGGATATTTAAGGTATATTTCTTGTCTGTTAGTACATTTCAGTTATGAAAATGAAAAGATTCAAAAGTGATTTGTGCCTTTAAGGCATACACAGGAATCAGGAAGCTGTAGCTGAAATATATAAATTATTGTGAGACTTCTTACCATGTGCTTGTCTGCTCTCATACCCAGAATACACTGAAAAGCTGGCCACATTTGATTGGACACTCATCATATACCTAACACAGTGCTACTTTTTATGCCTGAAAGCTATTGTAAGGCAGGAAACTAGCCTAATATACAAAGTGTAGACTGTATCTACTGTCAGACTAGTTAAGAATTACCTATCTGTATTTTAACTACTCAGTAGAAATCTTATTGATGCCTACATGTGAAAACATTTGATTTGAAATTATAATTTAGTGCAGCATCCACAGAGATGTGAAGCATTTCATTCAGGAATTTGTATGAATGTTTGAAGGCCTGAAGAAGGTTTGAAAGCCACAAAAGGATTTCAAATCAGTCTTGCCTGCATCCTTAGGTGTCATCATAGATGTCATGGGTGCCTGGAGTTATGCAGAGAAGATTAGGAAATACATATTCCTGATTTAATTTTACGTTGATGTTCCTTTTAATAGAGTAGCTTGTCTGTGTATGTGTATTTACTTGGTAGATGGAGTATTGACACCAGTAATGATTCTGAGCATCGTAACAGTCTTAAACTTCTGTAAGATTCTGTGTGTTTTATTTTTTGAACTTTGTATTCATGTACATGTGTCTGTGTACACTGGATGCATGAAAATATGTGTGTTTTGTTTTTTGAGCTTATGGGCCTGCTCACACGCACATGCATATGTGATTATGGGCATGAATGAGTTGCAATTAGGGTGTGATGGGTGGCGGTAGGGTGGGGTGTTGGGGTGTTGGGATGGGGTCTAGAAATAAAATGGAGTCCTGCATCTGACCCAGATTCCCTCTGACATACAGTCATCAAATTAAGCCCCCTGAATATCGTTTGTCAGGATTTATTCAACCCTATTACCCACCACCTGTTTATCCTACTCAGGAGAATAGGTAGGAGGGAAAAAAAGAAAAAAAAAATCCCCTCTTACTTCTGAAACAAATTGCCAAGGGGAAGCCGGCTTGTCACTCGCCTTCCAGAAATGGGGGTTGGGGGGTTGGTGGAGAGAAGGTGGAGGGATGAGACGGAGCCGTCAGCGGGCGAACCCCTCCCCCCCCCCCCCTCAGAAATCAGCATTCGAGCTGTGTCATAGCGCCCGCTTGCTCAGGGAGCAGCCAGACGCTGCGACAGGCGACAGGCCTACCTGTTCCCGTTCTCCTCAGAGAGTAAGAGTCGGCAGCTGAGAGAGAGAGAAACGCACTGTCCTTGGAACAGTTCTCTCTCAAATCCCCCCCCTCCCAAAACAATGAGAATATGAAGCCAGACACTGTCATTGCCGAGATGAATCCCTTGCCTGGGAGAGGTTGGGGAGGAATGTGGAAGGGATTGTGGGTAATACAGTTGTCGCATGCTGGGGGAAGCTTTAATTGTTTGGAAGTTTTGGGGGAAGTTGGGGGGTTTTGTGAAGTTTCCTGTCATTTGGGGATATGGGGATAGGGACTTGGCTGTCGGCCGGCAATATACTCTCCGTCCCAGAAGGCTTTGCGTCTCGAGAATGGCATTGCCTCGCACCAGGTTTGTGAAGGTCATAGAGCTCTGGCACCCTGAGGGACTGTGTATGAGTGTGTCTGTCTGTGTGAGAGAAGGTGAGCTGTGTGTTTGTATGCATCTGGTTGTGTGTGAGTGAATGAGTGTGTGTGTGTGTGTGTGTGTGTGTGTGTGTGTGTGTGTGTGTGTGTGTGTGTGTGTGTCTGTCGATGTCTGTGTATCTCTATGTATCTACGTAAGAAATTAGTGTGTCTGTGTATGTGTGTGTGTGACTGTAAGAGAGGAGTGCGTGTATGCATGCGCACGTTGTGTGTGTGCTATGTGTGCGCTATGTGTGCGAGACCATGACTCCGGCTGCAGCAGCAGAAGCCCCTCTGCTCCCAGGGTGGGTGTCAGGCCAGAGAGGGGCTTTGGGCCTGCTGTTCCCAGCCAAGCCTCCTCAAACCCCTTTCCCGCTATGACAGCGCATCTGCCACTGACACCATGCCCCCCCCCCCCCATACCTCCGTTTCTCCCTACTCCTCTCCTCCTTCTCTGAGGCCAGCCCGTCGCTCCTGTGGGCCCAGCCCTCCCTGTCTTCCTTTTGGGAGCTGTGGTAAAGGTGAACCCTGCACCTTCGACAGGTGTTTTAATGGCTGACCTTGGCTGTAGCAGAGGCCCTGTGAGTTAGCTGAGAGGGCGGCGGAATGGTCTGCCAGACATTTTCTCCTCGTCTTGGGAGCTCAGTTGTGGCGATGGCAGCGTTTATTTCTGTCGTCCCTTTCCCCAGGATCAACACCGCTAATTATAACACCACCTTGACACCTTCGCTTTTGCCTTCTTCAGAGCGCGATCAATCACCTCCCACAGTCAGGGGCTGGTGCCCTGTGTGTGTGTCTGTGTGTGTCTGTGTTTCTGTGTGTGTGTGTGCACGCATGCATGCTGCGGCGTAGATGTGTGTGTACACTAATGACATGTGTTTGTATAGGTGTATTTGTGTCTCTGTCGCTGCATTTGTGTGCTTCTGTGAGTGTACATATGTATGCATTTATTATTGTGTGTGCTTTGTATTTGTGTGTGTGTGTGTGTGTGTGTGTGTGTGTGTGTGAGAAACCTAAGTGAGTGTTATTCGGGTCAGAGCCCTCTTCATTTGTGTGCAGTAGTCTGCTGGTACAGTCACAGGGATATGCAGTGATGTTGGAAGTGAATAGGGGCTGCTGCAGTCTATGACGAGCTTCTCTGTGAGGTAAGTGTTATCAGTGGTTCTCCTGCCCCTCTATGAGAGCAAAGGGGCCAGCCATGTGGGTTTGGCACTGTGCTGGATGCCAGTGTGTGTCGGAGAGTGTGTTGGTGTTCAAGTGAGTGTGAGGCCTCTGTTTTCCTGTTTTTGCATGTGTGTGTTTTTGTGATGTTGTTTTAACTGGATTTGTCCCCACAAATAAGACATAGTTTATTGTTTTTCTGAAATTTTTTGTGTTTCACACACACACACACACACACACACACACACACACACACACACACACACACACACACACACACACACACACACACACACACACACCCTTACCCACGCCCTCGTGTTTACATTCAAGTGCCTTTGTGTAGGCTGGGGAGCTGTAGCAGATGAGCTGTAGAGTTCTTATCACAGTGATGAGGTATTTGTCATTTTCCTATCATGCCCTCACAGTGTGTCTCTCAACCCTCAGAATGCAGAGTTTACAGACATGTCGAAGTTCTCTTCACCTCCCACATCTTATCTGTGTTCCGTCCATGACCTAATCAGTGCTTTGAGATTTAACTTTAAACTTCCTGCCAACCAGGGCATGTACTCTGGAAGTGTCTCACAGGTTGAGTGCTAATCAAGGGTCATACATTATTATGCATCATCTTAATTCATGCAAATTTTAATTGTCGATTCTCTCATACGATGCATTGTGAAAATAGACTGCGTAAGTTGTGTGTTGTCAGTTTTTCGTGGTTGTATGCCTTATAAAGTTCTTAAAGTTAAAGTTTTAAAATTCAGTTTTTAAAGTTGTAACCACCATGTGACACATACATTCCTAATATAATAATATGTATTTTAATTCCTTGAAAAGTTGTTTAATTGGGCCAGGTACAAGTAGCATAGAAAACTCCAAAATGAATGACTCTGATTCACAGAAGCACATGCATAGTTCACACAAACTTACGTTGTTTGTCTTGAGATGGGATTTTTGGGGAGAAAAGGCATCTGTCCTATCAGAGGTTAATGCTTTAAAAAGAGTGAAAATGTGTATGTATACAACAGTGTCCACATGCCCCGTCTAAACGATGTCACTTTTGAAATGAAAGGGAGCGAGCAGGGTGGTCTTATTGGGTGAAAGTATGCTCTTCCTTTAAAGGGCAGGGAGCAAGAGAGGGAATGCGCGCGTGGCCTCTATGCCGAGATGAGCAGTGGGGTATGTTATCGTAGAGAAGAGCATGAGAGTAACAAGAGTCCGCTTTTTTTATCAGGGACGGTCTGTTCGGGAGGCTGTGGGGTTGCGATTGCCGCCAATACCCCCCCCCGCCCCCAGACTGCCCCGGCCAAGAGTACCGACGATAACTCACAGCCGCGATAAAGCAACCCATGTCCCTTTCAAATGAGGCATGAGGGATGAGGGAGGCGGGTGCGACCTGTGTATCGTCCACCACCATGAAAAGATCAACAGGCCTTGTTTTGACCCACCTCCCCTCCGCATGTTAGCGCACCCACAAAGTGGTCACAAAGTCGTGTTCTACAAGCGAACTGACAGATTACCCTTGTGGCTTTTTTGTTCTCAGTGACCTTGCTTTACCTCGAGCCGGAGTCAAGAGTGTCCTTCATAACTGTTGATTTTTTTTTGCTTTCTTTTTTTTATTTATGTAAAAGTGTGGTTTACCCGTCGAACTCTGTGGAAAGGGACAGATTGTTCCAGAACATTGGCGCTTGTGCGGAGGCATCCTTCGTGTTAATCTGTTTGTAGCTGAATGCCGGACAGATGGTTTTTGCAGCGCAGTGTCTGAACTGCAGTCTCCACAGTGAGCTTCAGCTCACGCCCCTCCCTCTTTCCGTTCTTCACCATTTCGAATTGGCTGAAACAAGGCGAGCGGTACTTTTCGCTCAAGCGATAGGGGCTCACCGATGTCCGTGAGCTTGATGTACAGGAGGGCACTTTGCCATTGTTGTGATGCTGTCATTGTTGTGGATGCGGGAGCGTCGGGTCGTGCCTGTCTGCTGCTCTGATTTGAAGTGCAGGGCCAGAGAGAGCATGTAACTGGGTCACCAGCTCACACGCAGCCCCCTCTGCGGTCCACACTGGTGCACTCATTAGAGCTGACTTTAATCATATCGCTTTTCACCTTTTTTCATTCCCCTTTCTTCCTTTCATCCTTTCCAGGTGAGGTTGGGGTGGTTGAGGGGCGGGAGGCAGGGCCAGTGGGGAGTGGGGGTGGATGGGTTTTGGGGGGGCTTGTCTTATTGTCATCATGCCTTGTCACAGGCAAGAGGATGTGCAGCTCACAACTGTCTCTGCAGGTGTTTTTTTCTTTTTTCTTTTTGTCTTTAAGGCTTTTGCCTTGTTTTTGAATTAGTTGTTTCTGTGTGCTTTTGGGTAAGCAATCTCTGGTCTGTACCTCTTGGTTGAAGAGGGAAGCAGAAAAGTGTAACCGGTGTGTTCAGCTAGTTCAGCTCTGTAGTTGCAGGGGATTTTTTTCTCTCCATTTTTTTCTCTCATTCTGCAGTCAGCAGAGAGAGAGTGAAATGTGTCTCTGGCCAGGATGCGTCAACTGCAGTGTCTGTGACCCACTTCCAACCTCTCTCACTCCCTCCCTCCCTCCCTCCGTCTCTTTCTCCCTCCTCCTCTCCTGGCACATCTCTGTCTTTGAAGTCCAAAAGGCTGATCCCTCTTCAGGGGACAGACCGCATTCATACTGGAAATAATGGGGCAGAAGAATGCTGTCGAGAGCTGGTCAAACAACAATAAGCAGACAGGAGGGTAATTGAGGTGGCATAAAATGTGCGGTGTGTTCATGATGTTAAAGCAATGGGGAGGGGGTGTTGCGCAGGTAGCATGCCCCCCCCCCCACGTCACCCCCTCATATTATTGGTTTATTTATCCCTTCCCAGTGATTGTTGCCAATGGTGCAACGTCTTGGGATCTGACCTAGAAAGGCCCAATCGCTCTCTGTCAAGCCCTCACCCGCCTTCCATCTAGCACAGTGGGTGCAGAGATGGCAGTGCAGAGGTTGCAGCGAATGGGAATAACGGTCCCACCAACACCCTCTGGCTCCGCCCACAATAGGGGCACCCATTGCCACCCACCAGACCTGGAGATGCTGTGCTTCACACATAACAACTTTAGTTTGGTTCATCCTCTTTAGATGCTCACAGTTATATACATTTTAAAGAACTTTTCAGGGAAAAAGTTTGGCCGGAGCTCACAGTATCACCTGTTAACAACGGTCAGTCATGCAAACAGCAAATGCAACAGAAAACAAATCTTTTGTTATTCAGATGCACATTAGCAAGGGGCTGTAGCATCATTAATCCCATGAATGATCGTCTCAAGTCCGATTCCCGAAGAGGTTAATTTATTTTCCATAGCTTCCCCCTTCAAAGTCGATTGTTCAGGAAAGCAATTCATGAGTCGAGTAGCTTGTGTAGTTCTGGGCCTTTGAGATTTTATTTTTTTTTTTTTTTTTTCTACCCCCTCCTGATTTGTAATGAATCAAGCCGGATTGATTCCTGTGTGTCCTCTGTGGACACCTCCAGGTAAAGCAGTATCAGTCTTCTGCAGTGCAGCTCTTGCTCCACAGCACCAAAGCTGGAGGCTATGGTTGGGAACAATGATGCGCAAAACAAAAACAGCCGACTGCCAGTCCTGGGCTGAAGACATCATTAGGCCTGTGAAAGATGGCTTAGTGTACTCTGACCGTCGGCTACAAATACCTCATTTTACATTTTACCGGTAACCGGCGGCCAATGAGAAGCCCCCTTGTTTCACCCGTACATGTCCGCTCCACCTTGGGCCCCATCGAGAGGGGTCCAATCTGGTTAAACGTGAGCAATTTGTTCCCTGGACATCAAAAAACGTACGACATCCCCAGCCTAGGCTATAATCAATGGGATAGTTTCGAGTGGGAACAGGGTTTACTAAAGAGAGACACTGATTTTGTCTGAGATGGATAGATCCATTATGCCCAGGCAACTGTTCAGTGTCAAGGGGCTGTAGATAGTGCCGCGATATCCTTAGTGCTTTAGATTCCTGGAACGATGGTGATACAGCTGTGAGAACAGGTAGGTGGAAATGCTTAACGCTTTCTCTGCAAGGTGAGCTATTGGCCAATCTGGAATTTCTGGGATACTGGAGTTTATGCGGCACGCTGCTGTCAACAGAGTTTACGAAAATCATCAGCGCACCCTTCATACCCCCCAACCATTAGACCCCGTTCTGAGTTTTCAGTGGAATTGTTGGTGTGACGAAAGCAGGTATGCTCACTTGCATAGGAGCATCTCCTTGTGAGGGTGGGGCACTGAAAAATCTCAGTTCTGCTCCTTTTTTTTTTTGTACTTTTTTTTTGTTCAATTAAAATTCCTTAGCTTGGCGAGCTTTTTGAAGTTTGCCCCGGGCCTCGAAAAGGCTCATCAGGCCCAGGATGGCAGATTGCATACAGGTACCTGCAATGTTATTTCAAACGGCTTAATTAGTTTCTGACTGCTGAGGCTGAAGGATGTACAAGGCACAGCGCTTTATTCAGGGGAAAAGAAAAAAAATGATTGAAACCATGTGACAAGGTCACTCTTTGCCTGTGGTTTCGCTTTCTGGGTCATGTTCCCACACTGGCTATTACCAGGTGGAATCAAATCCCCACTCGTGATTCTCATTATTACCACTACTCGTCTCGGCAGAAAAAAAACACTCATCTCACGTCATGTCGTTGGCGGGGGGCCTTTTTTAGTGGACACGTCTTCGTCGTTCTGAGATACGTAGATCCTGAGTGTCACTGTTTGTAATTGAATAACGACCCTTTTTTTTTTTTTTTTTTTTTTTTTTTTGGCAGGATCTGTGTCTCTGTCGATTTGGACAAATGACGCAAAGTTACGGTATCCTGAAAAAAACCGTGTGGTGTTACACGTGTAGAGGTGTCGTGTAGGAGGGGGTGGGGGACATATTACGAAAGTGAAATAATTTTGCCAGTGCCACGGAAATGAAGGAGACAGCCTTACGCAGTTTTGTTTCCTTGTTACCAAGCAGACGCTAACCCCCCACCACCACCGCCACCGAGTGATCAAGGTTGCCAGGTTTCACAAAGGTGTTGTGTGCTGTGTTGTGTAGGTGATTACATCAAGGACCCGCCCCACCGAAGTGCAAGGCATAAGCCTGCCTGTTTCCCGCAGCCACCCCTACTGCACCTATAGTGGGAGTCCCATCCCTCTCTATCTGTCTTCACAACATAACTTCACACTCCTTCCTTTTTTTACCCTCTATTCCAGGGGATTCACAAAAAAAACAACAACAAATCTTGGAAGTTGTCAGTGTTGCGCTTCTCTGCCGTTGATCATGGCTTGAAAGTCATCTCAGTGTCAGTCTGTTCTCCTCAAAAGTGACACTATTTCTGACTCAAAAAAGTAGGAGAGTTGAACTGAGACAGAAGGTTGCTGAACTACTGCACATCGTTTCGTTCTCTCTGTCAGTGAGGCAGGGATGTTGAAACCACAGTGCTATTGTTTATTGGACAGTTCACTGATCCTGCAGTTTCCAGTTCACACATTTGCACTGTCTGGTCATTAGCCATGTGCCCCTGAATCACGAACATTCTAAGAAGACTAATTTAGCATGTATATGGCGCAATGATCTCTTGCTGCTTTGGTTACGAGAAATTGCCCAGAGTGGCCTTGCCTTTCCCAGCAAGCTTTGCAAATGCTGCAGGTGTGAGCTACAGTTTTGCTGACTCCAGCCCGTGGCATTCAGGGCGCTCTCACATTACCGTCCTTAATTGGAAGATTTTTTCTTACCCAGACAGGAACCATGGCCCCTCTTATATCTGGGGGTGGGGTGTGGAGGTGTAACAAGGACAGGGCTGGAAGTGGTTGAGAAGGTGGCTGTTGTTGTTGGGGGCGTGTGGAACCGGCAGCGGTTGTAGACAAGAGACTGGGCTGGCGGGTCCCCGGGCACCACTGGGCCTGCGCTGGAACTGGGTCAGAGCTGACACCGGGGCTGGAGTGAGATCTGAAGGCTGGAGCTGCGGCTGTCCCGGGGAGATGATTAACTCCGGAGAACCCAGGCCCCTCACCCCACCCCCCTCCCCCAACTTCCTCTCCATGCACCCACCCTCCCACCCATCCACCCACAGCTCTGTGTCTGTCTGCATGGCAGTCCTCACAAACAGGAATGGACTAATCCTCACACTTGTCATGCTGAATCCCAACAACCAGGAAATTACATCTCTCCTCTGTTAATTTTCTTTTCTCTTTGGAGAAACCCTTTACGATCATTCCTCTTTTTATTGGTCGGATGCATTTCGGTGAGGCCTTGGGGGATATTTTATGACACAGGAGATTAAGGGGGGAGCCAGCCGCCTTTCAGAAACGTTTTTTGTATTTGATGACATCCAATTGGATGAAAGACCTGGTTGCTGCAAAAATATTTACAAAAGCTAATAGCTTAAATCCCATTTCGTGTCACTGCCCCCTCATAGAAGTTTGTGTGCGTTGTGTGGGACTCCCACGTGGCTCAGTGAGTAAAGCCATAAGCCAAGACAGCCAACTGGCTGCTGAAACCTTGACATCACTGGTTTGAGCTTGTGTTGTGATGTGCTGTGTATGACCAGGAGTCTGCTGTGGTGGAACGTGTCAAATTCAGTCAAAGCAGACATGACATTACAACATGATTTTCTGTTAGAAACAAGAACACGTGTTCTGGAATGTGTTCTATTCAAATTGCATTTCTTGTTAAAGAGACTGGATGTGTTAAGACTGAATCTAGCCCAGTGCTTCACAAAATGCAATTCCAAAATGCAAATGCTTCAACTATTCTAACTTATCAAACACAGAGGAAAATTCCTGTGCTGTATGTGTTTTTGAACCTTCTTGGTAAACAAACCCATCCATGTAAGTTGTCAGTGAAGGAAGATGATGTTGTCAACTTTTGTCCTCATTTCATGGGGGTCCTAATAACTTTTAATCTTCTGACTAACTCAGCGCTCATGAATGTAGTCGTTCTTACACCTTGGAAAATCAGAATGAAAATCGTGTCTAATTGTGGCTTTTCTCTTAGCCCACAGCACCCTTAACATAATGAACTTCAGGCATTATTTAATGAACAACTTAATTTAGCATGACAGAAGATGCTAACAGCTTAAAAGGCTATAATAAGAGGAGTTTTCTCTTACACTGTCTCTTGCTGCAACCAGAACCTCATATCAAAGAAGCGTACTATAAACAAGTTGTTTTGTCTTTGCAGAGATTGAAAAAAGTTTAGCTAGGACACCTCTATCTGTGGTGCCATTTTGTCTGCCTTTACCATGAGGGCAGTAGGTGTCCACATTGAGGCTGTAGCAGTGAGATATATTGTAAACACCATCAGCAGTGGCAGTGTTGGAATTCTTCCAGTCTTCCTGTGCAGATAGGCCCATGGGCTTGGCGTGGTAAGGACACAGCTAATCTGTGGCATATTTTGGGTAAGGCGTATCCCACGTGCCTTTAGGGCACTACAAGTCTCAGTGCACCCTCCCCCCTCCCACACACACGCTCAGCACTGTACCCAAGCAGGATGCAGCCTGGAATTTTCCGTTTTTAATAATAATCATGGTGCACCTTCATTCTTAATGTTAACGAGTCATCAGTGTCAGCCATTGAACATTTCATCAGTTAATTCCCTGCCTTTCCTCAAGCTTTAGTGACACAGCAAACAAGCTGCTGTGAGACCTCTTATTTTTACAGCTCCCAGGCAGTGTTTGTTTTAGCCACCATCCACAGTTATTTTTCGGCCATTTCTAAATATTAGCCCCATTAAAAATGTTTCTTTTTTTTGGCCTTATTAAATTGGTGAATTACCCTAAAAGCCAGGTGGCTTCACACCCTGTTGGTGGCTTTGCACAGCGAGAGGCCTTGTTGAGTTTTTTTTTTTTTTTTCCTGCAAGGTTTCTGTGGTCATATGTAAACCCGTCTGACAGGAGCTTGGAGCCTAAGCTAAGCTCTATGTGGTGGAAGTGTGGCTGTTTTTCGTTTTTTTAACGTCTTCTTTTATGGACTGCCGTTTTCACGTCCAAGTAGCCAGATACCGACCGCAGCTGGTTTAAAGCACTGCCAAGTGGGAAGTGGCGAGTCAGAGGAGTAGAGCTGAGGGAGATGTTTGAAAAAGGGAAGAGGTACTTGGCTTTCTCCCTACCAGGACATACATATAGTATGTTGGATTGCTAAAACAAAGTATACACAGAGGTGCTTATTTTAGTGGCATAATTGAGCAGCAATACCTGCACAGTCTTGCTAAAGAGTCAATCAGCAGTTTGGTATGGGTGTGATTCAATTTGTATGTCTTTTTTTAAGTGCTTAAACAAAATTGCCTTGAATTAGGAGTGTTCAAGTATTTCATTTTTTTAGGTCATTACTGAGAAAGTGAGGGATAAATTCTGCCAGGCTGATACATTTCCACAAAGATGCTTGACATTAAAACTGAGGACTCAATAATACATTGCCAGAAATTACTGCTAAGAGCTTTTTTTATATATATAAAGAAGGCCACGAAGAAAACCTCAGATATAATCACATAATAAGGAATACAGAGTCACCGTTGCAGAGAACATTAATGCTTTATAAAGCGGTTAGAGCCCATGCATCAGGGAAACGTATTGAATGCAACATTATAAACCTGAATGAAAAGGGAGATTACAACAGTGCTTATATCATCATACCCATCTTAAAGTAGTCTATAACCTGGTTTCTGCTGACCTGTCAGAGTTGTCTGTGCACTGTCCCAATGGCGGTTTTCAGATATCAGCCTGTACATAAACCACCCAGCAAGAGCTGCTGATCCCTGGACATGCTTTGGAGTTCTTTGCTTGGCTCTACCGATGTCCATCTATATTACATTTGTTTACAAATTAATGAGTGGGATCGCTCACCAGATTTATGCATTTGCTCGCAAGCTTAATTGTGGATTCCTAAGTCCTGATACTTGTGGTTTTGTTATTCCTGTTTTGGAGAGAACTTCATCTTAAACCACACTGTTCGTGTTCTGTGACTATCTGTGGCTCTGGCAAACAGCATGGGAGGGGAAGTATTTTCTTTTTTTCTGAAACTGATTTATAGAGGACACATGGAAATACCATGCATCCAAGTGCGAAAAGTGACTACAAAGACCATGCAACCCAGTGGTAAAAGTGACTACAAAGACCATGCAACTCAGTGCTAAAGGTGACTATTTCTAAAGGCCCTTTCTATGGTCTATGGTACATGGGCTTTGGTAGATAACATGGTAAAATGCCTGCTTACTCACTTGAATCCTATTGGTCCTGGCACTACCACTACCACTACGTAGGGCCATCATGAGCTACTGTATACCTGGCTTCCTGCAGATATGAAGAGAAGTACAGCAAACTGGCTAATAAAATTGTTGATAATGACATTGTTTTTGAGATCAGTTTCCTGTGTGTAATATAATCATGATGAAGCATCAATGAGGGTATGGAGTTAAAGAACTTGTTGGTGTTAGCAGAATGACAAGGTTGAGGAATACATATTTTCAATACTGCAGAACTGTATTAGCTAGAAGAAGTTAATAGATTAATTATTTACTCCTAATTTGTACATGGGTTTTTTTCCCACAAGGTTTGTCCCATCATCTTGTTTTTTTTTTTTTTAAACTTGATTTTTAGTTAAGAATTCATAGCTCATAGCAATGAAATTCACACTGACTTACAATGGTTTGTGTTTGTAACAAATGTAAAGAAAAGCTTTTATGTTGCCGCTTCTCCTGGCACTTGATTTCAGCAGAGGGGGATCTGGTGAACAGATTGAGCTCTAAGTGTTGCGGGAAAGGTGAGACAGGTCAGGAATATTTGAGGATTGTATCTAGGATTGGCAAACACACCTGTCGCCCTTGGTCAATTTGTCACAGAAATTACTTTGGCTCATTTCAGGTGCATTCAGGCTACATCTGTTTTGGGAAGGGCGCTGTGTGACAGGGACATATCCTTTTTCCCTGAAAAATGTTCTGGCATTTCCATTTTGAATGGTTTTAAATTCCAAGACTCATTGTGTAATCAAGCAAAATTAGTGTTATTGTAACACAGGTCTGTGGAAATTGTTATTTTAGATGTGACTTTCACCAATAATTCCTAGGAATTTGTCACAGACAGACTTGATTTACTCATCAGATAATATTTTTTAATATCTGATAAATGTGTTTTTGGGACATAAGCAACATGATTGTGATACACATCAACATGTGAATAGTGTGAAAAAATTTTTTTGATGTGAAATTTTATAGGCTAAAAGTAGTATGGACATACGTCTGCTCAATTGGCATGGAAATATCGCCGCATTAGTACTTGTAAGCCCAAATTCAATTAGAGGGGCTAATAATACAGGAATATTAAAAAAAGTCTAATAACACCAGCTGGTCTGAGATCAGCCCTTAATGGAGGTAAGGGAGAAACAGATTAGTGTTAATAAATGTCTCATACCAGTCAGCTCTCCATTGGCACTAATGCATACACACACCTACTGTTCAGGTGTGGGATAAACTCATAGACACCTGCAGTTTCACTAGACCTGCTCAATGCAGTTTACTGTTCTGATACTCCCATACACACACACACACACATTCTGCAAACCCCCTCTCAGCTCCCCCTTTTTCCTGTCATCCCCTCCCCCCAAACCCCCTTCACCATCCAAGAATCTCTTAAAACCCCTGTCCTTAAAATTTAATTAACATTTAGATCAGGCGGGATTAATGCGGAGGGCTCTGAACATTAGCGTTAGCTTTTGTTTGGTCTGGTAAGTGTAGCGGCGGGCGGGACAGCCATGTGCAACCCCCTCCCCACCCCGTCACATCTTCATTTAGGCTCCAGGATCGAGAAAGAGGAGCTCTCTCTCTCTCTGTTGAGATTGGCAGGGCTGGCTGAAGTGTGGTAGCAGGGTGGATGGGGGGGCCTCGGCCTAGTCCTGGAGATGTTAAAAGCAAATAAATTATGATAAAGCACAGCAAGTAAGAGGAAACTGCAGCATTGTGGCAGCCAGGGCAGAGAGGAAATTAGAATTCCTCTCACCGCGCTCCTGCGAGCCCATTCTACCTGACTCATCAAATGAAAAATTCATCAATTAATCCTCTGACAATAAAGATATATACACCAGAATCAATCCTGGATTGATTTTCTGAGAGCACCACATATGGAAAAAAAATCTGGCAAAAAAAATAGTCCCTGCCTTACATGTAATGTGAAATTTCTCTTCATTTGGAATGTCATTATTGAGTTTTACAACTGGAAGTGTTGATATAATTATTTTGCAGGGTGCAGATGGGGGTGGGGGGGTGGTGTTGGACAAAAAAGAATAGAAAATGTAGGATGAGGAAAAAAATGAACAAGAAAGTATAGTGATTTTCTTTTCTCTCGTGACGGAGAAGACATTGGCGGCGGCGGCGGTGGTGGGGCCTGAGCTGAGCCGGGTCTAATAAAGTTGTCAGAAGTGTGTAAGAACACAGCTGATGTGAATCCCTGGAAGGCAACCAGTGGAAAAGAGTGGCTGTGATCAGCCAGGCCTGATGGGGGCCCACCCAGAACTGTAAGCACTGAGAGGCCCCAGCAACCAAAGCAAAGATCAAAGCAGAGAGGGAGCACTATTCGATAAATTAAAGAATCTGCAGATCCAAGCGGGTGGAAAGAAAGAAAGAAAGAGGGGAGAGAGAGAAGGAGAAAGAGGGAGAAGGAGGGTGGTGGTGGTCTGGATGGGGGGGGCATGTGATTTTTTTTTTTATGTTTGGATTCTTTCTTCCCTCTCTCACCCTCTCTCTCTCTCTGTCGCCTTTTCTCCCTCTCTGTTCATGTTCATGCCCTCCTCTCAGTCTTCTCTCTCTCTCGCTCTCTTCGTGGCACGCTCTTAGTTAAGATTTCACATTAATATCCATTAACTGCAAGCTCATTAGCCTCCAAAGCAAGGCTGCTCCCTGTTCAAGCTCTCTGCCGTGTTTGAAATTCAAGGCGCAGTAAGGCTGCAATAACCTACATACAGAACACCCCCCCTCCAGTTGGAGCGTATTTTTGAAATAAATGTTATTAAACACGTAATGTATGTACATATATAAGAGCCCTAATGAATATACTCGTCTCCTTTCTCATTATGTGTGCATCTGTGGCCAACACCTTGCTGAATTGTGCCTCTCTCTCGCTCTTTCTTTTTTTGTCTTATTTTCCACCCCTCGAGAGGCAAAGAGGTTCCTGCCTCCCCATTGGTTGATTAAAAAGCCAACGCCATTGGACGTACCAATCTGCGCCTTCCCTTCTTAATCTCCACCCCCTTGCGATTTCCACCGCCCGCTTAGAGAAGCAAAATGGGAGCTGCCCCACTGACTCTTGGTTGAACTCATACGCAGATAAAAAAGAAAAGAGGAAAGTTTTCCCCCAGCAGAATGCCGGTCGCGATAAGGCGTTGTTCAGGACTGTTCAGTGATATCTAGAAGGTGGCTGACCGTCTGTGAAGCCAACCGGAAGGTGCTTTAATCACGGACATGGAGATGTTTCTCATGGGCCAAACGTGTGAGGTTAGAGACATGAGACAGTGTGCAGACCCCCTGACTCCTGCACTTCAGCTCTCTGAAATGCTGTCTTTGCACATATTTGTGGATTCATGGCACAGCCCCAAACGTTTCGTCTTTGTTCTTTTTTGTTTTGTTTTGTTTTGTATGCGTTGGGGAGAAGGACCAGATTAACATTAGTGTGTGTGTCAGCTGTGGCCTTTTATCTCAAGGTTCTGACTCTTAAATTATGTACGGTCAACTTTCGTGACAGATACAACAGGTCAGTGTCTTGTTAGTGAAATTTCAAAACTAGCTCTTTCTTGGTCAGTTTTTTGTGGTATTGTTTTTTAGCCATTGGGTAAATAAGTATACTTTGTTCCCCATAAAAAATAGCCTTTTTACCAATCTCGGATGTTTCCGACAAAGATATTTTTTTATTTCTATTTTTGATTTTACCATTTAAACTCTCCTGCATCAAAAACTGCTGCCATTTTTCAAACAAAAGATCCCTTGGGCTTTAATACATGTTTTATGTGGTAATATAACAGCAGCTCTCACATTGATGGTTGTCAGTATTTTTTTCTGTCACCAATTAAGCCTAATCAATACTGTGTATATATATGGATCACTGACAGATGACATTTCACTTTTAAAGGACAAAATATATACATACATTCTTACATATACATCTATATTATACCCTTTAACCATGACATTTCAGCTTTTATGGATGCATTATCCCTGAGTCAGGCATACATACATGTGTGCACATGGTTCTGGGAAATGAAGTTTTGTACAGATGTGTGATGTAGTTGTGAGGGAGGCGATGCTTGGAGTCGATGCTCATCACATAGCTGGACATCATTGACTCCACCTCTCTCAAGGTTACCTCTCTCCAGCCAGTTATTAGGATGGTAATGCATCCAGCGGAAAGAGCCCAGCCCATGCCCCCCACCACCCCCCCCACCCCCCACCCCAGTCTGCTTGCCCATGTTTGGATAAGACCTCAAGCGGTGATTAAAAATGTTTGCTTTGGTATCTGCGTGAGCGCGCCTTTTGGAAAGAAGCTGCTTCCCATGCGCGTTTGTCAGCCAGATTAACCCTAATGCATCAGAAATCCCCTGCTGTTTCCCTGCCGTGGAGGTGGTGGGAGTGAAGGAGGACTCCTCAATTAAGCGGGACAGGCCCCTCTGCGGGGTCGAGTAAAACCCGCCCGCACCGCTCAACAGAAACTTGACATAGGTTCGCCAAATCCACACCCTCCAATAAGCCTGCCTGTCTGTACAGTGTGTCTGTGTCATTTCACCTATTTAATAATAATAATTATAATAATAATAAAAATATTGTTGTCATTCTTCTTCTTCTTATTATTATTATTATTATTTTATTTTTTTTTTTTTTATTGGTGAAACAGGATTAGCGCTCCAATGGTAATGTTTTGAATGCTTTACAGTGAATGGGGTGAACTCATCTCAGCCATCATCCATGTCTATTACACACCTGAATTTAGTTTATTTCTTGAGCAAGTTTTTTGTTTGCTGGGGATCTGGAGTTCATTTCTTACTGGTCATTGCTTTCACATCCTTGAATTTTGGTTGTTTATCAAATACATTTTGGTGTATTTCATGCAGTACTTGTGGGAGCCGATGTGACCTAGAGTTACTTTTTTTTTTTTTTTTTTGGTTTTGCGATTTTTGATGGGATTTCCTGTATGAACACTAGGCCACCAGCTTCATTATGCCCCAAACAACAATATATGAAGCAAATAACGACAAACAAACAAACAGAAATAAAGTGCGTTTGAACTTTGGATGAACGCACAGCTGCCAGAGAAGCCTCTGACGAATTCTGAGTTTACAACCCTCAGGTCTGGCTCCTCTTCTCCTTCAGCACTTAGAGGAATTGCTTATTCTGCCCTCGTGTTCATATCAACTTGACAGCCTTGGGAGAGAGGTAAAGAGAGGGGGAGAGAGGGAGGGAAAAAGAGGGGGAGAGAAGGAGAGTGAGAGAGGGAAAAAGGGAGTAAATGGGAGAGAGGGAGGAAAGGACTGAGGGAGGATAGATGGAGAAGAGGGAGAGAATAGAGAGAGAGAAAGGAAGGAAGGGAATGAGGGAGAGAGATGGAGAGAGGGAGACGAAGAGAGAGGGACTGAGGGAGGGAGTGGGGAAGAGGAGGGAGATGGGGAGGAAAACAAATAACACAGCTTTTCTATATCCATGATCAAAACTGAGACTGAGATGGCCTGAAGGTTGGAATAATTATCTGTGGTGGCCGTGCAGATCTTAATGTCAGCGCTGAGAACCAGAGGGCAGCAGAATTAAAGCGCAGAAAAACCTGGCAAGAGAGCAGACGTTTGCTCCAGGCTTTGTATCCCCTGTTTGATACCGTAGCCCTTTGTTGAGTTCCGTGTTTTTGGTTCCAAGCGCAACTGTCTGCATCTAATCTCCCCTGTGCTTTTATCATCAATTTCATTCCTCTGATTTCTCTCTATCTTTTTTCTTTTTCCTTTTTTTGTGAATATATGAAACTAAGACAAGATTACAAGGATTTATCTTGAAGCAAGGCTGCAGTGCACATTTAGGCAGATAGGTGGCAGTCTTCTGTTAGCCAGGACCAGGTTAAATGCTCTCCTTCTCTCTTCCAGTCTCTGAAGCTCCCCCTCTGTCTGTCTTTTTTCTCTCTCTCAGTATCTCCCTTCTCTCTGTCTCCCTCTCCCTCCCTCCCTCTTTCTTTCGCTGCTTGTTCACACAGAATCACAGGGCTGCAAATTAACCTGTCACTTCATCATTTGACAAGATCTTCATTTTTATTCATTAGGACTTGGGCCGGGCATGAAAAACGTCTGTGGTCATTTGCTTTTCTCTCCACCCCATGCGTCCCCTCCCCAGTTCTTCTTTCTCTCCCTTTTCCACCACTTTTTCAGGGTGATATGGGGTTCCTAGTGGGCAGTCCTAGTATCCCCTTGTTACCAGTGCGCAAAGAAGATACTTCTGTGCCATGAATGAGGAAAGCCCAGAGACGACACCAAAGTCGGTCGCGATAAAAAGATTAACAAACACGTAAATAATTCTACCACTTCACCATGTCTGCCAAGATCAAGGGCCGGGGTTTGAAAGGTTCGGAGAGATCAGGGGTGTGGGGTGACCCAGCTTTCGCCGCATGCAGCCATCACCGTGGTTAGAAATCCGAAGTCACCGCTTCTCCCGATCTCCAGCGCACCTCCCCTCTTGAACCCCCATTTCCCATCAACCCTGACTTCCACCCACCGCTGCAGAGCTTTTCCCCGAGACCCTGCTCTGGTGTTTCCAGGCGAAATGGGAAAAGCCAGGATTAGGGAACATGTTTGCAGTGTCGTTCCCATAATGCCTCCTGTATTTGTCTTTGCAAAAAAAGTAAACAGCCCTGCACAAAGAAAAAGTGTTCCCAATATTAGAAAAAAGAACTAAAAAAAGGAAAAATGTAATTAGAAAAAGATGTCATGGAATTACACGGAGCTATTAGGCATGTTTAATGACGTTTAAACAGGGTAAGTATTAGTTTACTGTCGGAGGGAGCGCAGTCACGGGGAACATCTTTAATTCACATAAAGCCCTCCAATTAGAGACAGCGATGGAGCTATCAGGCCTCTCCAGGCTTATCCTCTGTCCCTCTCGCCTCTCTCAGTCACAAGCAGCCTTTACCGGCAACTCTTAAAATGGCTGAGTCCTGGAATCACACCGCCAACTGCTTCAGCGTCTGTCAATAATAATAAAAAAAACTTAACAGTGGGAAAAAAACTAAATTGTATAGAATCAGATAATTGTAAAGATTTGTAAAAGATACTCCTGAGAGAAAAGCTAGAATTTTCTATAACCAAAAATTTTTTCCCTCTCCATCTTGGTCTGACTCACTATCTCTACCTCCTCTCTCTCCGCTTTCTTTGATGATCTCTGAACGCAATGGTAGTTTTCTCTCTCTCCCCCTTCCCCCCCTTCCCGAATGAAATGGTGTGTGAAATATTTAAGGCTCTATATGTGTGGTGGTGGAAAATAATACGCCATTCATTTAACTATTACCGGACACCTGGTGGCGGTCCGCTTTTTCTCCGTCAAAAGACTGTTTGCAGTTAATGTTAGCAAACCCACCACTGACTGGCAGTGTAAGCAGATTATGAGTAATTGTATGTGTGTATGTGTATCCGAGGGAGGGGTCCGCATTTTCATCAGACTTGAATGCGATATAGATTCCTGCTGACTGTTTTGTATTTCATCAGAAAGCCCGCTTGGAGGCTGGGCACCCGTTGAGTGGTTGTGGCTCATGAAGTTGACTGCAAGCTGAGAGGGGTTTTGATCTTGGCAATGGCAGTTATGTTCCTGATAAAATTGGAAAAACCCCCCAACCCCCTCCTTCCACCTCTCTCTTCACTACCCGATCCACCCCCCACCCCCTCTTTGGAGCACCTGCGAATCAGCTTAGCTTCAAATTGAAATGAGATGACCTCTCACTGGATTTATTTCTTCTTTTTTTTAATCACTATAGAAAGTGGTTGTTTAAAGACAATTAAGTTGATGGTGTTTTTGTTTGTTTTGTTTTTTTGGTTGCATTGTGTTGTACAGGATGTGTAGCAGATAGAGAGGATTGAAGGTGGGTGGATAGTCTTAGGACTGAGAAAATCACCAAAACCATTTTACTTTTTCGTAAGTGCAGAGTCATGGGAGCTCAACAGTGAATATGGGAGTGGTTTGTTCATTGTTTCTGAGAGCAGAGAATCAGAGGGTAACAAAATACAATCTTACACTCCCTCCTCCTTTTTTTTTTTCAAATTCACATTTCACCCAGGGGATATCTGTTGTGTATGTAAGTGTGTCTGTGTGTATTTCTCTTACCTTTTATTGCAGCACTAAAAGAGTTTCAGAGTACCCAAAAAGGACAGGGAGAACAACCCCCCACCTTCCATTGGAATTGCACGGACCCCTGGATGCTGTGAATTGGGATAAGAGGGCCAGTGTAGACATGTGCTAAACCCAAGATGAGCTAGGAGACCAAAGGAGACCCACAGCCTTACTGACAAGCATTAAGAGGCTAGAGGCCTGAGACTTTTTGAGATCTTTTACTTATTTGTTTTATTTTTGAGAATGATTTTTATAATTGTACCCGTAATTTAGCTTTTCCTGTCCTTGTGCTGGGTAACCATTCCCAATGACTTCAAACTTCAACCACATCTTCTTGGTGTGAAGTAACTTTACAAACCTTTCAACTGACATAAGCCATAAACTGCCTATAAAACTAAGGCTTTGTATACATTTCACAACTTTCCCCCACAATACATTTTAAGACAGGCACTGGGTATGCGATGGGGGGGGGTGTGTCTGTGCTCTGCAGGAGAGCAGAGAGAAAACAGAATTTCAAAGTTTCTAAGGACCAATACAGCAACACTTTGCAAAACAGTGAAACAGAGATGGATTCATTAGAGAAAGAGGAGTCGTTAACGGGTCCAGTTAAAAGTTGAATCTTGATGGCATGTTGTGTTATACATATTGCATAGAACTTACCTACTCCAGGTCATGTTTTTTGTTTGTGGTATTTTATTTGTGTGTGTGTTTCTTTCTCCTCTCCTATAGAGTTGTGGAGTGAATGTGCCTCACATTTTACGGATCCTTTAATGGCCTGCACGGAGTCCTTAGCAGCTCTGAGGCTGAAGCCTTTCCCTTGCGGATAATTGCACTTTCAGTCTTTTGCCTCTTCTTTTGCCTGAAAACCAAGCTTATTGCAGCTGAGAGAATCTCCCACAAAAACCGCAAGTTGTCCTTGTGCATAAAAGTAGATTCTGCACTTCAACACCTTTTCAAATTAATATTTGTGATGGGTCTATTCTGCGCCCTGGAGTTTCTGTTCTCCTGCTTTGTTCCTGTGTTTGATGTAATGGAAGGAAGGACAAAAAGGAGAGCTGAGAGAGTGTGTGAAAATGGTAGTTAAGTGGGCTTAAGGGGTGCTTCAGTACTTTTTGAAAGGATTCACGAGTGAATAGGCCCTCAGAGTGCTTAGCTGTAGTGTGGTAAACAGACAGGTCCAGCACAAAGGTGCGGCCGAAACAAGCACATGCATAACCTCCACCCCCACCCTGCTCCCTCTCTTTCGGTGACATCTGCCCAATCCCCAGAATATAATTTTGCTTCTTTTTAGCCCCCGCCGAAAATTTCCTCAACTCCCACCCCTGTTCCCTCCGTGCACAGGGCCAGTTAAAAATCTTTTGTTTGGTTAATTGCGATGAGTATAATATACAAGTCTCTCAGAGGTCTGCTCAAGACAATTAGACAATCGGGCGGTTTAATGAGACGCTGCCAGCAGCTTCGCAGCCCCACCGCCTTCTTTCAGCACCACGCTTGCTTTCTCCCCATGCCGAAGGGGTGCCTGCGCGAGACTGTGTGCTCACTCGCTCTTCCTTGCCTCACACAGTCCTCGGATTTTTTTTTTTTTTTTTTTTTTTTAAATGCGAGTCAGAGTAACCGCAAAACTATTTTTTAAAATAAAAACCGTTAGCCTGGGTTCTCGAAGGCTGGTGGCGCGCGAGTCCTCTCCGCGCCTCTGTGTCTCAGAGCTAGCAAGAGATATTCCTTGGAATAGCCAGGTAATGAGCAGCAATTATTAGCAGTGAGGGGGTTTTGAAGCATGTACTTCACATTGTCATTCCGGTAAGCAAGAGGGACGGCCTTAGGGGTTAAATGACTGATCATGTCTCTGGTGTGCAGTATAAGGTATATTTTTTTCCTTTTTGGCGCTGAAGCTCGCGCACCCGTGGAAGATAAAGACAGTTATAAAAAATGCGAAATATTCATCAGCTATTCATTATATTCCTGTTCTTATGACGCTTAATTAATAACCCTACTTCATTTAGTCAAGTGATTTTAATTTATAAGCCCAAATCTACACTTGTATGAAGTTGTGAAGGGCAGTGTTTTTTTTTTTCTTTCCCCAACCCTTTTCCCTAATCACACTGTTACTACAAAAGATCGGGTCCATTATTACTTCTGCACAGCAGAAGAAAGGAAATGAGACAGGGACAGGGGTTGCCGCAGTTTGACACAGGACAATTAATCTTCCTGTAAGCGTTGTCAGCCAGAAACGGACACAAATGGATCACTCCCATTAACCGGGGGAGTGTAGGTAGGGATTTTAACAAGCGTTTACGAGAGTCCATTTTCTCGCTAATGAAGAGGGGAATAAGCGTCCCAGTGTAAGCCAGCAATATACACTTAAAGTTCTGTCCTTTCGGCTAAAAAAACCCGCCTCTTCACATTCTTGACATTTCTTGCAGACGCTCTGTGATCTAAGCCCCGCGCTCACACGGCCCTGGAGCTCCAAGCCTGCCCTTAACAGCAGAAGCCCCACTAAAGCCTGGCCTTCCAAATTAATTAGAGAGCCGCACATTTGTTTATCCAGGGTAGAGAAAAATGTTTCCAGAAAGTGACTAACTGAACTGTCATAGGTGCTGTGCAGACGTGCAGAGGTGCGTTAAGCCTGGCCAATGCTCCGTAAAAGAGTGTGTTATTGATTAGCCTAAGAGACTGCCGAACTCTGAGAATGTATGTGGTCTGGTGCAAATGAGAGCAAGAACTCTGAGAGTTGTGGAATAGATGAGATTTCATATATTTTAGTACACACCATTTTTGTGTTTGTGCATATTCATATGAGTATGTGTATTTTGGTCATAGGTTTGCAGGTTTATGTATTTGTGCTTGTGTATTTCTGTGTGCATGGACACACGCACGTATTATTTTGTGTTGTGTATGGTTACATTTTTTTTTTTTTTAATTTGCATGTGTGAGTGTATGTATGTCTGTGAGAATGTCAGCTGTATATTTGCGCCTATATGTGCCTGCATGCGTGCGTGCATTTATATGTGTTTCTGCTTATGTATGTTTGTGTCTTGTGTGTGGGCAGTGTGTGTATGTGTAGGCATGCGTCTGGGTGGAAAACACATGTGTGTATGTGCATACAGGCCTGTAAGTATGTATACATGGATGTGGACGTGTGCCTGTAAGTGCTTCGCACATGTTTCCAAATGTTTGGGTTTGGTGAGTGGGTGGATGTGTGTGTGTGGATATGTGTCAGGGTGAAATTCATGTGTTTGTGTGTGTATGCAAGTGTGTGTGTATGTGTGTTTGTATGGGAGGACACACTGGTACACTTTAAGAGTCCGTCTCTGGGGTGTCTGAGAGGGGCCCCTGTTCTTTGCAGTCTTGCCAAGAGAGCCGAGTTCTCATATGGGGCTCCCTGACGCAAGAGGACACCCAGAATCCCCTGCTCCCAGAGGTGCTTTTCAAAGCCGCTTTGGATCCCGCTCTTGCACCCATCGTGCATCCTGTTTGTATTCGCCAGTGTGTGTAAGACTCTCTCAGAGCGGTGTCAGGACTGAAAGGGCTCGGTTTTTCTCTGTCTGATAAAGGGGCTGTCTTTGTCAAAAATCTGTCACCCAGACAAAAAGAGGAGCCCGGTATTTTCCCTCAGACACCAGTGTTCCTTTTAAAAATGATGAAAACAACCTTTTCCCCCTTCTTCGTTGTCCTCCAGGTAGGCGTGTTTGGACTATGTGCAATCATCCAGAGGAAGTTACCTGACTCATGAGGCATGACCAGTCATATACCAGTCATTTGGTTTGTTTGAGAATTGGTCAGCATTGGTCATATGCCTGCTTAAACACACCAAAATATGGCGCTATTCTGAGTATAAAAAACAACATATAGGGCTCTATTTCAAGGGTTCCAACTTATTGCACAATAGTTTAGATAGAGGGTATTACTTGCTGCGCTGTGTTAATTTACAAAATGTGTGGTGTAAATTTCATGCAAGCAGAAATAAGTATCTTTGCTAACTTTTCTGGCTTAAGCCTCCTGAAATCTGGTTGGTCCTCTCAGAGTTTTCAAGAGAGTTTTGGTTGGTTCTGGCAGTTATGAGATATATCCCTAAATTTATTGTGGGATTTATGAAAAGCGGTTTCTGACCACTGGTTTATTATCCAAGCAAACATCAAGATGTCCAGCACAATTACGGCACATAAGAGTGAAGATGTAGTCAGGCTTATAATAGTGACTCATAGTTATGAGCCTAGGAAGTTAGGCTGATGGCTTTCATTCATGACTGACAGCTCTGCCATCCAATCGTTAACCTTGCTTATTCAGAGAGTAACTACATTTCTGTCACAGGTGTTCATTACAGAGGAGTTGAGGTGCGTTTTTTGGATTTCAGTCACTTGAGTGCAAGCAGACAGAAGTTTTGGAGAGACAAAGGAGGTAGAATATGTAAAAAAAGGGATGTTTTTTTTCCTAATATATTTTTCTGGTGTCTGCATATGGAAGCTTCCCAGTGGAGCAGGAGTGGGGGAAGGGGACAGAGCGGGGACAGAGGGAGTCTCTGAAGGCTGGTGACACGTCCTCCCCTGGACCTGCTGAGCCCTGTGCAGTCCTGACAGACACACACACACACACACACTGCAAGACCACATACACAGCATATGCACACATTCACAAACTGTCCAAATACAAGTACATACACACAGATACAAGTGCATATATAAAACACTCACACTTATACACATATGAATATAAACTCTCCAAGAGAACACACATACACACACACACTTGTCACCTACACAAACAGACACTCATCTGCCAGGGAGAGAGTGGGAGTGGGGGAAGTGAAGCAGTGGGAATATTTATGCAGAATTTATTTCACATTTACAATTTTTTTACCTTGTGAACATCTGAGGTGTCTGGATTGGTGTCATTTGGTCACAACTGGCCTGAATGCAAGATTCCTCAACACATATCAACTTTTGTGTTCAGGGGTCTTGGGAAAACAGGTTTTTGAATGATTAATTCTCTCCTGTTTGTTGGTTGCACAGTGTGTGAAAGCAAGCATTTCAAGCTGACTCAGTTGTATTGGAGTGTAAAATACTTAGTAATAAAAGCAAAAATAAACCATTAAAAGCAATATTGTTCAATTTACAGAAATTGAAAAATGATTTAATGCAGCATTTAAAAATAAACTGTTTTTCCTGTCCATGCTGTTGTAAAGAACCTGCAGTAAAATAAATTTTGAGTTTAGTGTGTATGAAGATGAGAAAAAAATGTTTGAATTGACAATAATATTAGTTGTAATCTTCTTGTAGGGTGTACAGAATGCTACAAACATTTCAAATACATACATCTGCAGGGTGTGTGTGTATATGTGTATATATATATATATATATATATATATATACACACACACACCCTGCAGATATATGTATTTGAAAAAAGAATGTGTGCAGCATTCTTGGCTTTTAATTTTAAGCTTGTGCATTGTGGTTGTTGCTGTTGCTGTTGTTGTTATTATTATTATTATTATTATAATTAGATGTAATGATATGGGTTAAAGAATTGATGAGTGTGCGAGACTTTGTGACAGAGGGGCTTTGCCATTGCGTCCTGGGGCCAGAGTGCTGTAAAAAAAACCCCATTAAAAAGTTGAGCTCTCGGGCCACTGGCGGGGTGGCTGGAGTGCGCAGCGAACGTAATTAAGCAGATAGCTCCACACACTGACCCACCATGTCACCAGCGGAGATGGCAAGTGTTTGTTTGTCATTACATGGCTAGATGTTTTACAGACTCCCCGGGGAATAAGAAAAGATGCTATTTCACCTTTTTCTGCGCCAAAACATTTTAATTATATCTTCTCCCCGAGCCGTGCGCGCCTCGGTAACCGGGGGAAGTGACATTGATGCATGCACTGATAAATGTGCAAACACTGGAAATGAGATTAACAAAGATTTTGAGGAAAGGGTGACAGCTAATTTTGCAGCGTATTCCACGTCTGAATCGGGGAGTGACGCTTTGATAGAACGCAGTTTAGAACCTGCCGATGCGCCGGCAGGAATGAACTCACCGGAAATGCAGACGGTAATGTGTGCACAAGAATGTGCAGTTTTTAAAGGTTTTTTTCCCCTCTCAATCTCCCTTTATTTGCTCCCCCTCCCCTCCATTTAAACTGAGATTATTCACAAAAACAATTTAGATTTGGTTGGGGGAGTTCAATAAGCTTAGCTCTATAACCATATTCCTGGGCTTTTTTTTTTTTTTTTTTTTTTTTGCCTGGTCACAGATCCTCTGGACTGTCATCCATATTAAAGAAATCTAAAAAAAAAAAAAAAATTCTGACACACTCATGGTCTTGAAGTTGCAGTGCTTGCTGACTGATATTTGTTTTAGCTCGTCAGTGTCTTCACTGCAGATGTGAGGGTTAGAGAAAAAAGATACAATTATTTGTTGACTACTGGATAAGGTGGAACAAATCTAGAAAAGGAGGAACCGTAGAATCAGTTATAAACCGTAACCTGGAGGTGTAATGTCCTCTTTTGTTTCATGTCATATTTATTGGAAGATTCATCTTGTCTGAGACGAGAGAGATTTGTGAACAGCCTTTTGTTCGTTTGTCTCACTGTCTATCTGTGGTTTTCTTAAAATGTCTTGTCAGTGCAATCTGTGCACATCTAATCTATATTTTTGTTGTAGAGGCCTTGTGTTGGGCATGACGCTCCTCTGTTTTTAAACATCTTTGCCTTTGCGTTTGGAGCAGCGATACAGAGGTCTATCTCTCTGCTTCATCAGTCCTTTCTGTAGCAGAAGACGACCAGATAACAATCATATCTACCACAACTGATTCTTAACGTTTTTGTCTAGAGAGTGGGGGAGAATGGGGAGGGGGGGAAAATTCAGCTTGTTTTTTTTCTCCTTCATTTTTTTTTGCGCTGTCACTTCTTCTCTGTCACCCATTTTGTTTCTGTGTGGCAGAAACATCTTGTAGTTTTGTCTTCTTTTTTACTCCTTTTCTTTATCACCTCTTTTTTTCAGCTTCTCTCTCTCTCTCTCCCACTCTCTCTCCTCGAATCTTCATTTGCCGGCAGCTGACAGCTTCTTTCACTTTTCTTTGTCAATTTTTTTCTTTTTTTTTCATCTGTCCTTTTCCATCTGCTTTCGCTTTTGTTTGCTTAGGCCTTCTCTCATCCCAACTTGATAATGAGGAATTCAGAGTGACCCTGACCTCCATCAGCCCAGCGATGACCTTTGACCCCACCATGTGACCTTCAGTCCCCATTTTGACAGCTTGATTAATTACCCAGTGTTATGATTTATGAGTAAGCAGTATGTAAAAATAATAGACAACAGGTGGTATTCAAAAAAGTTTTTTTCCCTTTTTTTAAACCAGCAGGGGGTGGAGGAGTTTGAGGGGCACTTTCTCAGCCACCTTCAGCTTTTTTTTTTTTTCCCCCCTCAGGTTTTTGAGATTTTGGAATTATGGGAAATCCATTTCATGTACCTAGATTGTGTCATGGCTGACAGACAAAATAATGACTTGGCACTAAAGTGAACGAGGCCCTTGTACATTTTTGTATGAGTGTAGAGTTTTCCTCGATGACGAATGCTTCGAGTGCTTTCTTAAATGTAAATGTGCACAGATGGGCACAAGGATGCTCACGGATTCTGCATTAGATAGATCCACAGTGTTTCCGAGCTGTTTGTGTTTCAGGTCACGTCTCATGAAAACGGCTGCATATAATGGGGGGGCATCTTTTAAGCTGAGCAGTGGCCGTACTTTAACACTTCAATTGAGCTCTGTGATTGGCTAACGTGACCTCACCTGACTCCCGCACCCATGGCTCTGTAACCATAAACAGAAGGTAGGCCTTCTATTTAAATGGCAGGTAGCCCATGTAATTACTGAGAGGGCAGGAAGAGTCGAGCCTCACAGAACACCTCCCTCATCTCTCATTTGCTTGTGTTTTTTTACCGCTCCTTTTTTTCTCCAATGTATATCTTTCAACACTTGATCATGCTTTAACTAACTTGTAGGCAAACAAGGAAATGGGGGTTTGGGTTGAGGTGGGGGGGGGGGGTTGGGTTTGCACACAAAATGAAAACAACCAAAAAAAACAACAAAATCAATATTATATTTGGATGACTGCCCCTCTCTCTCTTCCTCTGTCTGTCTTTCTCTCTCTCTCTCACTCTGTGGCCCTCACTCTTGGCCCAAAATAACAGGCCGGAGGTCAAGGAATTCCACTTTAACCTCTGACCCCAAAGGTCACAGGGGGCCGGAGTGTTCATCAAGATTAATACCCGGCGTCCGGACACTGGACGCTCATTATTTAGGCTCCTTCAGGCAGGACAGATTTAAAAGGATATGAAATTTTAGCCCTCCTGTGTGTCCAAGGCCCTGTCAGCCATTCAGTCTGGACTTAATGTCTCGATTAACAGGGATGGGAGCTCTGTACCAGAGGTCTGGTTACCCATACTTTCTCTCCTCCTCTCTCTTTCTCACACACGTTTTTGTTCAGTGGCAGGTTCAAAATGAAGGGGATGTTAGACTGCGTTGCTATGTGCCCACGCCGTTCCTTGTTTACTGTGATTTGCGAGCTACAGTTACAGGAGAGTGTGAAGTAAATATTTCTCAATTGTATTAATTAGCTGCTGTACCTGATGCTGTCTGAATGAAATGCTTAGTTCGTTGTTTGCATTGGTTTTTTTGTCTGTTAATTACAGTGACCTCATTCTATTTTCCACTGTTTAGCATCCACAATTGTGTTACAGAAACAGTAACACAATAATTCCCCTGCCGCAATTAAAAACAAACACTAAACTTAAAAAAAGAAAATCATTAAGATGTTATGGTAACAAACAATTATAAAGATATAATATGACGTGATCATGGGTAAATTACATGAAATGACAATGGATAATATAATTATGTAATAATTCTTGCAGAGGTTTTTTGAGACAGCAGTGACTAGGAGAAAAACATACCACACACACACGCATGCATGCACCAAAAACATCGCCGATGTTTGTATTAATATTTGTGTGTGCATTATTACACACACGCAAAGTATCATGGAAAAGCTTTCATATGCATAGACCCACACAGCCCACCATGCACAACAAATTATTGTATATGAATGTTTCTTGTACATAAATAACATGCATGCGTTTACACTCACACAGACACACAAGTATGTAAAGCATGTAACAGATACTCACAGAAAAGCTTACACGTATCCGCACACATATGCACATTAACTTAACTCCATAGCTAACATAGCAGATGCATGTATAGATGCTCACACACACGTACTCACACATACACTCGCACTTCTTATACCCTGTGCAAAGATTTAACATAGTAGCCGTGCTGCTTTTCAGTAAGAAGCACCATGGGGCACTGCAGTGTGCCGTACTGTACTCTTTGTGCTCTCCAGTGCTGTAGATAAGGGTAAGTGGTCTTTACAGGTAGCTTGTCACTGGCTCTCATGTGTTGAGACTGTGCATATGGAGATATGTGTTAACCCAGTACATCTCTAGAGTCCTCTGGAGCAAAACATGCCTTGTGTCTGGGGAAAGGGGGAATGGGGGGTGTATGGCACGGCACTGTGACTCACACCCCCATACCACTGTCCATATGTGTGGTGCAGAGAGAGGTCATATTGCTTTATTAAGGAAACTGGCTGTGTGTCGCTGTATGTATTGTATGTATTGTGTTGGTGTGTGTGTGTCTGTGTGTGTAGATGAGATGAATTAGAAGCCTGCATAGTCTTGTAAATGTCTATGTGTATGTGTGTGTCTGCATACATGCATGTTTGTGCGCATGCCTGTGAGTGTGCCTGCACACAAGTGCATTCCTCCTCCTTTGTGTTCGTGTAGCACTGTTAACCATAGCTGTGTTTCTACCAGTGCAATGGAGGCCTGCACGGCATTATGGGAAGGTTCCTCCAGCCAGATCCAGCACCCCCCGCTCCCTCTCCGCTAGGAGGGGACTGTTAACCCCCTTGGCAGGAGTCGATCCCCCAGACGAGCAGTGTAGGGTTTCATCCCCAGAACCATGGGCCCAGGCTGTTTCCGCGCCCCAGCATGGCTGTCTGCTCACCGTTGTTTGCCTTTGAAACCTCCCACTTCAAAACATACAATAATAATGAAAAAAAACCCTGGTCCCTCTACAACTCTCCAGAATTAGATATGACTGGGCACCCCTGAATCCCATCACAAATGCTCAGTGCTCACAAGTGCCCCACCCCCCCACCAGAGGAAACGTTGGGGGAAGACCGATTAGCATCTGGCACAACCATCTCACCCCCCCACCCCTAACCCAACCTGCTTACTGTGGTTTGATTTATATATTAAATAGTTGGACAAGAATATCGGGAGGCACCTATCATTCTATGATCTATATCTACCATCTCCCTCATTAAAAATGCATGTGTATTCTGAAGGGAAACAATATAGAAATATAAATCAAAATGCTTAAGGCGTAACGATAAGAATTTCCCCCCTTCCCTCTCTCACTCTCACTCTCTTAGTCTCTCTCTCCCTCACTCTCTTCCTGCTCTCTCCTGTAACTTTACCTCTGGATTTTCCTTTGTCTTTTTCCTCCCATTGTTTTCCCCCTTGTGCGGGGCTGTGATCTTTTATTTAGAGCGAGATGCTGCAGGTGCGCAGGGCCGCGTCGGAGTCAAGATACAGTTAAAGAATGTCAACACCCGGGGGGTAGCCTCTCTTGTTTACTCGCAACATCTTTGCATGCGGCTTCGCCTTTAATGGGGGTGGGGGTGCACGGTGATCGCTCAACCAGCAGCCGAGCTAAAAAGGATGGCTGCTTTTGACAGTCAAGTTTCGCTCTCTGGGACTTCGCTAACGGAAAAAAGAGATAATGATAGCACTGAGTTGTTTTTAAATATATTATTTATTTTATTTATTTATGTATGTGTTTATTTTTAGACAGCATTTTTGGTGTTTGCATGTATATAAGTTGCCACAGTTATGAACTTTTGTTTTCTGAGGGCTGCTTTTATGATAACAATTAGTATAATACTAATTATTATAATTATTTAAGCATTATTGTTGTTGCTGTATTGCTATGTTAAAATTGATTTTGTTGATTGAATGAGTTATAATAATATTTTTTGATGTAATTGTCTTTTAAAACTTGGTTTTGTGTTCTTAGCTTATTAAAAAAAAAGAAGAATATGTGAAGTTTGAAAAAGGGAAAATCCTTGGAGCTTTGCATAGCTCAGCAGGCCACTATGGTAGCTGAAGTGTAGTTAATGTTAGTCTCGCCATGTTTACAGTGAGGTTTGAGCAAACAATTGACATGTGGTCCTCCTGTAAAAAAAAAAAAAAGTTGACAAATGATTTCTGTTACATTTACTTACACAATCAATAGCTTTGACAAATTTCACTTGTCTGGTGATTTATGTGGGCCCAGGGCTGCTGTTTGCTGTGGCCAGAATAGATTAGGTTCCCAGGCTTGGATTCGTGCTTGGAGCCCCCATTCATAAGAAATGCATGAACAGCAATGGGGACCTTCCTTATCGCTCGGCCAGTGAAGGGAGACCCCTGTTTTCTGGCACATGCGCAAAGTGTGGGGGGGTTGGGGGTGCATTTTATTGGTGCTGGATGAACCTTCATTGATCACCCAATCCGGTTGGACCGTTTATCCAAATGACGTAACAATAACACGTTAAGAAAGGGCTGTAAACAGGCCCCTAAACAGAATTGATATGGCTGCTCTCCCCAGGTGGTTGCGATGATGTATCGCGGCCGCTTGTGTTTTATGTCCGCTCGCCAGCGATGCATCTTGCCGGTATTTAAGGATGTGGGGTGGGGGGGGTAATGCCACATTTATCACTGCTTTACGTGGCGGCAGGGTTGTACTTTGACGAGTGGTGAATATAAGTGCCAGTAAAAGGGGGGAACTATCAGACTTGCTCTTAATTAGGCCTCTTAGCAACCAAATGAAGGGACCGTCAGCATGTTGTCAGAGGGTTTGAGAAGTTCTGTGACATCATAAAGGAGTGGCCCTTCCATCATTTTCCCTCATTGATTTAGAAAGGCACCAGGCTTACATTTTTGTTACATTCTATAGGCCTAACTGTAATTGTCTTTCCTCCCATTCAAATGTATTTTTTCTTACCTCATCATTTATTCGTGTTTTTAAACTGTGATCTGCCAACTTAAGGCTCTGTAGAGTGGGTGGAGAAAGGTGGCGGTACTGGGACTGGGTAGGTACTCATTGTGGGTTTTTAGTGTGTTGAATCTGTCACCCACGTTGATTTCTGTGAGGTAAAACAAAAGTTGTTAATCAGGGAAAAATGCGATGGCACCGGCACCACACGAAAGTGTAGCTGGTTGCGTGCAGCGGGCATGCTCTGTGTTGACGTCTTTCTGGAGGTGCTTAAAATAAACAGGTCCACGAAAAACAAAAGCAACTGAAAAAGAAGAAGGGAGGTGAAAAAAAGGAAAAACGGAAAGAACAGACATGAAAAGGAAATGCACAGGGGAATGCAAAGTTCTAAGACTTTTCAGGCATCCTCTGTGAGAGAAGTTTACTTTGAACTCCTTTACAATTTCTAAAACATTTCACAAATCATGTTGTGAATAATATGAATATAAATGCTTATTTTTTCTACCAAGGTTAAATAGCAATGATATCACTGTTATTATTTTATTAGGTACGTATATTTTGTTTAGTGTTTTTTGTGTATAAATACAATTTTTATCAATAACTCTTTCTTGGTTCTTGTCTTTTTACTGTTTTAAAGAAAAGGTTTACACGTGACTCATGACAGCAGGGACATTATGTAGCCTCTTAGGTCTGCAGTTCCTGCTGATGAGTGATCCTTGAATCAGGTTGATGCCTGCAGTTTCGCCTAACTGAATAAATTCCTCTGGAGTCAAGCATTCTGCAGTGGGTTGTGGTCTTAAAATCATGACCATCAATGGAGCCAACTCCTTTTAACATGGGAAAAGTAACTTACATCGTATGCTGTTAGCAAATGTGTCTAGGGCATCTTTAGCAGTAAGGAGAAATCTGGTTTTGGTAAATTTTGTTTTTTAGAAATACATTTTATGTCATCTCAGAACTTTGTAAAGATTCTAATATTTTTATTGCAAAAATACTAATTTGAGAACTAGGACCATATTTATATATCCACCTGTATTGCAAAAAAGAAGTCTCCTCTATTAATGGAGGAATATGTCCATTTGTACAGATTGTGTAACTTTGGGCAAGGTTTTCTATGTGTAAGCCAAAAATACATCATAGCAGATGTCTGTCAGTGTGTATTGATGTATCTGTCAAACTGCAGAGCTCATATCACTTGATGAAAGTAATAATAATAACCAAATACTGGCTGATTTTGGTCCAGCTAATATCTGTGTTGGATATATATTTCTTGTTTATCTGGTCAACACACGGTTTAAGTATCTACATATCTGTCCACTGATGTGGCATAATCAAGAAGATAATATATTTTAACGTATGAGAACCCTTTGGGCAACATTCTTGTTTATTTAATCCAAAAACTTTATTCCTCTTGTCGGGTTTGACTTCTGTTCAACTGAATTTCCTCAGAGACATCATGTTATTGGTCTCCGTAATGTTTGTGTCTGCGTGCATGTGTGCGCGCTTTCGTGTGTCTGTTTGTGTGTGCACTTATGCAAGTATGTATTTGAATCCGTGTGGTTATGAATTTGATTGCGTGTGTGTATTTGCGTGTATCCATGCATATTTGTGTGTGAGAGCATTTCTGTGGTCGTAGTATGTTGGCATATGTATGTATGTGTGTGTCTGTCTGTGTGTGTATCTGTGTGTTCTTGATTTAGTGTATGTGTTTGCATATGGGTCTTTGTGCATTCGTTCGCGTGAGTATGTTTTTGTGTGTGTTTGAGAGACGGTAGTCGAGGAGACCCCAAGTCACCCCCCCCCCCAACCCCCCATCCCAGCCGGGTGTGTTTGCACTCATATGCGGGGTGCGGGGCTGGTGGGGGTAGGAGCACAAAGAGAAGGGGAGCATAGCGACTTAATCTGACAGTGAGACTAAGTTGTGTGGTATCTGCGAGAGGGGGATGAAAAAGCACACGTAGAGCTCCTGACAGACAAGGTCACACAGAGCAGGGTGGCCTTCAGAGCTCAGCCTAATCTAGAGCAGGGGAGGGGCGGATTTTATATTACAGTATTTACATTCTGCTCCTCAGCCCTGCCAGACATGTCTGTGTGGCGTAATTAGGGGCTCTGCCGCTCACAACAGGGAGGGTTAGGATTACAAAAAAAGGTCCGAGGCATTGACTGTATGTATACTCAGTGTTTTTAGGTTTTTTCACCACTTTAATTGTAAATTAAAACAGACCTATGGCTTTTTTCCCTGTCTGTGTAGGATGTTGGTTTAGCCATTGTTGTTAATGTTGACGGGGAAGAGTGTGTGTGGGTACAGACACACATACACATGTTCACACTCGCACTCAACCACCTTGAGACTCTCGACAGTGCAGTTGCCCTCTTGAGGTCTCAGAGCCCCCGTTTCATTTTCCTTATTTTTTTTTTTGTTTCCGCATTTTGTTTCGCCTCCAGACCGGTTGCTACGTCTCCTGTCCTCCTCGCCCTCCCATTGGCCGGGGTGTTGCTCTGCCTAGCACGCGTTAAGTCACGACCACCAATCAGCCACGACCGGCTCTCCCAGAACCAGGAAGCTCCCAGCGCCCGGCACACTGTCAGAAAATGGAGGAGCTGGGGCCTCCTAACAGCCGTCTCCCAGTGGCGGATACGGGAGCTGCCAGCACCTTGTTAGCAAAACACCACAGAAACACACTCCTGCACTTTCTCACATCCGTCACCCTCGTCCCTTCTCTTGCTATGCCTCCCCCCCTCTCCCACTTTCACACTCACACGCTCACTCACTGCGATCAGACCTACTTTGTACCTGTCAAGTGCCGCGCTTCATACTAGCCCTCAGAATCAAGCACGTGAAGTGAAATATTCCACATCAAAGAAAAATAAAGCTACATAAATAGATAAAACGTAAATGCGTCCGCAAAGGCTTCTGAAACTCACATTTTGTCAGCTGCATTTATATTCCCCAGTAAGCACTTTAAGTGGTCAGGATATTTATTCATTTTTTTTAAACCTTCAGAAGATGATTGTGTGTGTGCGTGTCTGTATTTTTTTTCTCAAATGGGTCTAGGTTGAGAAGGACACCTTGACTTCTGACCATGGAGATACTTCCTCTTGTTGTTCTTCTGTGTGGTTGCCTTGGAGAAATTCCATGCATCTATTTGAAAAAATTTCTCCCATTGCCTTGACATAAAATCCCTTGAACTGAATACAGCCTGGTGGCGATTTATGTTATTTCTTTTAAATATACATTGTGTACGTTTATTAAATTTTACTGCAATGCAATTGAATTGATCAGTGATTTGATTAGGCTTCAAGCGAGCGTTATCCTCCTTGTCATATTTAAAATCTGAAATGAATTTGTCCCTATTACTTGAAAGAAAATTTTTGATTAACAATGACTTTTTTTATATAATCTTTTTAATCAAAACATAGAGAAGTAAGAGTCGTGCTAATGCTTGTACAAAACATGGGTTTTGATGGGTAGCCGACAAAATCGCCGGGATGGATTTCTGAACGGTGGCCATTGTTGCCTGTTCGGAAGGGGGGAGTCTGGTTCTTTTAGCTGGGAAGGGTGAAGGAAGAAAGCCGAGCGGACAAAAGAGCACTTAACAGGGCAGGCCGGAGCGTTCCTGCCCTCCCCGTGGAGGGGCTTTAGTGACCTCCCTGACCGCCGCCCCCTGTGCCAGGCCCTGGGCCCAGAGCCACAGAGATCGGGGGCCGGTGGTCGGAGGAGAGCTTTGTGAGGGAGCATGGGAAGGGTGTGAACGTGGCGAAGAGGAGAGGGGAGGCCGTGTGAGTTCTCTATGTTAGTGTTCAGTACTAATGCTGTCCCGGGACAAAGCGCTACCTTTTTGCAGCTTCGCAAAGCCAGTGGACTGGAACTGGACTGTCTGAGTCTGCCACTTTGGATGCCTGGCAACCATTTTAAAAAATGATTATTGTGTTATGATCATTGTGTTTTTGTTAGTTTTATTTTTGTTGTTTTTATATTTTTTTAAATCATAATATCACCATAATAATCATAAATGTACAAAATAATAGTAGTCACCATTATTTGAAACAAATAAATTAGTCTTGTTGTTGACAAGCCTCATTCAGGTTTTTTCGTGGATATACTGAACACTGTATATTTTGGTATTTGCTTTCATTGAGTGATAATCGATTCTATGATTTGCTTGGAAATTTGCGGTTGCATTGGACAGCTGTCGTTTTTGTGTCCGTGCAATAAAATATAATAAATCAGATCAGTCAGAGTGTGCTCTACATTATCGTAACCTTATTTTTAACCAGGTTTTTAAAATTACCGAACATACTGTGGGCGTACGGAGCGAGACAAAAGAAGGAATGAAAGACCAATGGAAGCCCTGCCACCTCAAAAACCCCCCACTCCACCCACTCTCTCCCCTCTGCCATGGTAAATGGAACATGGGCGATACGGTGGCCGTTGCATGAGAGCTTGTAACGGAAAGAAATTAAAGCCCCCCTCTTCCGCCCATCCTCCACAAAAATCTGCTTCAGGTTGACGGAGCAGCTTTTAAAGGTTACCCCAGTTAAAGTAAGGCTGTCGCCGGAGATGTAGGGGGGGAAACTGCCCCGGGTGGAGCTTGTCTGCCAGTCATTCAGCCCCACTGCCACCAGTGGGCAGTGGCACAAAGCAGGAAAAATGCAGCCGGTTCCCAGCAACTTTTCCACTGCCTCTGCCAACAAAGGAGTGTCGTCAGGGCTGATCAAATGGGCCTTTATTTTTTAAACCCTGCTATTGGACAAAAGTCAGGAAAAAGGGGGATCTGATTGAAATTGTTTAAGAGAGTCTTTTAACACCTGGTGTTGTATTTATATTTCATTTTTGACTAAGTGAACTAAAAAGAATCAGAACAAAAAAAAATCAACCCCTCCAAAGTATTAATTAAAAAAAAACCTCTAGCCTGTCAATAGTGGGTGGTTGATATTATCTTAACTGAAGCAGCAGAGTGCATTTGAGGTTTTACTGGGAAAGGCTAGTTTTTAAAATAACATTAAACACTGTGGAATATGTGTATTTATTATTTATTTGATTTTATTATTTTGCATTGCATCAACCGAACATCATATGAAGGCTTTGAAGTATTTTATTTTAGTCTGTCTGAGGGCATACGTCTGGCAGTAAATTACTGAACCCCTTTTATTTCTTTGTATATTTGTTCTGGTGTTAATTTTTAATTAAGATCTGAAGATGGCATTCTGTGTATATCTTATTGAAAGGAAAAAGTATAATTGTCTAATAATATACTCATATAAATAGTGGTATATCAATAATTAATATATACATGTTTTGGTTTGTTAGCATAAACTGTTTAGTAATTAGAGAAGGAAAGCAAATGTTTGTTTTTGATTACTGAGTTGAAAATAAGAGAACATCTTTTTTTTTTGTACAGTTTTTTTGCTGCTCTGATGAAAACTAATTTGAACCTTGAAAGCAAGGTATCTTTCTCAAAGTATTCTGTGTATAGCAAAATAATTATCAAATTTAATACAAGAAAACAAATTTTCACAATTTTCATACCTAATTCTTTTGCACTCTGAAGTAAGGGCATGAAGTTAAGGCTTTTTGTGGTAAAGAAGTCATCAACAGTTTGGCAGAACTACGACTGTAATCAGAAATAATTTTAAACTTTTAACTTGTAATATGTTTTATTTGAGTTCCATACTTTACACAGTCTTAATTTGATTTAATGTGTTAAAACTCTAAAGTGTATTTGAATACATTTAATGAAGGGATTAAATTTGCCTTGGCTTTTAAGGAGGGAAAGTGAGACAAGTATAATTTTATAATCTCCAGAAGTGTGAATGTGTCATTTTGCTGTTGTCAACACAAATTCTGTTGAAGCCATATCGCGAAGAACAGATTTTTTATCACCCTGGCAGAATTGTCTTTTTTAAGGAGGGACCCACGACTTTAGCACTTATTAAAAAACAGGAGAGGTGTAGTCGTCTGCTCAGATCTGGATTCTGATGGCGAAATTCCTGAGAAATATCAGTGGTTTTTCTCTCGTCTACTCTCTCGTCTACACTTAAAAACATTGCTTTCTCTGGATGGAAATTTATGCATGGAATGCAATGTTTTTATTTTAGATGTCTGACCTAAAAAAAGATCTAATTTCTGAGCTTATCAATGATAAACATCAAAATATAAATGTTTCTAATTGAAAAGTTGCAAAAAAAGTTCTCTAAAACGTTTTGTTTTTTAAAAATGTTAATAAGATTATGTGCTTTTTTGAATGTATCCAAGATAAAAATTATAGTAACCATAATGGAAAATTGTTTTTGTATGTAACCATGTAAGCAATATTAACATTTTAATAATAATACTTTTAATGTTAAAATCATTCTTGTCAATGGTCAAAAACATTTCAATTGTCCTTATTATTGTAAGCACATTCCTATGTTCATATTCACAGGTGTAAACTTTTCCTACCACTGGATATATTTAAACCTCTGAAACAACCATAAACAAATAAATAAATAAATAAAGTGACAGCGAGCAGCGTTGCCCTGCTCCCAGGTTCCAGCATGTGCACGTTGATTGATGTGGGAATCGATTCTGTTTGATAGTAACTGACATGTGCCCTTTGGAAACACTAAGTGCAATTCACCACACGAGTTTGCTTGTCACAGCGCGCTAATCCTCCCGCTAATAGTCAACCTAAACGAGTTTTTTCAGCTGCTACTGCTGCGGCCTGGTTTCCCCCGGCAGTGGGCACCCCGACGATTGCGGATGATGCACTCTGCTGCTCTCCACCTCCCAACCCCGGGCACCAGTGCCACTCCTTGGGAAACCCCCTTTCATTTATTTAATTGTTTGTTTGGGTGGTCACTGTTGTCGATGATTTTGCCCACACACATGCACATACACGTATGTAGGGGAGAATGGAGAACACAGCCAGACTAATCTTTGTTTTTTCCTCTCTCTCCCTTCACTATCCCTCTTTCCCTGTGACATGGGTCAACCAGGAGGGCTATGGTGTGATGGTGCTCAACCCAAACGAGAACTACCTGGAGGTGGAAAAGCCTCCGGCAGCAAAACCGGCCGCTGCCACACAGCCCTCACCTGAAGGCCCAGACGAGCCTGCAGAGAAGCGCGAGCGCAAAGAGGAGAAGGAGGGCAAGAAAAAGCGTGACTTCTATGAGAAATACAGGAACCCGCAGAAAGAAAAGGAGACGGAGCAGATCCCCATACGGGTAAGATAGGGAGGGGGTGTGCTTGTGTTCTCTTTCTGTGCGTTTGGCATCTCTCCAGAGCATGCTATATAGTGAAATATAGTGAGGATCTCGGGTCTTTCCCTGCCCGGTCAGCTGGTCACAGCCCTTTTGGTCCTCCCTGATCCTTCCCACTGTAGTTCTTATCTTTTGAGATTGTTTTTTAATTGTACTCTGTGAAATAAATAATATCAATCTTATTGCAAACCTTATAATTTATATAATTGTGTATCACTCGTGTAACTTCACCACACACACACATTGTGTGGTATTTTTCCTGATTCTGTCCAAAAGAAAATTCTGAAATAAAGTCAATCAGATTTGGGAAAAGGTTTGTTTAAAAAAATTGCCAGCGGAAGGTTTAAGCCATTATTTTATTACAGCGGATGGCAGTAGCACACCAGCTTCTGGAGATATGTCATTCCAGCCAATCAGAAGTTATTACTGCTGTCTGACTCAGTTGTGGTGAATGAGCTGTCAGCGCGGGCCACTTAGCCAGAGTTTTGATTGTACCTTTACATGCAGTGTAATGTGGCATAATTATCTGCGTTATTTACACCTACCGTCACAGCTTCTTTTAAAAATTCATTCTTCACGGTTCAACCAGCCCCATAAACAAGCCCTGCTTAATGATTGCTTCTTCGTTGGGGTAAACTAATGATGACATCTACTTTTTTTTTTTCCTTTAATAAGTAATATCTGCAAGCAGCCATTTCAAAGGTTGCCTAGCTACTACTGAAATTGCATTAAGGGGTGAGGTTAGGGGTGGGGATGGGTTTGGGGGGGTATGAGAAAGAAACAAAAAAAAAAAACAGAAAAGTTTTTTTCTTCAACTTCGGCAGAGGGGAAAACAGAGAAGGAGAGAGAAAAGAGGAGATGGTAGCTTGGAGTGGAAGTCTTGGGGAGGTGACACGCACAAAACTCTGGCACGCTGCAGCTTTGACATACATTTGCATTCTGTCACTGGCGCCGCTCGTCAAATCAAAAATCTCTGCCTGACAATTTTGGGGTTTTTTTTTGGTGGAGGGAGGATATTGCATGAAGGGGGTGGGGGGTGCAGGGATGGGTGCTTTTCCAAATGTCATTAACCTACTATTTAAGGACTGTGCTTTCCTGATGCACGGTCACCACTGGCCTGAGATGTGGCTCCCAGTCATGTGTGTAACACAGAGGGAGGGAGAGAGAGAGGAAAGAGAGGGGGAGAGAGTTGTGTGCACATTTCATCTGAGAGGAGATGAAGGGGGAGAGTTGATATTAATATCTTAATAAATATTTCAGCTGGAATAGCTCCGGATCATATAATGAGGGAACTCAGCCCCTTGCTATTTCTCTCTCTCTCTCTCTCTCTCTCTCTCTCACTCCTCCCTCTCCCTCCCTCCCTCCTTCTCTCTTCCCGAACCTTTTGCACTTTGTAATGCTAGCAGCGTGGGATCGTTAGAGTGGGCCTACCCAAGGTTTTCCAATTCTGCAGGGGGCATGCAGTATTATTCACAATTTCACATTAGCTCCTGCTTGCTTTCCTTGCACTGCATTATACATGCCCGGATGGATAACACATGAGAGACGAGAGGTGCTAGCCATTGCTCTGTGTGTTTCTTCATTAGGGGAACATGTAGAAAAGGGCCCAGGCATCCCTTACGTATTGCAGAGCTTTAAAAAAGAATTGCGAACCCCAAACAGCATGGTGATGGAACAGGTACTCTTCTTTCCTGCTCCAAGTTCAGTTTAAGTTTTTTTCTGTCAGATTCTTATCTTCTGAATTTATTTGGGTAATTTGGGCCTCTTGTTGATTGGTAATGTTTTATTCATTTATTAATAAGTAGATATTATATGAATTTATAGATCTGTGAAGTTGGATATTTCTCTCCTCCTTTAGTGGGGAAGTGTGGTTCAGCATCCTGGTGTTAAGCTTCAGTGTCAGGGGCAGACTCTGGTTTGGGAGTTGAGGTTTAGGGTTGTGAAAAGAGTAGAATCTGGTTTGGGAGTTGAGGTTTGTGAGTAGAATGAAGTTTGGATGCTCAGATTTGGGGTCCTAAGCAGAATCTGTAGTTGTGATGGTGATGGTTGCCATGGCGGTGCTCAGCCTGGGCGAGGCGGGCGGGGGATAGGCTCCCTCTCACGCACCGGGCCTCAGTGGAGTGATTCAGTCCGAGCGATAAACATGATGTCAGACAAGCCTGCAGGGGGAGATCTCTTTAGCATGCTTGGTAATAAGACAGAATTCTTGTTTTTGAAAACATCTGACAAGCGGAATATCAGAGCGCAGACAGCAAATGTCAACAGATTAGTAATAAACTGGCAAACTGGGTTCCTCTGCTGGGCCAATGTGTTTCGCCGGAAAGGGAAGCAGCCGCACGGCAGATCTAGCCATTCTCCGGCCAGCAAGCCCTTACAGCTTGTTAGAGTACTCAGATTCTCCCAGACCATATCCCAGCATTATTCATTATGAAATAAAAGGATAACTGATCCTACATCAGGGCCCATAAGAAAAAGGTGTGTCATCATAAGAGAGCTGATCTAGAATCAAGTTTCCCCTTTTCATATCCTAACTTTATCTGTTCTGAGCTGAAAGACAAATTTAATCCTAGATCAGTGCCAATTTTCATAATGAACCAAAGAGTAGGTGAACTGATCTTGGATCCAGGGGTGGCAGAGGTTTAGTGTAATTTTCCCCCAACATTGAACATGCAAAATATTTTTTTTTTCTGTTGAAACTGCCACTTGATGTAAATTTTAACTTTCAAGTGCTCTGCTGGACTCACTGATCAAATGGCCAACCATTGGTAAATGACACTCCTGGAAAAATAATGAAAACACATGAAAAAGTAGGTTACTGAATCCCTTTCCTCTTCTTCCGGGAGGTTCTCCGAGCCCTAATGCGAAACTCTGACTGGGGGCCCAAGCTGTGCGCCATTACCGCCAACAGGAAGAGCCCGCCAGCGAGCCGTGGCAAAGTAAATGTTGGGCCCTCTAATTCACTTCCCTGCGCTAAATACGTTTGGATAATAGTCCCCAAATTTTGGCCCGTCCCTCATTAGGCAATCCCCAGAGGGGATGGTTAATTTTTGAGGGGGTGGGGGTGGGGGGGGGCGGGGGTGAGAGTGTCTTTATTTCTTTATTTCTTTGCTCTACCACTGGGGAGGTGTGGGGGGGTGGTGGATCCAGATCAAGCGTCTTTGCTGGTATTTTTTTTTCATCTATTATAGCACCATTGTTACCCCCTCAAAATGAGATGCCCCCTTCCCTCCCCACCACCCATTCCACGGCCCTGACACACACACTGCAAGGGGAACTGGACCACCTGCGCACACAAGAGAGCGGGCCGGCCGTGCAAACCCCCCAAGATAAAGTTGAGTTGATTAATACGGTCCCTTACACACATTAATAAGCTCTTAACTGCTTTTAGGAATCTTACTTTTTAGCCCTCGGTTCATAGTGTCTAACCTCCCAACCTTGGCTAATCTCTAGTCTTTCCGTGATCACAGCCCAATGCTTGGTGTTCAGTGATGCTGAGTTTCTTAGCACTTGCTATACAGAAGTTTGGGAGTTCACTTTACTCTGAATTTTACTGCTAATCCAGTTACCTATTTTCTACCAGCCAAGCGGAGGAATAGCACGAACAATAAACACATTCATGGCTTAAGAAGCTCCTAAAGATTTCTCTGGAAGCTGACTGGGTCGGATTATAGTCCCGCCCATGGAAAAAGAGCAAAGGACAATCAACCCACCAAGGCTGGCTTTCTCTTAGCGCCACTTATTTCTGTAAAATGACTACAATACTTTTTCTATTTTCTCCCTTCTTTCACGTTTCTTATTGTGGCTTTTATTTTTTTTTTAAAGAAAATGTTCAGAAAGAAGGGGCCCATTCAAATCAATTGCGACAGATTGTGGTCTGTGTTTTCCTTCATCCCTCCAGTTGATGCACCGCCAAATGCAAGCACAAAACTTCAAATGTCAGACATTTTATCGCAGAGACATACATTCATTTCACTGTTTTATACAGTATTTTACACACATTCTTTTTGTCATGGTAGGTTTCTCATCCTTTGTTGTTGTGATGAGGACGAAATTACAGAAATCAAAATCAAGAATGAACTCCTGTGTGTTGCAGTATGTGCGCATATTTATTGTTCTTTTTTTTTGCTCTTTTTTTGAAATTTCTGAAATTTCTCCAATAACACAATACATACATTTACATTTACAGCTTTTTTTCAGATGACTCTCTTATGCAGGGCAACTACACACATCTTATTTGTTTTGTTTCTTATGCAGCTGAATATTTACTGAAGAAGGTTAAGTATCTAAGTACCTCGCTCAAGGGTGTGACGGCAGTGCCCCACCTGGGATTTGAACCTGCAGTCTAAAGCAGGATCTCAAACATGATAAACTATGCTGCCACCCCATGTTTATTTTAACCTATGTATGTTATGTTCCTTTCATATTCCAGCTGTGAATTGCTGATAGATTATCTTTGCATTTCTTAGGATTAAGGTTGATGTTGGTCCTAATGTGAATAGGCCTACTTCTCTTATGAGTTATTCTGAGCTCTTCAGTTGTGGTTGTGATGGTGTGTAAAACAATGCAAACCAATCTGAAATTACACCAACACTGGGAATCACTGCATTATTTTCTGGTCATGGTATTCCCTCAAGGTGACTCATGGTATGGCTAGCAGTGGTCTGAATGCAATGTCTTCCTCATGGATACTATATATATTTTTTTATGGAATACCATACATTATTTATACCTTGCTTTGTCTTCCATGTTCCCCCAGGGGAAAGTAGGGGGGATGTGGGATCTGTTTCCAGATCTGTGTTTTCGAGATGTGCTGTTTCCCAGTGCCAGAATGCCTGTCTTGTACACAAGCCCAGAGGTTTACCTATACTGTGCGATCTGTGTGGCTAATGCACCACACTGTCAGAGATGTCACACAGTTTCCCCTGCTAATGCGCTGCAGTATTACATTGCCTCACCTGCATGCGGCTGCACCCCTGTGCCTGCCAGGGCACATTAAACCAACTCGGACCCACTACACTGTGACCTTAACAAGGGTCAGGCGGGGGGTTGTGAGTATAAAAGATTATGTGTGTGTCTCTGTGCAGACATTGTGTATATGTTCATATATTGGATGTTTGTGTGTGTGAATTTGGATTTTGTTGTTTTGTATGTGAATGTATGCGTTAGATTTGTGTGTTTGGGTGGGTGTTTGTATCCATTGGGTGTGTTTGTGTCTATTCTTGCATCTGTTTCTGTGCATGCGTTCTGTGAATGTGGTTATGTGTATGTACATGAAAAGGATTTGAATGTAACTTCCTGTGTATCTGATGTGTATGAATGAGTTTTTGTCCATATTCACATGCTAACATTTATGCATGCTTGGCCGTGGGTGATTATGAGTATTTTATATATATATGTGTGTGTGTGTGTTTGTATGATTGTGCATGTGCTCATAGTGTGTGTCTGTGTGCATGAAGAATTGTGTGTATGTGTGTTTGTTGTATGTGTACATTTTGTGTGTGTGTATGTGTGTCTGTGTTTCTGTATGTGCACATTTTGTGCATGCCTGTGCACACACATGTGTGTGTGTGTCTGTGAGAGGGAGCCTCACAGCATAGCACAGAGATGTTTCACCCCGGCCTGCCCTGCTATAGAGCAGGAATTCCCCTCAGAAGCTGTTCAATATCCCCTCCTTTGGCGTTCTCCCAGTCAGCCCTCTGTAGTGCCAGACAGAGAGCTGATCCCAATCTTCCCGTCAGGTCAACCAAGAAACACGTCCGATCTGCTCCTAGGTCTGATCCAAACCGCTCCTCATTTCATTATGACAACATGCTGTAACAAATACGCCTGTGTGTGTATGAGAGAGCGTGTACTGTGTCCGTGTGTTTTTTTTCCCCCTTCAAGTTACGTCAATTAATTGGTAAAAGTAATTTGGTCTGACAGTCAGAGAACTGGTGAGAAGCTGGTGCTGATGTCACAAAGATGACCTTTCTGCTCATGTGCAGCCAAAAGCCATTTTTTTTAACAGGGAATTCCTGAAAACCCCAGCAACTTCTTTTGTACTTCGTTAATTAGTTATTGATTTGAAACAATGCACTACCAAATATTGTCAGATTAGCTTAACGCCAGCAAGGTCATGGCGTTAGTCTGTACGTGATAATCTTTATAGTATATTAAAGATTTTTTTCAGGTTTTTTGCCTTGCTTTTCTCTCCTTCACTCCCTTTCTTCCTCCCTCACCCCTCCCTCCTGACTCTCCATCTTTAAGTCATCCTCCAAAACGTATCGCCTACACACACTGTCCTGACTCCCTTTCTATTATAGCTCTGTCTGCCTCTCCCCAAATATGCTGAAATATCTCCCTGCTTTTGTTAGGTACGTTCAGCTCTGCCAGTTCCTCTCCAACCCAGCTCACCTATCTTACGTGACTTCCTATTCTACAACAGGGTGAATAAAAACAGCTGAATAAAGCATTTCAGGCTCTTCTTTAAACCTGACGCAGTGTTTTCAGTCCTCAGTATTATTATTTCTGTCAGATATGAAGTGGGCGTCCTTCGGTGAACGGAGCATGCCATGTGAGCATTTGTAGATACGCAGTCTGGGGCAGCAGGAAGTGAGAGGCAGTAGTAATTTTAACCACCCACCAGGAGCATGCATATTTGATGTGCATGCATCATATCATTAACACCTTTTTCTCCATGCAGGAAATATACATTATATATTGAAACATACCCTCGGTGTCATTCGAGGGAGCCCTGTACCTCAAGAACTGGCGTCAACAGGTATCCTGTTACTAGTGACTCGCTGGTTCCATTTACCATGGTGGCTCTCAGCTGTTCTTGTATGCAAGACTCAGTTCTGTACCAATGTGTAGCCAGCCTGCCGTTGAAGGTGTGCCCCATTGGAAACGCACGTGCTCACCCACACGTCTTAGCATGTCTTAGTGCATTTATCGAATTCGCATGGACGTACAATGTAGTTCACCACTTAGCGAGGGCCCAAGTGTTAATCTGAAAATATGCAATTAGCTGTGCTGCTCGTTTATTTAATAATTTGCAAAAAAAAAAAAGTATTAAGGTTTCCTGTTGGAAGGAGCATATTAAATATTCAGTTGAGCAGAGTCCAGGTTAGAGAGTTTATTTGGCCTTTGCTTGGCCTTGGATATTTAATTCAGGGGAGTTAGCAGCAGTGGTGTACCTGGTCTTCGGTGGCGAAATTTAATCATGTCACCGTTCAAAGCCAGAGACTGATGCTGCCGGAGAACAGGCCTGGACACAGCATTTGCAACCTACTGTGACATCATGTGTCACATGACCCTGTTCTGTGCTCTGATATGCTGTAATGGGTCTAAGATGGAGTAATGGCATGAATGTCTTAGCTTGTGTGTCTGCTTAGCAGTTTGTACTTGGAGGGTGTATCACAGAGGTAGAGGGCTGAATAAGCTAATTAGCTATATACCCCAATATCATTTCACTCAGGGATTTGACGACATATGTTTCATTAAACTACATAACATTTTTTTCACATTTTTCAATTGTTAGCTTGTCATTAATTATACAGAAACTACCAGTCACATAAATGGTCTAATTTCATGTCTAAGCAGAGGTTGGCAACAAGTCCAGAGACAGTTGTGGCCCAGCTTGCCTGCTCTTGTTCTAGCATGTAAATAACAGTATCTTAGGAAATAGCAGAGGTAGGTTGTTTACAGAGAGGCCTGTTACAGAGAACACAAGCAGTGAAAGTGACTGAACGGAATCGATGGGATTACATCCTAGAATCTAACCCAGAGATTTCCCAAAATCCCCTGTTTGCCTTTGAAACCTGTGATATCAGATGCGAGCATGCTTGTGGCGACTGATGTCAGATGCGGAACAATATCGCGTGGATGGGTGGTGTTAAATTCTAAATCCGGGGATTGCATCGCGGCGCGGTTCTGGATTTACTGCCATATGGCGTCCTGCACTCCCTGTGCCTGGGCTCCCTGGCCTGGTGCTCTGCTGCTGCCTATGCCTGCAGTGTGCACTGCCTCTCACTGTGCTGGGATCAGCAGCTACCGCATTGTGAGAGACCAGTGGGTGATCTCAGATCAGGTTTGAACCGATCTGAAATCAGTACCTACAGCTGCATGCAAGGCCTCATGCTGTGCTGCAATCAGCTGCTGTGAGAGACAAATGAGTGATCTTATATGTGGTTCTGACTGATCTCAGATCAGGTTTAACAAATCTGAAATCAGCCGGTACAGCTGCATGTGAGGGCAGTTGTCGCTATTGTCAGAGGCCTCAAGTTTGAGAGGCTTGAATCTGACTGACATCAATATCAACAGCACTATACACAGACTGTGAATAGCGCTGATGCTACAACAGTGTGAGAAGCTTTTGTCTGACTTGAAATCAGCTAGTGCAGCAGTAAGAGAGGCCTGTCTAACTGTTCTGAGATCTCTTTTAGGAGCAGTTTGTGGTCTTTTGCTAACCTGAGATTAGTCACTACAGAGACGTAACAGGTGTCTAACTAATATGTAATCAGTTAGTCTGGTGTTTGGAGTGGCTTTTGACGAGTCTGGGATCAGTTTCTGTAACGCTATGAGATTCCTCCTGCCTGTTAGTAGATCAGCTAATGCAGTGATTTAAGAGCCAAGAATAAAACCACGTTTGGGTCACCCCTCCCTACATCAAGGTCAGAGAGCCCCCACCCCCCCAACTTGGATGATGAACCCAACATCCCAGCACCGCTGACACACCCCAAATATCATTGTCCATCTTCACACCTCCTGAGCAGGGTAAGGGAAAAGGAAAAGTGCTCAGTTCTTGTTTGTCAGATGTGTTGAAGTCTGTTAGACTCATTGTTTCCTGAGCAGGGCAGCACTGTTTTTTTTTTGTTTCTGCGTTTGTCTTGGCCCAGGCGTTATTTTTCTTGCCATCGGTGGGGTGTAGCTTGTCTCTCTGCTTCTCATTATGCCGCGTAAACAAGAGTGCAGGAACTGGAAACTAAAACATGTTTCTGAAGAACTGTGGGAGGGAGAGGGCGGAGTGAGTGTGAGACCACACATCTCACGCACTCTCACTGGGCCGAACGGGTCCGCAGTGGCAACCAAGAACAAGGCCAGGCGCTCCAAGCTAAACGGAAACACGGTCAGGATGTAGCCATGGCTCTTATTGTCTGTTAGCATGGTGTTTTGGTACTAGTGTCAGCATGGGTTCTGTTATGAAGATGTACTGTGGAAGTTTTGCTAGAAGGGAAACCAAAACATGTATGTGTCCATACATGCAAACATTATTATACACACATATACATAAATTGAACAGGTTCATGCTGTTGAGTGTGTGCTTTGGTGTGTGTGTAATTGCGTGTGTGTCTGCGTACATTTGCTTTTGCTTGCGTTTCCATTAATTAGCAGGGGATACAGCCAGCTGTCTGTTTTAGAGCAGAGTAGAAAGGAAACAGGTTTGAATGACATTAAATACACAGCAGATTCCCTCTTTCAGGCCCACGAATGTGTGTCTGACGGCGTTCTCGCAGAGAACTGACACGAGCCGAGAGAGCGCCTGTCAGGCGGGAGCGAATGTGAGAGAATCATTCACTCCGCCACTGTCTGCTTCATCTACCATTTCTTTCTTTTTTTCCGCTAGAGCGGGAATGGATTTGGCGGAGAATTACATTGTGTGCGGTGTGTATTTTGTAGTCAGCCAGCTCTGTAAAAGCTCACATGAAGGCGAGGCATTGTGCATTCAACTAAAAGAAAAAAAATACTCAGAGTAACATGATTACAGCACAGCTGCAATAAGCAAACACCATTTTTCCCTTTTCCCCGAGTGTCCCATTAAAGAGTTGCAACGATTTCGTTTCTTAGCACTTTTTTTTTTTTTTTTTCTGTGTATCAACGGCGGCTTCTTCCTCTTTGCTGGTGTTCAGGACCGCCGTGGCAAGTGGCGAGAGGCCACCTCAGAGCAAGATGGTGTCTGTTGTAGCTGTGTGAGCTGCAAGCTAGAGAAAAAAAAGAGAGTGAGGGAAAAAAAAAAAACATGATAATGCAGACCCCCAAAACGGCAACTGAGCTGACAGTCGTTTCTTAAGACACTGGCAACAGGTTAGCAGCAGGGAGTCTGTCAAAGTTGGCGTGTGTACAGGAAATATGTGAACCTGTCACCAAAAGCGGTCTCGGAGGGCGAGCCGCTTCGCGGGAGCTAATTAACCCAAGGAAATAATTACACAAATATGCAAATGCTGTTTAGATAATTCGGCGCTTGCTATCAGCCTGGGTAGTCAATCACGCGCGGAGGGGGCGCACGGGCGGCCAGGTGTTGGGGATCTGCGAGCCGTTGATAAGGGGCCTGCTTTACCTGGCTGTCTTTTTCTGCGGGCTCCGACACCAGGAATAGCGCTCATGCCAGTGCCGAATTAACACCCTGTAGGCCCTGCTCTGGGGCCTCTGTCTGCTGCTGACTGCACCAAACACACACGTACCGTCCTGTCTGGGGCTCCATCTTAAGGGCTAGCGGTGGACAGACTGGAGTGTCGGCACATTGTCTGATGTAAAATTCACTTTTCTGTTTGTGTTTTATAACGAGAACAGCCCATTGCTCGAGATCTCAACGGCAAGAATCCTGAGCACCAATCAGAAGTGATCATCTCTTGAGCTTGCGATGCTGGAATAAACATAAAGAGTTGCAATAACTGGGTGGTGCGCAAAACACAAACTGAAGTTAAGGTCAGTATGTCAGTGAGGAGCTAGTGTGTTGCAAACGTGAACATATCCATTCAAGCTCACACTGAGTTCAAATGTATTCAGGGTAATTCAATTACAAATTGAAAACCATGGAAGGTCTCTGGGTTGGACTTTTTCAGAATCGGCTGATTTTCAATCAGTTAATTGCTTTTGAAGTGGTGTGAATTTGATGCATCCAAACCGCTACAATGGGCTTCATTTCCATAAGCCAACTCCATATTCCGCATTTGTTTTGAGGTGGAGCTGAATAACATTTGGGTGTTTCATAGTAACTGTTTGGTAAATTGTTATTTATTAGAGGAAAAGTTGTAGGTTCCAATGATTGTAATGGCGGACTGGAATCCCACAGAATGGGGTTTAACTATTTATTACCTAATGCTACTAATTAAATGGTAATAGTTGTTTAGATACTTTACACAGTTACTGTTAATGCATTTGCCTACAGTACTCCTGCACTTCTGCATTCCTAGATAGTAACACTGGTGTTTTCACACTTTGTGATCCACTGGGATCAGATCATCGACCAAGTGCCATTAAGGTAATGTCATTTAAACTAACTGGACAGATCTGCAAATACCACTGGCCATTCCAAGATCAGGAGAAAAAACAGCAAGCGAAAATGTGTTTTGTTGAATAACCCTTTGTGATTGCAGAGACGTTGCAGGCTTGAGTGTCGAGCAGCAGTCAGGAGAATAGGGGAGAGTGGTATCGCCGGTATCGCGGGTCGAAGAGAAGCGGTTAAAGGCTTGATTATGACTGGCGAAGCGGTAACTTAATGGAAAAGGAATACTTCAAAGGACTTTGATGTCCCCGACCTTCAGATGGCTGAACCCTTGCTTTCTGCGTGTAGAAAGATCATCGCAGGGCTGCAGTTACACCGTGTTGCATCACACCTGAAGAGTGTGTTTTTTCCCTTCTCCCCCTCCCCCCCTCCCCTATTCGTTAATTTTAACAAACAAAAACAACCCAACGTGAATTCTGAAAGAGCACCAGCTCTCAGTCGATCTGCAGGCTTCAGACCATATTTGTTTGATTGTTTATTTATTATTTATTCCTATATATATATATATATATATATCTATATATAGATATATATATATGTCTTAATCTATTTCAGCATGGACTTTCCAGGGTCAATTTTGTTTGGCCTTGAACCCATTTGAAAAGTTGAGTTGCAAGTGGTGAGCTGGGACAGACTCGGCCATTTCAGCATGGTTTATCAAAGAAAATGTAGCAGGTGCTCATCTTGATAGTTGTCAAAGTCAGTGGGATGAATTAATTAATGTATTTCAGTGTGGGCATTTTCAGGGGAAGGCTGTCTGGACATGACCCGGTCTGGAAAGCTGATTTACAAGCAGGGTCTTCCTGGGTCATATCACCATGGTTATCAAACAGAAACGTAGGAGACACAGATCTAGATTTCTGTCTAACTCAATGGGAAGGCCCTCCACTGTACATCCCAAATGTCAGGGCAGCTGAAGGGCAAAATGCCAGATTCATGTGTTCAATGCTCTGTCTTATTACTCATGCAAGTAGTGAAGCAATAAAGAACATAGTCCATTACACACACTGCATGCATTGCCTTGTCTGCAATTTGATCTGGATTACAATGCTGTTGTGACATGAATTTCCACTGCTCTCTGGTGAACTTTTTAAGAGTGTTTTCATAGCCTAGCCTTTTTTTTGTTGTTCTTATCACTGTCTTTATGCGGCATTGGTCATGATAAGAAATAATAACAGTAAAATCTATGACACAGTGACTTCACCCACAATTGTGCTACTACTGAATGCTTCATGCTGCGTAGGGTTCAGTCATATTAACCAGTAAGCCTGCTTGTTTCCAATGCATATTTCACAATCCCCTGTGCAGGAAAGCTGGAGAAACTGCAGGGGGTATGTTTTATGCTCTCACTATCAAAGTGCCATTCCTATCAGGAGCCGCTGGAAACTTCATGTAAAATCTGGTTAAATTTTCCTTCCAGACATTTAAGTGCCCCGTGTGCCATATCCCCTTTCAAAACAGGGGCAGTTTTGTTCCAATGGCCTCACTTTCTTCTTTTTCTTCTCCTTCCCTCCGTCCCTTCATCCCTTTTTATTTGCTTATTTTCCATGGCGACAGCGTAACAGTTTATTAACCAATTGATGGAAAGGTTATTTATTTATTTACGTTTCAATTATCAACTCCCGTCCGAGGGAGATTGAGCATGCCACAAACAACTGCAATTAGTGAAGGTCCATTAAAAACGGCAGATTTTCTGAGGAATTTATAGACTGCCTTTGCCAGTCACCCTTTTCGAGAGTGTTTCGCGGCAGCTACCTTAGATTGCTCCGAGGGAACTTATTACCAAAGAACGTTATTACTGTCGATCACAGGGAGGGGAGGGAAATAGTTTGTTCATAAAAAAATAAAACTTAAAAGCGCAACCTACTTAATGTTGAAGCACAGCCCCATTGCAGCAATGAGAGGCCTTTCTTTATTGAAATGAAAATTAAAATCAAACACAGGGAGTCGATGTTGCCCAGCCTGTAATGAATGCTCTTTTCTTTTACCACTCAGCTTGAAGTTCTCTTGTTCTCCATTAATTAAAACTCCGGCATTCCTTTCTTTCCAGCTGCTGATGGTTGTGACCTTACAATATGTTCTGCGATTATGCTTTTCGCTGGCTTATAGATGCTTTATTGATCCATCAGTGTGTCGTACAAATTAAGATTTAAAGGTTACGTCACAGGATTATCGAGTTTTACACTCAGAGCATTTACCATATGCAAGGCTCATTGATTAAATAAACAGTGTGTGTAAAATCACTTTCCAGCTTTCACATCAGAGTGCTTGTATTTGTGTTTTTTGTCATTCTGCTGTAAATTACACATTTTAGTCTTCATTTGCTGTATTTTTTGTTTACATTGCAGGAAAATAGCTCTCCAGAGGAGCATGCCATCTACGTGTGGGATCACTTTGTGTCGAAATCAGTGGCGAAGAATGTTTTCTTTGTCGCACACAGTTACGGAGGCCTGTCATTCGTCGAACTGGTGAGTTTGCCATTTTAAAAAAATAAAAACAGGGAAAGAAGACAATAAAGAGAAAACTCTTCCTCTCCCTCCTCCTCACTCTTTACCCTAATAACTGTTGCTATGAGAGCAAGGAGAGAGAGAGAGAGAGAGCTTTTTGATATTGTGGGAAAATGCGACGAACGATTAAAAATAAATAACGCTTAGTTTCTTTGAGAAAAAAGTATTGCTTCTGTAAACAATCCAGTTCATCCCTGTCCTAGGGCTAGAATCCACTTCCTCGGGATCGGAAAAAATAATGTTCCATTAAGCCGTAATACAGAGCATGCAAAGCGGGAGGCCCAGGGAGAAATCAAGGAACCCTTATCCAGCCTCCTCCAGGAAAAAAAGTTATTTTCTGTAGTCTGCTTTGTCACACTCCATTCATTTTAATGTTCTCAGACTCTATCTATATCACAGACATTATAGAGCCCTATCTACATTATGTATATTACATCAGGCCCGGGCAAGCACACTGAACTGTCAGTTGGTGCTTTGGTGTGCAGTCGCTGCAGTGACAGCCAGTGCGCGAGCATGGCGATTTCTGCTTTGATCTGCTGTGATTCGCACGTAGACTCTACGTGAACCCAAACTATTTAAAGCATGTTCCTTTATTCCTTAAAAAGTGGCGTGGGGGCGTGTTTGTGGTGTCTCGTCGGTAATTGCAGGAATGTCATATGTTTATTTTTTGTTTTGGTATGTTTTTTGTGTGTGAGCATTAGATTGTGTTGAAGTTGGTTAATGGATATTGAAGTGAGTAGATCCCCAGCTGTTTTGAGGTGGGTTGCTTCTGGTGATGTTCTATTGGCTGGCAGAACAGAACAGCAGGTCACAGGGAAGGGCCGATCATGAGGGCACGTGACCCATGGTTCTGTAACACCCGCTTGAGTAACATTCAATCTGTAACACTCAATCCATCTTTGGGTGTAAACTCAAATTGGCGTTTGATTTGTGTCTTACACAAATGGATGTTCATTTTAATATTTTAAAAAGAAATACCAGAGACAGCAAAATTGGACATGCACACCAAAAGCAGAATCTGTAGCCCAAAGACTCACTTCTTCAGACTGCATCTTGGTTCCCCTTCCATCTCCATCCTCTGCCACTGCTAACTTGTGCACAAACTGATGTTATGGATTTTGTAATTTTGGTGATGGTACATTTATTGTTCTCTTCTCTTAGGGCTTATTATGGATGTATTGGCTATATGCATGATCTGTGTTCTTGGCAGTATTCTGTGCACAGTAAACATGCGTTTATGCTTCAGGGATGTGACATATTCAATTGCTGGATGTGTAGCAATGTGTAGCTAAGGATGTTGTTAACCAGGTCCGGCACTATTGCTCATATTTATCGGGTGAAAGTACGGACATTCTACTGCATAGTAAGTCACTCTGGATAAGAGCATCAGGGGAAAAGTAACACAAACACATACACACACACGGAGGACCCTTTGTATTATCTTACTGGCTCAAATACAAGGCAAGGTTTTTTCCTCTAAAAATAGCCTAAAAACGGCATTCCTCTTATGCCAGTTGGCTTGAATGCGTCTGTGGTCTTGGTAGCTCTATGTGCAGCTGAAGCTGCAGTGGCCAGGAAAGCAGCAGAAAAACTGAGAGACAAGGTGTGAGCCTTGTCTGGTGTGTGGAACAAAAGTTGGGCAAGCAACCAAAGGACTGAGAGGGAATTATGATGCGAAATTTAAGATTGTGGTGGTCAATGAGGCAGGGGGCAATACAAAATTTCCATGCTGTCAAGAAATACAGACTCACAGAGAACAATGTGAGATGCTGGACAGGTCAGAAATATTGTTTTTCAAAGAGTTTGCATGTATGTGATTCTTAACCATATTGAGGACATGATACTAGATTTATCATTTAGCCAAAAGATAATAATCCAGAGAGACCCATATGGAAAATGACATAACATTGATTGACATTGATTTCATAAGTGAAGTATTCAAAGAACATATTTAAATCTGTGAATGATAAATTGTGTTTTCATCATCCTTTCAAACATTTTGTGGAAATCTTCTGCATTTTATAGTCTTTAGTGCATTTAATAAATTTTATGAAAATCTGATCAGAATGTGTCTCTTTGTTCAGATGGACACTTTAAGGAGCCAGCCAGGGGTAGTTCCCAGCAACCCCTCCAGGCCATAGCATTATGCATATAAGGTTATTTTCTTTGTCACGTTGTATCTTTTCTGGACTGAAAAGGTGGGTGCGGGGCGGCTAGCCCTGTGTTGCTATAGGGGCTGTATATGTTATGCCGTTTGGCCCCTGGGTCCTGGGGTCCACTGTGTGTCAGCTGAGTGCTATGAGACGGACACTGGGGCTGTGGCCCCTCTGACATGGCAGTCGCCCTCCAACCCCGCTGCTCCGGATCCCCCAAACACCCACTCACCGCCCCCTGGAAGGCACCTCAAACCTCTAAACCTGACTCCTGACCCCCACGGCCCTCAGGGGTCAGTTGGACGCAGGGCTCTGGAATTATCCCAGGCCAGAATAGAAACCCCTTTAGCCTAACCCCCATCTCAACTTTAAACCTCCCACATTCTCTGCAGTGCTTCGGCCTGTCACCTCACACCACTGCAGCTGAAAGCCCAGTGATTATCTGCCCTCAGAGGCGCCCCCCCACCAGCCGAACAAGGTACCTTTTACCCTCACCCCAAATCCTCTACCCCAACACCAAACCTTCTTCACCCCCCACTTTCTGCAATGCAAGTGTCACTTCACCACACTGATGTTGACAGCCAAGTATCCCAGAACCCAGTGCAGCAAGCAAACCCCTTTTCCCCAAATTCGGTACTCTTTAGCCCGAACTCTCCCCATACCCCTGCATGTTTTCTGTACAGCCATTGATGCCCATACTGAACGACTGTCAGTCCCCAGAACCCCCCAGCCCCCAGCGCAGCTGAAACCACCCTCCCGCCATCTAATCTGGTGTTTGACCATCTCTTAAAGTGTCAGTGTTTTTCATTCATTTTTATTATTATGTTTTTCACCATCATCGATAAAAAAGTAGCTGTTTTTAAAGCCCTGGTTTAGCCTCGGAAAACATCCGGCTAATTGAAGGGAAAATGGTCCGGGGAGAGGAGGGAGGGTGGGGGGGAGCGGAGAAGGATGCACCGTTTGACACATAAGAAGACCCGAAGAAAACAAGCTGTCTCTGGGTTAATTACGGCTCCCCTTTCCAGTTAATAAACACGTTTCTGATCAAGCACATCAAAAGCACTCAGATTAATTTCTCCTTCGCTTTTTTTTTCTCTCTCCCTCTCTCTCTCTCCCCCTCCTCCTCTGCTCCTTCCATGTTCCCTGTGTTTGGAGCGCTGAACTGTTTCATTGCAATTTTATTTCTTTTAAAACACTTCATAGAGTGTATAGACTAATTATAGTTACATCAAAGGGGAGCTAAAGGCCTTTGAATGAGAGAGTATAGCTGCAGGGAGGGATGGCTTTATGTCTCACTGAATACTGGCCTTTTTTCCTCCCTCTCTCTTCTAGCTTCTCTCTCTCCCTCCCTCTCCCTACCTCACACTTTCTTTCTTCCTCTCTCTCTCTCACTTTCTGTATCTCAGGATGCTCTATTACAGTACCCTGGGCAGTAGTAGCGTCCATCGTGTCTGTTCCTTGCGATCTGTGTGTGTGTGTGTGTGTGTGAGTGGTGTGTGGCCTTTAGGGGATATAAGAAGGAGGGGGGGGGGCAGGGGGGGTTAGAGGGTACACTTCAGCCTTTAATTTCATTTCACAATCCACCAAATCTCTTTTGCAGACTAAGGCCTGGCGCAGCATGAACTAGGCGTTCTGATCGAGAGCAAAAACTGGTCTTTCTTTTAAATGTTGAAATTTCTCTTGCTCTCTCGCCCTCTCCTTCTCACTCTCTTTCTCTGCCTCTCTCCCATTCCCTGTCTTTCTCTCTCGCTCTCTCTCTCTCTGGCTCTCTCCCCCTCCCTTTCTTTCTGGACTGGGATCCTCATCCAGAGAAGCTGCGCTCTTAAGCAGCCGGATCCTGGGCCTCTCCTCCTAGTCAGTGAGCTGAGGAGCTGAGGGTGAGGAAGCAGTGCCCGCTGGGGCTGTGCGTAACCCTGCATAACCTTCCGTCGCTCTGCTCTGCTCTGCTTTGTGAACGAGCTGTGTATCTCTGGAAGAGGGATAGAGTGTGTTATATAAGGGCTTATATAAGAATGCATCTGTCTCCCAATGCGCAGCTATGTGGGTGCAAACGGCCTCACGCCTTCCAAAGAAAAGAAAAAAAAAACCTGGAATGTATTTTGCGTGCATACATGTGTGCAGATATATGTAAGTGCCTGCTAGTATAAGAGCGTGTGTGGGTGTATATGCATGTGTATATGCGTGTACGTAGAACTGTGAGTCTTTTATTGGTCTCCTTTACCTGTACATACGTATCAACCCACATATATGTACCCGTACCCATCAAGATACATGAATACAGTACAATGGATATTCTGAAATGAGAGGCTAGTATGAAAATCAGCTTTCACACTGTGTGAAAGTTCCACACAGACTGACAGTGCCTGAATACAGCACACAGGCCCTGTAACTTGGCCTGGGACATCCGTCAGACCCGTCTAATAGACCTGGGAGTAAAAGCAGACTGTTTTTTTTAGTTGCATGTGATTTACCGGTCATCTCAATGTAACTCATTCCTCTTGTCTATGCCCACATGGTTCCTTAGTGTTAGCTTTATGTTTCATTTGGCCGTAGAGGAAACATTTTCACCTGAGCACCTCAGACGCCTTGCATTCTGTTCATCAAACAGCTGGACATTGGCTGATGCAGGTTAGATTAATTATCTTGCTCAGGGGGTACAGTGGCATACAGTCACATAATTATATAAACATATACAGTACATTCACATGCAAATATTCACATACATGTACAAATACACTCACACATCAAATACTAAAATAAACACACTCCAATAAAAACTCACATTCAAAACAGAAAAAAAAACACAAAACTGATGCAAAATGTTGAGTTTTTTTTTTTTTTTTTTTAAAGCAGATCTTGACATTTGGCGAGGCCTGCTTGGTGTGCTTGTAGTGTAATGTGCCAGCTGAAGGACTACTGCATAGAGCTGCATGCCAGGGGCCAGGACTGAGTTTGTTAGATCAAGTGTCTCTATGTCTCTACTACAGTACTGTGGGAACTGCTATTCCCTTCTCAACATTGTGTAGGATGCATATATATATATGAGTGTGTGTGCGCGTGCGTGCGTGCGTGTGTGTGTGTGTGAATTTTCACAGGGATAATATGGAAACAGTAAATTTCCAGGGTTATGTGCCCCCTGGCAGAAGAAAAATAGGAACTAATGGTGAAGGCCCCTTCTCATGGTCAGAGCATGAGTCGAGGGAAAGAGCACCAACTTGTCACCACGGACCCTTCCTTTGTCGTAGTGCCCAAGTTCCACAAAACCTCCGAAACACCCATCTGAGTGCACAGCAGGGCAGGAGATGTGGAGGCCATCGGCAGAAAACTCCACATTGAGATACCTCTCTCAGAGGGCCAGAGAATCCACAGCAAATAGCCCCTACTAGGCAGCACTCGAGCAGACTTCACTGGACTGCACAAAATATGACTGACATAGAGAGCCAGTACAGTCCTTCTTTCGTGCACTGAATGGAATTATTGTGGAAATAATGCCATTTAATCCTCAATTTGTCCTCTAATTTCTAATTGCAGGCCCCTGCATTTAGGGACTTCCTAGAGATCAGTGTTGTGTTATACACGTAAGAATTAAGGTGATTAGATTCCATACACACACTCACTAACACTAACGTGTGTGTGTGTGTGTACATATATATGTATATATATGATCCTTGCGGTTTAAATTCATTCTGCAGGATTTGCCTGTGAAAGTTATGGCTGGGGGTTTGTAATGGGGTCAGCCCTCAGCTTCAGGGGGTTCTGCGGAGCACGAGGATACAGGGACAATTCAGGAAGCGTTTCCGTCAGGCACCACAGCGTTCTCTTGGTACAGCAGAATCCTTCCCCATGCCCGCCTCGGCTTCAAAGGGCTGGGGAGACCAGGGATGAATAGGAGAGCATCTCCGCTCCCTCGGGAGTAGGATCTTCAGCACGGGGGGGGTTGGCGACAAAGGATGGGGGGAGGCACAGTCGTTGTCAGCGGGGCTCTCATTTTGAACTCTCAGAGGAAGCTCATTCATGGGCACTGCTGAGAATGCACCACACCGGAACCCTAGAAAGGACTTTTTGTGTGTGTGTGTGTGTGTGTGTGTGTGTGTGTGTGTGTGTCAGGATAGAGGTTGTTCCACTCTCACAGAACTGCTGGCTCAGCAGTGCGCAGGTGAAATGAGTTCCGGCTGTGGGTGATTGGGCTGACGTAGAACCTGGAGCGTGTGCATCTTATCCACCCATGGCTGCGGCGGGCAAGGAGGGCCACGTCTATTTCTGGATCTCATGCCAACTTCTGCTCTCCAGTTTTAAACTGACCCATTCTGCTGAGGACTCTCAAATGATTCTCTTTCACTGCAGGCTAAGGAAACCATACGACAATAATGATCCCAAACCGCAGTCTCCGTGGTTTTTTTGTTTTAATGGACTTCTTTCAATCACCTCTCGGTTGAGGCCTTGGAAGCCAATCAGTGGTTCACATTAAGCTCTTAAGCTGTAAAGCACACTGAAAAACAAACAGGTGTTGCAGCCATGCAGGAATTGAGTTTGAGGTCCTTCGGTTGCATCAAACTCAAAAAAAATGTCTGGAAATCACAATCAGTGTCACAATCAGTACACCTGCAAAACAAAAAATGCTGCCCCTACTTTAAATGTCTGAATCAGCCAGACTTCACCATACTAAATGCAACCAGCCAGTGTATTTGTTAATACTTACTTATAAATACCTAGTAATTACATTAACCACTAATCATTTACCCCTTATGAGTTATATATAAATGAGATAATCTACAATAGCCTGCTCTTGATAATATATTTTACTTTATTATTCGTTTAGTATGTTTCTGCACATTTTATATCTGTAATGGAAGGCCCCTTCCTTCTTTTTGTGGGTTTATATTGTGATGTGCTGTTTGTCCCACCATGTTTGCTGTTCTCTTGTTTGTGTGGAAATAATGTTGTTACTCCAGCCATACACCTGCCCCCCCCCACACACACACACACACAAACACACACACACTCACACACAAATGCATACATACATACACAAAGAAAATGAAAACGGCAAAAAATAAATAGAAGCAGGGAAAATGCCTAGAGAGCTGTGTCTTCATCTCCAGCTGAGGCGGTACAGCTTGTTCAGGGGCATGTCTCCCCAGAGTTGTGTAAGAGCGACTGATGTTTTTCTTGCCGTAGCTCTCATTGCCATAGGTGCTGAATTGCAGAAGTGCAGTACAGTGTGAGCCTGTGCCGGCAGGAACGGTGATGGCAAGGCAAGATGAGGCTCATGTGTACGCTCATGTGTCAGTATTTTGTTGAATGTCCAACTTGTTATAGCACAGTGTAATTCTAAGGGCAGATTTGATGCCTCCCTGGTTAACCACTGTGAGTTATACTTAAAATTAAATAATACCTAACTAGATAATTGCTGGATACATTCATTTGTTCAATTGAGTTTCGCCTATATATTGTGTGTTGTTATTTATTAATATATTTTCTTGTTGTTTGGTTTTAAGAGGTACTTTGAACTGGAGAGCCAGACCAGTATTGATTTTGGCCTCACGCTTTCCCTCTTTCTTCCCCTGTCCCTCTCTCTCCCTTGATCCTCCTACCCTGTGTTCTTGGCTCTTTTACCACTGGACCTACAAAAAGACAAATGAAAAATCATTAATAATGAATATTGCCACCATATCTGATCGTATGAAAGAAAGCAAAGGTAGCCATTGTGGCTCTGTGGATAGGAAGACGTTCCATACTGACCTCATACATGTGGCTGCGGGCAGTGGATGGTACAGAAAAAGAAAAAAAGAGAAACAAAGGTAACAGCTGCACAGCCTTTTCCCTGAACGTTTTTTCTCTGTTACCCCAATGCTGAGAGTGCTCTGTCTCAGCAGTGAAGGAGTGGATACTGCTTATTATCAATGTGTGTCCTCACTTCACCCCTAAAACCCCCACCAAACCCAAACTCCTGGCAGCACACGGTGAGGGACACAGTCACGGTTACATGCCACCCTCTTCCTTGGCCACATGGATCAAGGAACCCCCCCCACGGGTTTTTGGGATTGTGAATGCAGGAAGACTCTGTCCTGCCAGAGTGGAAACTTGTGGCAGGTCGGGCCTCACTTTCCTCAGCCACGGCCGCCAATACCAGTGCCAGCTCTTTGCACCCCTTCTGGGGGTGCCTGTCGGGAACAGGAAGTGCAGTGGATAAACTCGCAACCTCACAGAAGGGAGGCACTCTTTCTAAATAGACTGGACAGAGCGTTTATGCCACCATTGTGGAGGGAGTTGTGTCCACCTTTGTTACGACAATCACCATCTCCCCGCCACGTCCCTCCCCCCACCTGGGGCCTCTCTCTCACCCCCAGCAGTCCCTTGGCAAGCATCCTCGGCCGTGGCTTGCACTGGAAAGGCCCGGAACACATGGGGCAACTGGAAACAACTTCCCCCTTGCCCGTTTCCTGCAGTGGACCACTGGGGAAATCAAGCTGTGCAGTGTTCTATCTTTGTACTGGAGCTTTGTGCTCGAACACTGATTCTGGTTGCCCTGAGAGAGGAGATGCATCTTTCCTATCAAGTCGTTGTCTGGAAACATTCACCATGGCCATTTAGCAGCAGTGTGGGTGTCAGGTACAAATTCAGTTTGACACTGTTTGATGCTTCTCAGAACCCATTGGTGATGTTAGGTGATGTACATTTTCTGTGCGATTTGTCCAAAGAGGAACAGAAAAAAACAGCAGTGTCAGATTCACATCGTGTGAAGCTCTGATGTGTGCAGGTTTCTGTGGTTTCCTTTCAATCAGCAGCCTGTTTAAGCGTTAGAAACAAGGTTGTGTGAACTCTTTAGCAAATCATTGACTTAAATTAATCACTTAAGTGTTGAAACGCGTCAAAATCCCGCTGACACTGCAGCCCTCCAGGAGTGGGGTCTGACATTCCCGTCACTAAAATACGCCATGGGCATTAGTAGGGCAAAAGGTGAGATTCTTTGTGCAAGCTAGGTGTAACAGTGGAGTAAATATGAGTTCAGATTTTAAACTTCCGAAAATGGCTTCAGCCCAAACTAATTTTAATTATGTTGCTTAATTTACATAAATAATGACATGAACTGTTATAGGGATGGGCACAAGTACTCGAGTGTCGAGTACTCGCAAGTGATCGTGATGATCGATCATGGCAACACAATAAATGTGTGAATGAATGTTTATCGAATATATCTACATATATATGTTTAATCTTGCAACTTAGTTGGAAGTACTGATTAAAGTCCAGTACCAAACAGCACAACACAACATAAATCTGTCCAGAAATTGAGCCATATCTTCATTTAAAACAAAAAAAATAATTAATTCAATTTTTTTGTGATTGGTTAAAGTGGCATTGGGGGCGGGAACTAACGGTCCACTGAGACTTAATAGACAACAATCATTTCAGAGACTGTGGAGCGGGAGCCCCTTTTAGGCCAAAGCTGTAGCGCTAGCTATATAGCTAACAATGGCTTCAAGTATGCACAGTGATGTGTGGAAACACTTTAACAAAATCGAACAAAACACATTTTGGTGCAAGTTATGCAGCCCAAAGCTGTACTCGTAGCATATAACTATGCTACTAGTACAATATGCCATCACCTTGTATTTAAACACAAAATGTTGAGCGAAAACGAAAATGCCAACTAGACACAAATAACATCTTTTACTACAGTCAGACTTACATGCAATGCTAGCAGTGTTAGCCAAATATTTGCTGTCTGTAAGTTTTGTTGAGGGGCAGAATTTAGAGAATTAACGAATGACGTGCCTTCTCGCAAGACAGTCAAGACAACAAGAATATAAACTAATGCTTAAATAAAATATCCAGAAAAGTATTTCTTTATTTTTAGTCCAAATCATATTGTTTACTGGTGATTACACTCGTTGCAAGATCAACCCTCCCCCGCCAAACATTCATTGATGCTTTGAAATCTCAGCCAAAGCTGAAGTTAAAATGTCAGCATGTCTGAAACACATTTGAATGTCAAATGGACATTCACTGCGCTAAGATGTTTTAGAGCAAAGTTCCAGTTGACATCCCTAGTGCATTGTCTCCATAGATTTTAGTAGGAGTTTACTTTTTTGTTTGATTTTACCCATTTTTTCTCAGTTCAGAATGCATGACCTAGTGGGTCTGCCAGCCATTGTCAGCACTGGCTGGTTCAGATTTGGTACCAGACTGTAGCAGCACATCCATGCGCTACATCCAGTATTTTTACAGAATGAGCCACCCAGCTATCTCCTGTGTGCTACATGGTTTCCCTAGGTTGTCATTACAAAAGAGGACCAAGTTCTTATTAGGCCTGCATACATAGATAGAAGGTAAAAGATCTCTGTGGGTGCGTGGGAAAGATGAGAGATGTGTGTGCATGTGTGCTCAGTTGGACTTGTGTGCAGACATCCACCACTTCCTTTTGAAAGATACCCAAAATGCTAACTCTTTCATTTTCTCTGGGTGAGTAGAATCATTGGAGCCCACACTGGAGAGGTCTGTTTTTTTTTCTTTAAACAGCTGAATGTGGATTGTTCTGTTTAAGTGTTATGGTTTAAATTTTGATTTGATTTGATTGTTTTGAATTGATTGCTTGTTTCCCCACGGTGGGTTGCAACAGTGATTGACCAAGGGCGTTCCTCCAGACAACACATTGTACTTACAGAAAATACCTCTGATGGCTATTACCATGCACTGATGTCCTTCATCCCATTCCATTCAGAATTCTCTACCTCCATATTGTTCAGGGAAGTAAATCACATCTCCAGATCCCACTGATGTTTTGTAGCCTGATACCGACAGTAGCCATTGCAAAGGCTCTGAATTATTATTTTTAATGTTTATTGTTATTTTATTGTTAATATGTTTGCATTGTATTTCTTCTTCTTTTTCTTTTTTTTTTACATTGGTAGATCCTTGAAATTTCATGTGCAAGAATTAATGTTGAGTTTTTTTTTTTGGGAGGTCTTAAAATTCTTAGTAAGCCAGCTGGCCAATCAGCTGTAGCTATGGCATGCAATCTAGCGCTGGCAAGCTTGTAGGCAGAACGTGTGTGTTTTTAATTGATATCAATTTACCGTCAAGGCGTATTACACATGAGAAATGGCGAGCCAAAATCCCTCCTACGGGGAAAAGAGCCACAGTGAATCCATTCACAGGTTTTATCAGGTAGCGATATCCGAGATACGCACCTGTTTCTGCTGCTGAAACATCTGAAACGTATGCCCTTTATGGCGCTGTTTTAAAGCCAGAAGTGGCCGTGTTGCGTTTAACAGAAAGATAGCTGTGTAACTGTTTCCCAGGGATTGCACTTGGAGGGCAAAATGTGTATATTCTGAATTTTACAGCGAATCTAGGCTGTCTCCAGAAACGACCAGTTTGGTCCTTGAACTGGCATTAGTATTCAGATGGCTGTACACAAAATAGACCTTGGTAAAATGATTAAAAGAATTTTTTTTAAGTTTAACCCTTTTTGACACCAGTAAACTTCCTGCTGTTTGCTGTCATTTTGAAAAAAAAACATCAATTTTCACCAATATTCAGAAAAAAAATTCACCTTCTTTGGGATTGCTGATTTGCATTTCTGACATGTTTTCTTGGAGTTCTCAGACTGTGAGTGAATTTTAACAGAATATAAAGCGGTCATTATATCCCAAATATGTATGTGATGCGGCACTTGCAGTGTGTCTGGTTTTCTCCTGCCTTCTTTTTCGTTCTTCTTGTGAGCTTTCTTGCCATTGATGGCTCTTGGTTATGTGCCATCCATACCTCATACATCCACAGCTCACACCCCTGACCCAGTCCACAGCTCACACCCCTGACCCAATCTACACCTCACACCCCTGACCCAGTCCACAGCTCACACCCCTGACCCAGTCCACAGCTCACACCCCTGACCCAGTCCACAGCTCACACCCCTGACCCAGTCCACAGCTCACACCCCTGACCCAGTCTACAGCTCACACCCCTGACCCAGTCCACAGCTCACACCCCTGACCCAGTCCACAGCTCACACCCCTGACCCAATCCACAGCTCACACCCCTGACCCAGTCCACAGCTCACACCCCTGACCCAGTTCACAGCTCACACCCCTGACCCAATCTACAGCTCACACCCCTGACCCAGTCCACAGCTCACACCCCTGACCCAATCCACAGCTCACACCCCTGACCCAGTCCACAGCTCACACCCCTGACCCAATCTACAGCTCACACCCCTGACCCAGTCCACAGCTCACACCCCTGACCCAATCCACAGCTCACACCCCTGACCCAATCTACAGCTCACACCCCTGACCCAGTCCACAGCTCACACCCCTGACCCAATCCACACACAGCTCACACCCCTGACCCAATCCACAGCTCACACCCCTGACCCAATCCACAGCTCACACCCCTGACCCAATCTACAGCTCACACCCCTGACCCAGTCCACAGCTCACACCCCTGACCCAATCCACAGCTCACACCCCTGACCCAATCCACAGCTCACACCCCTGACCCAGTCCACAGCTCACACCCCTGACCCAATCTACAGCTCACACCCCTGACCCAGTCCACAGCTCACACCCCTGACCCAGTCCACAGCTCACACCCCTGACCCAGTCCACAGCTCACACCCCTGACCCAATCCACAGCTCACACCCCTGACCCAATCCACAGCTCACACCCCTGACCCACATAACCTCAACCGCGAGTGCTGAGGAGCCTTTTCCCCACTAAGTACTCCTTACCCATGATGCAACAGGTGACAACAAGTGCGAAGCCTTAGCCCACGTATATCGACAGCCTGGAGCAGAGCAGCTTAATCAAGCTTAGAGAGAGCCCACTTACCATTGTATTCGTTACTGAACATGCATTAGGTTTATTCCTCGTTAGGAAGCGCCTACCGATTTCAGATATCAGGGGCTCTTATTTACCATTATTATTCAGCCCCTTAAAGTCCTCGACCGCCGCCACTTGAGAACCAGGCAACCCAATAATTATGGTGGCTCCCAAGTATCAAAGCAGGAAACTAATACAGACTCCGGCCTGCAAATTCTGCCCACATTTTCCCACATCCACCTTTAAGAGCCAAAAGACTTCTTTTTGTATAGGGGAAAAAGGTTTTTGAGGTATTTTTGTGGTACCTTGACCAACGAATGGAGGAAACCAGGAAGGCAGTGACAAGCAGTTAAAGGCATTTTGTGGTTTTCTATTAGGAAATAAGTCTGGAAGTGTGGATATAGTAGGAAATTATATTAATCATTCCTTCTCAATCACTAACTTTGTTTTAGCTTCATTCATAATTCATTCATTCATAATTCATTGTCTCCAAGTAAATCAGCATGTTAAGTGAACACTAAGTTGAACACGTTTGTTTTTTTTTAAACGAACAGCTTTAGTTGATATGAACATATTCTTCTCATAATCATGCATGTTCTGTGTGTGAGGTTTTAGCTCAGACCAAAATGTGTTATTAATTGGTAATCATTTTTCATGATTTTCTTGATCCATTTGCATTGTTTCATTTCGGGAGTCTTATTTAAATAAGATTTTCTGTTGAAATGTAATAAACATAATTATAATTGAATTCCTTGAATGTCTTAATAAAGGAAGTTAGATGCTCAGTAAGGCTGCTGGTTTCCCGCCAGGAACTAATCATGAAGCACATTGCACTTCTCTACATCTTTCCATTGTGCTTTTTTTCCCCTCTCTGTGTTGGCTTGTGTTGTTGGCAAAATAACTACCACTGTTCTTGCTAACATATTGAATTTTTGAGTTATCATATTCTTCATTTAGCATGGTGCATTGTTGTGTTTTTTTCTGTTTGTATTGCTCACAACTTGACAATTCTACAGCAGAGTGTGTGTGTGTGTGTGTGTGTGTGTCAGCATACATCTGTGTGTGTGGTTTCGAATGCCTGAAACAGCCTTGTGTCAAATGGAGAAAATGGTGGTGGACTGGGCAGTGATGAGTGACCTTTGACCCAGAATGTATTTTTTTCCCTGTCAGAGCATCATGACAGATTCTCCAGTGTTATTGGAGCACTCTATATAGTTGTGTACTTTGACATCATTTTTAAAAACTTGAGTTACTCTGGAAGGAAATGTGATAAAAGTAATTTAATTGACTTTCCTTTGCGAGCTGGTTGTTACTCATTTAAATCTTAAGATCAACAAATACATGTCCCAAAAACCTTTACTATAGGCTCACAAACTAACCTATTAAGTAAGTCAAAGTCAACTTTCACAAAACACCATCACTAGGAATGAGCCCTCCTGTTTCATGGTTCACATCACAACCAGTAGTGTTTATTTACTTATTTGTTCAGGGTTTTCCCATGTACCTATCAAAACACTTTGTATCCATTGTGTTTTTATGTGGGTTTTGGGGTGAGCTTTGTTGCAGTTATGTAATCTTTCAGATAATAGTATAATTAACAAACAATGTAGAGTCAATGAGAACTGAATAGAAACCATTTGGTTTAGCAGTAGTGCAGACTTCTAGGATGTTCCTCCAAAGCACAGTAATAGAAAAGGGGATGTGGATTTGACATGATCTACTGGATACAATGGACTGGTCCTTTACAGACAGAAATTAAATGGCTACATATGTGAACTGTAGATTGCTTGCTTGACACATCTCTAATAAAAATACTTTTAGGAAAATCTGCCTAAGGTTTCCTGCAAATGAGCAATGCAGTAATTTGTTTTAGAATAAAAAAGAGGTTCCCCGCTACTTGAAAGGAATTAACCCATAGCTCAGCAAGCAGCACTTCCTGTATGTATCCCTTGATTGAGATCACAGACACAAAATATTGTGGGACCCCTTCAGTTTTTTTTTTTTTTTTTTACTTTGAAAACATTATAAGATCACATAATTGTCAGACTTTGCTGGTATTTGGCATGCTGAGATCTTACTCATATTGAGTTATCAAAAATTTAAATTTTCCATCTCATATTTTAAGAGCTCTCTGTTTTGTATGATTGGCATGGGCTGAATATAGATTGTATGTCTCTAGCAGATTTTTTTGCAAATTTGTTTGGTATATCATGGACAGAAAACATTGAAGAAAACACATGATATACAAGCTATATACAGCAGAGCAGCCACAGAGGCTGGCTCAGGGTTGTTGTAGTGGTGCATGATCCAAGAGGATATTGAATGGATTATGTTCATGAGAATTATGCTTATTTTTAAATTGAAATTGCAGTAAATTATATACATCTCACAAATGACATTGCACAACCACATTAAGGTACAATTGTTGGAGCACTTCCAGGGAATGATTATCTCTGTCCTCTTGAAGTTTAATAGGAATAGTAATGCAACATTGAATGAATGGACTCTTCAGGTGAAACCGTTAAGAGAGACTGGAGGTCTCCTGACTGAAAAGCCTTGTCATTGTAATCATTGTTGTTTTTATCCAGTATTCCTCTTTGTTTTGGTTGTTTTTTTCTTTTTTTCTTTCTCTTCCCTCATAGACAAGCACAGTTAGTTAACTGTGTGTGTTAATCTGTTTCTTAGCCTTGTCAGCAAAGACTCCGGTGAAACGAAGGTGTTACTGTGTCAGGGCATTCACTGTGACGACTGTGTTTTTCCTCCTCCTCCACTACCAATAACATACCGATGTTACCATGGCAATGTAATTGAAAATCATTATGTCTCAAACAAGTATTGTTGAAGTGACTATTCATAATCCACACCTCATGATCCCCCCCTCCCCATTTTCTTGCAAAAGAAAAAAATTCTTCCCCCTCATAGCTAGCCTGTTGTGTAAGGATTAAATTTTCTTTCTTTTTTTTAATTCAGCCTGGTGTAGGAACCAACCTAGTTTAAGAGTTCACTTCAATCTTATGGGATTCATCATTACATATTTACTGGCTGGGGCTGATATAGCTGTAAGGTTTTATCAGCACTCATTGATCTAGTGCGCATGTTCGCTCCCGAGGTTACAGGACGTGCTTCTATTTGCATAAGGCCCTGGGCAAGGTTCTTTCTACCATTGATTGGCCTGTCCAAGGGAGCCTGCTTTGCGTTCCTGCATTGATCACTTTGTTTTTCCCGAAGACAGTGCTACGCAGAGTTCATCTCAAACATTTTCTGACGGGGAAGTGAAAACTTTACCACCGATATCTTAATAACGGTTTGCAGGGTTCTTCTTGACGCTGGCGGAGAGAGCTATGGAGTATCTCTCTCTCTCTCTCTGTTTCACTATCTCTCTCGCTCTCTCGTTCTTTTTCTTTTCCCTCTTGTAGCAGTTCCCTACTTGCTCTGCCAGGCATTAGCCAGGCAGCACACACACTCACACAAACAAACCCTACACACACATGTATATAGATGCAGATCAACCCCCTCCCCCACCCCACGAGCAAACACACACCAACCCCCCTCACCCCCCCTCCAGCAGTCTCATTCTCCCATACCTGGGTCTCAGAGAATCATCAAGCTTGCAGCTAAAATCGAACAGACCCCAGACCCCCACCCCCCCAACACACAAACACACCCACACACACACACACACACACACACACACACACACACACACACACACACACACACACACACACAAAGACAAACAGTCCACCTCTCCTCCCCATACCCTCCATTCTCAACTCAGGGCATCCACAATACATGTCTATAGCTCACAAAAAATGAAAGGCTTTTCTTCTTCTGTCTTAGGCATGGGCTTTTTTTCCTCCTCTGTTCCTGCATGTCAGGAGAGCTGCCTGCCTTCCAGCCATTCTCAACCTCCGTCTGGCTGGGGCTGGAGCTGGGGCAGGGGCACGCAGGGACTGGGGCAAAGAGCTGGGGCAGGCTGGGGCTGGAGCAGGGGCAGCTTGGTTCTGGGTTTGGGAGTAGCTGGTGCTGGGACTGGGGAAAGCTGGGACTGCGGTTGGGGTAGGCCGGTTTCATGGCAGGGCTACAAAACACGTGCAAAGAAGGAGGGGGTCATGCATTTCGAGAAGGTGTCTGAAGCCTGGTCAACTCCCCAGTAATGCTGGGTTCCCCAGGCATGGAGTGGCTGATTCAGGCGAGAGGCTGGGCGTGGGCTGGATTCAAGCAGCCAGGTTTGAGCCCTGCATTGCTCTTTGTTCTGGGTCTGAGAGCTGTCTGTGGCTTTGTCTGTCAGCCACCCGAGAGGTTACGCACACACAGAGGTGACTGAGAGATGCAGATCATCTCCTCTGTTGTCCGTCTGTCTCTCTCTCACACACTTGCTCTCTCCCTCTTGCTCTCTTCTCTTTCACCATTTGCTCTCTCTCTTTCTCTCCCTCCCTTCCCTCCTCTCTCAGTATCACTGTGTCTAATCCAGGCAGCTAGTAAAGGTTCAGAGTTATAACAAGGCCATCAGTACTGCAGTGGACATTATTGCATTGAGTTTTTGTGGCAAAAATGTCAAACATTTGTGTTGGTCAGAAGTTGGAGCAGCCAGGTGGTGGGCAGGGGGTAAAGGGGAAAGGTTGGGCTTTGAGAAGGGGGCAGACGGGTTAGATCTAATCCTTAATGAAGGACAGAACACAATCTCCTACAAATGGGTTTCTAACACCTCAGCTTTACCGTAATAATATTTCCTTTTGGGAATGTGGCTAATTAAATAAATATATGGGAGCATATTTTAAAAATAAATTGAAGTCAATTGGGGTTGCCAATTCTTGCAGGCATTGCTCAACATCAAAATAGAAATAATAAATCTGCCTTAGCCGGGGAAAAGACTGAAATAATATCTTTCAGGGGAGAGAAGAAAAGACGCTGAAAGCAGATCCCTATGGGAGCACAGCGTTTTGCCTGCTCTGTGCAAATGTCAGTGAACTCACTGACTTTTGGGTGACTTTAGATTCCTCTCCCACTGTGTCTATTTCTCCCCCTCCCTCCCTCCTGCCCTCCTTTCCTCCCTCTTTCTCTGCCTCTCTCTGCAGTATTGAAAGTTTATTGAATGTAGAAAGGGATGGGGGAGAGATTTTATGGCGTTAGTTGGAATGTATTCATCCATTTGAAAAATTGCAAGGTCGGGTTTCTCGGACCAAGTCTCAGAGTAAAAGAGGAACCATAATGAGTTATATTGTGTAAACATGACCCGGTTTCAGCTGCGTAACAAGCCGTGTTTAAAAAAAAATGTGCATTTACACACATCTTTTAGGATGGATTGCCCTCGGTGAGACAGGGCTCCTTTTTATCGCTCATCAGATCCCATTGCAAAAGGTGTCTCATCCTTCCTCTGCGTCGAATGCTTAGCGAAACCCACGTTTGAATATTTTATGACTTTTCTTCCCTCTCCAACCCCTATCCTTGGGTATGTTTTAGTTATGTACCTGCGGTAAAACATATTTAATTTTTAAGTCCGGAAAGCCGACACTGAAAAGAGATGAACTGTTTTATGTGCCATTTTAAGGTTTTATGTGCTGTGAAATATGGTAGGGTTGTGAAAAAGGGGAAAGAGAGAGAGGGAGAGAGAGAAAAAAAGAGTGCGTCCGTGGCTTGTAGCATTGGGCCTTCCTTTGATGTCATAGCTAGCTTTAAGCTGAATGCGCAATTCAAAGAGGTGCTGGCCTTGTTTCACGGTGGGGTTTTTCGAGGGTCCTCTTGGTGCCCGTCAGGGGGAAAGAGAAAGGAGAGGGTGGAAAAAAAAACAAAAACACAAGACACAAAACAAGAAATGAAATGGGATGAGATGAAATGAAATGAGAAGGAAATCAAGGAACGGAGATAGGATTGAGGGAGTGGGGTGGTGGAGTGGGGGTCAACGGGATCATGTTGACCCATTTGAGAGAGGGGGAGAGTGCGAGACGGGTTGGAACCCAGGTACAGTGACTCCCACACACCGAAGAGACACAGTGAGAGAAGGGGTAACTGTTGCAGTGATTAATTGTAGGCTCTGATTGAATCAGCACTCTTGCACTGGGTCTGAGACACTTCGCTTTAGTCATTCAGAACCCCCCCACCCGCTACACACACTACACCTTCCCAAACTCCCCCAACGCCCCCCCCCCACCTCCCACCCCTCCCCTTATGTATTCAGCAGTTTCTATTAGACGTCTTCACAGTGACTGATTCCTCTGGACTTTCTGACATCCGCTTTCATGCATGGCCTGTTATTCCGAGGCCATATTTTTCCCTCTCCTGAGCTGAGCTGCCTGGAACATTAAAAACATCTTGGCTGTGTCAGAAATCTTTTAATACTCACCCCCAGCCACCCTCTTCTCCACCTCCCCCCCCAACCCAGCACCCTCTTGTCTTGCACCCCCCCGATCCTGACACAAGGCCAGAGCTGTGGTGGCTTAAGCCGTCTCCATCCACACGTTTTCGCCCTATTTTTCTTGGGGGGTAGAATCTCTCGAATTCATTTCATTTTTCTCATTGGTGAAAACACTAGGGGGCACTGCCTATCCTTTGTTAGTTACTTTTTCTTTGTAGAAGCTGAGTGTGGGTGTTTGTGAGTGTGAGAGGGAGTAAGTATGTATTGCATATGAGTGTGTGTGAGTATGTATATGGGGGGTTGAATTCTCTTGTATGATTTCTGTAAACCTCTGCATTCATTAATAATAAAATTCATATTAAGACACTCCTTGGCAGTTAATGCTGCCCGCTATTTTGTCTGTGGTTCTGAAGTCAACACACTTACTTGGGTAATAAAGGTGGTGATGGTGGGGTGTTGGGAGCTCTGCTCACAATCAACTAAAGTTCATATCTGAAGCTTAAAATCCCTTCCGTGGAAACAGTGACTACTTCTGTTAGCCCCCCACTTTCTCCACTGCAGACCTTTGTTTCTGCCAGAGATGATCGGCAAAGTGATCCACCCCACTAGCCGTGGCGTTAGCCATGGCAATTGGCAGACGGTGACTTTTTTAGACGGTGACTTTTTTCTTTTGTCTTTTGTTTTTTTTTTTTTTTTTTTTTTTTTTTTTACATTTTTTTGGTAACCCAGGTCAAGGCGAGAAAGCGAAGAGCAATTTAGAACAAATAGTACACACTGAAAAAGAGGGATGAGTGAAAGAGAGAAAGAAGAGGATTTAAAAAAGAAAAAGTGTTCTTTGTGCTTTGTTTTGTTTTCTGCAGTTGAGGGAGTGGGAAAAACAAAAAGTTAGTTACACTATTACTGTTTAATAAAAGTAATAAAGCTGTCTATGTAATGAACATTCACCTCATTCTCTCAGAATGTATGTAATCTTGTATATACATATTCAAATAAATTTTTTCCCAGTAACATTGTGTTATTATTTCTGTATGAATACTAAATTAGGTTCTTTTTGGATGAAAAGCTGACATGACAATTTTGAATTATTGATTGCGTAATTGTCAACCCCCAAAAAAAAAAAAAAAAATACTGACACTTGATAGCCTTAATTGGTACATCTAGACTAAGCAGTCAATAAATGCAGTTTACGGCTTTGTTTGGAGGTGTCAAACATGCCTCGTAACAAAGGAGACGGTGAAAATCGGCGGCGTTCTCCTCTCTCTGTTGTGTGAGTCGTAAGGGTAAAAAAAAGCCCAAAATGACAAGATAATCACCGCATTCAAACTTACCTTTATCACTGCATAAACGTCTCTCGTGATTATAAACTAATAAATAAAATGCTTTCTTTATGAATGTCCCTGGCTTAGACACATAATTACCATACTCTGTAAAACGTCTGACAGTTTTGTAATAGTTAAAAAGGTAATTTCAAAGTAGCAAGAATTTTTAACGAAAGAAGGTCATTATAGTGTGTGTGTGTGTGTGTGTGTGTGTTTGTATATATGTATGTGTGTGTGTGTGTGCGCGTGCGTGTGTGTGTGTGTGCGTGTGTGTGCGTGTATATGTGTGCCTGCAATTCTGTCATTGTTGTGTCCAGTTGTGTTTCAGTCTTGTGGTTCAGTCTTCTGCTGCTGCAGACTTCCTATCTCCAGTTATGAAAAGATTTAAATTAAATTATTAAGTAATCATTTTAACATTGCAGAAATAGAATGATCACAGAAAAAAAAAAAAAAAAAGTAAGCACTTCATGATTTGTCTTCCCCCCTCATGATTCCTCTGTGTCTTGTTTATTTGGCATTGAAAGCAACCTACAACACAGAAAAAAATCTCAAGCTGTTTGCGCCCGTTGTGTTTTGATATTTTTAATAAAAAAAATTAAAAAGACAGTTAATGAAATTCAATTAATGAAATCCTGTTGTGCTTGCTTACATTCTTTATTAAGTTGAAAGTCATTTGTGTAAAACTAACAGGATCTAATGCTCCTCATTTCACTTTTTAAAGTGGGATTGTAGCACACCTCTGAGTGTCTTTACAGCCAGGTCGATGCGGTAGTTTTTCTGTAATTGAATTTAAGTGCTTTATTTAAAGCAGCGTTTGTGGTCGTGTGTGTGTGTTTGTGTGTGTGTACATATGAGGAGAAGAGAGGGAGAGTGAGGGAGCATAGCAAAGGATGAGCAAAAACCACACAAGCATTGCTGTTAACTTTCACAAAGGCACATTTTGGTATTTTGTTATGGACTTTTTAATAAGTTATTATACTTTTGATTCATGTAATGTATTTCACAACGTTAAATTATTTCTCTCATTCCTCATTTTTGTGCATGGTATATATTTTTTACATGTCTCTTCAGTAGAAGATTAGATTCAATTTGATGACATTTTTAAGTATGTAATTATATAAAATAAAATACCGCAAACAACATATTTTGTGATTTGTGATTATGAGTTGCTTTAAAAAAAGCCATATCTGTTTTACATTACATTTATAATTGTTTCTTATCAGTTTAATTGAATTACCCAAGTTATAATTTAATCAAATTTCATGTGATCAGGTAATATCAAGTTGCTAATCTTGGTTGTATTGAATATGTATTATCTTATGCTGACTCATTAAATAAATAAATGTGAAAAATAATTGTCATACTCTATTATGTCATTAATTTAGATCATGTCTATTAAATGTTTAATTCTGCCTTTTGCAGCAGGTAGACTGAGAAACATGATTCTTCTTTGCTCCTCTTTATTTTATCATAATATTCCTTTTTTACAGCATATTCAAAAATATCAAACTGGATGCGTGCTTATGAAAATGGTATGAAATCAAGAAATAATCAGCATTTTTTTATGGTTTTTATGTGTTAGGTTCCTTTTTTTAAACAGTCATGAATATTTCGCATTTGCCATCACTCTTTATCGTAGCAATTAATCTATTTCTTGGGCCTGGTAGCACATCACCTGCCAGTTAGAATGAACGAAGGGGAGAGAGAGAAGGAACACGCTCTAATCAATAGAGCGGAGGATAGTGCACGTTATATTTAGCATGTGATAATTTGAAAGTTTTATTTCATGGGATGAGGAACCAGCCCACCCCCCACACACACACACACACACACACACACACACACACGCACTCCTCCTTCCTGGTTAAAATGTAGCTGTTGGCGATGTGGAAGTTCATTTCAGATTGTTACATATTTTCATTAATTTCTGCTCCTCTCTGCAGAACGTGTGGTCCAGAACCAACCTATCAGAGACAAGCTTTCAGGCGCTGAGAGCTCCGATCATTACCTCACAGGCTGGAGAGCAAACAGGGGCCAATAACGGCTAAAAGCAAAACTAAAAAAAAAAAATAATCTTTTGTGATATTAATTTCCTTTTTTTTTCATAAGTAAAAAGTTGTGCCCCAAAGTCAGGTGAGCGTGTCACCATGAGTTCTATCAAACGTCCTCTTGAGTATCTGTTTCGGTACAGCCCTAGAGGAAGGAGCAGGGGTAACGGGGTCTCGAGCAGAGCGCAGCACAAGGGAGCTTTTGCTGCTTCTATTGTCCCAGGCTCAGGTTTCTGTCACACACACCTGAGCTACCTCTGCTCTCCATGTCCATTGCAAACCACAGTGTGGTCAGGCAGCATTGGCAACAATCACCTAGATTTTTATTATTTTTTTAATGGAAGTCTTTTCTCAACTTTATCTCTCCCCAGCTGCTTTCTAGTTCCTTGGGGACTGAGCACTAAAAGGGGAAATGCAGACAAGGCTGGGGTGAAGTAGGGACTTCCTGTCCGGGCCGTCAACCGCTAGGCAGCTGGGGACGTCTGGGTCGACAATGTCGTGACAGAAACGGACAAACAGCTAATCGAGTTTTCACACACTTGCAGAAGTTTCAAAACCTGACTCCAGGTTCATACACATGGTTTTTCTATGACAGTCGTTTTGTTGAATCATGTGTGAAATAGGAAGTTTTTCATGTTTTCTCACTGAACTGAAGGTACAGAAGTGTCCTGTGTGAAGGGAAGAGTCTTCCTGGGTAGATAGGTTTACACATTAACTCCTAGTTTAATCTGCTATGGCAAGTGCTGAGACAGAGAGTAGAAAAAAAAATTTTTTTCTTCCTTTTTCTCGCAGAGCACTGATTTCCTAAGTGGTAATCATATCGGTTTCCTGACGAAACAGATAGGAAGAGTGCAAACATCTGTGTTTGTTTGCCGTCGAGGACAGCCCTTTTTTAATCAGACCGCAGCCTGAGCCGACCGCAAAAAAAAAGAAAAAACTGTGATCGCCATTCCTCCTAACTGACGGAGGGCCAGAAAAGAGAGAGAGAGGGATGGACAGAAAGACAGATGGTAAGGAAAAAGAGAAAGAGAAGAATAAAAAGTGAAAGAGGGAGAGCGTGAGAGCGAGTGTGGCCGTTAGCCGTAATTCCTAGGCGGCTGACGGCTGCTCTGACCTTGAGTTGCTGCCGAGGCCCCCGCCAGGAGACCGCGAGAGGCCCCCTGCTTTCTCCAGAGCCCGCCTGCATCACGGCTGTGCCCAGTTACGGCTGGGTGGAGGACTTTCACAAAGACAACACCGGCATGTTACATCCACTTTTCCTTTCACCCCAGGAGTCAGTGATCCGAAAACTATGTTAAAACCGGGTCGTCCCCTGTGTGCACTTAAAGGGTGTCAGTTTAACCTGCTCTGAAATACTTACGGCTATTATTATATCTTATAAATCATTAAGAAAGTTTAATTATACTAAAATTTCATAGAGGAAGCGTGTGAGATGGCACTTGGGAAGGGGAATTTAATGGGCCAGCAAGTCCCAGCACTAAAAGGGAAAATATTGAGGTTAGGTTTCTATTTTACAGCAGCGCCAAAGGGCTACTGAGACCGGAGAGGACTGCACCTAGTCAATATTCGCCCGTTTTAAAATAACTCTTCATTTCATTGTTAAGACCGAGTCTAATAACACAGCAGTCAATGTGGATGTGATGAAGATGTTGCCATTGCACCTTGTACTGGTTTTCTTAAGTAAAATATCTCCTAATTAACACAAGACTTTAATTAGCAGCCAGGCTGTAATTTCACTTTGTTAAGAAATGATTTCTAATTATAAATTAATGTTATGAATCATTTTTCTTAATTACGTTCATAAACATGTGTATACAGTGGATTAAATTACCAAAGTTAACCTGAAAGTATATTGTTGTTGAGATCTCTGTAACAATGATCGGTTCTGATTAAAAGCATTCCAGTTAGCGTGTGAAGGAGTTGCAGGCAATGAGGAATGAGGTGATCTGTGTTAGTTTGAGTTCCAGAGTGTTTTATAGATGTCTGAAATGGTTCACAGACTTAGTGAATAGAAGTACAGTGAAGAACAGGCTATTGATTGAAAAGCACAGTGGGGGACAGAAAGATTTCTCGATAGAGCAAACAGAAAGGTGTCCTTTTCCAGCGCTCAGGGCAGTCTCTGCTGTGCCGTCCTTATCGTCCAGTATGGAGAGAATGGGAAAAAACAATGCCCCAGATTGTCTTTTACAGCTCCTCTGTTGTTTCATAACAGTGCAGTGCGTTTGCTGATAGCCCAGTCAGTAATATAGACTGAATGATGAGCGTTGCTGTACATTTTTGTCTCTGAAGTGGGTTTGTTTGTTCTGAGATCTGAACAGGTAGATGGATGCTTATACAGTTTGGAGACTGTGTTGGAAACTGCAGATTAGGTTTTAGCCACTGACATTGTAAGCAAATGACTGTGTATCACGGTAGTGTGATACAGTTAGCAAGTGTAGTGGGAAGGGGGAATTTAGAGGGTCTTCCCATGTTGGGGGGCATGTATGTGTAAGTGCCAGCAGATGGTGGCATTGAGTGCCCCCCAACCCCCAACCCACACTGTCCGACCAGCTGGAGAAGGACCGACAAGGTCCCAGTTCCAGGCGCTGATATGTTTCTAACCAAACTTACCCAAAACTTTATTGTTCCCTCACTTTATTCTATTTGACCCAAGTCTCTTGTGTGAGAGTGTATTTGTATTTTTGTTTCTATAGGCAATCTTACCCGAGGGGACAGATGTTATAGAAACGAGCCTCTGGCTATATCCATGTAACACTTGTCTTTGTAAGCAGTGTAACACTTGCATTTTTCTGTGTCTTAACAAATTAACAAATAAATAAAATCTATATGTACATATACAGTACTGCATAGTGTTACATATTCAGTATCAGTGTATAGTCTTGTTTTTTATGGCTTTTTTTGATTGATGATTCTCTCACCTCCAAATGTCAAACTTCAGATGTGTGTGTGTGTGTGTGTGTGTGTGTGTGTGTGTGTGTGTGTGTGTGTGTGTGTGTGTGTGTGTGTGTGTGTGTGTGTGTACGCACGCACGCACGCGTGTGCATTTGCAGTAATTGTTCGTTGTGTGAATGCAAGGCAGCGATTGTTGGGGAGACGGGTGTTTGACGTGTGAGTGAAGGCCACCCCCACCCTTTCCCTTGTTCGCCTTGTTTTCCACTGACACCCGCCGAGAGATGCCGCGCATCAGCTCTACCGTTTCCTGGCACGCCGCTCCCCATCCTCTCCCCCTCCCTTTGTTTCCCGGCCAGAGTCGCCCCCTCTCTCTCCATCTTTTTCTCTCTTTTTTTCCCTTTTCTGCTGCGTCAGTAAATATTTACCCCGCTTCCCTTTTCCTATGGCCCCCTTTTCTGACGTCGCTGTAGAAAGTGACCCTCCTGTCCCGTTTCCGGAGCGTCGGCCAGCCAGGCGGTGCCGGAGCTGTGCGTACCCCCTTCTGGCACCCGCCGCCATCACCCCCTGCACGTGGCGCCCCACTCTGAGGCAGGAAAGGAAGGGGAAGTTATTGCTGCACTCTCTCAGTCACCCGTCTAATAAATCATAACCGGCCGCGCCGCTAAGTGGAGGGCCGAGGAGAGTAATGTCCATAAATGCATGTGACCTCAGTGGCATGGAGGGACTGCACTTACATATGAACTCATACATACACACATTTGTACAGACACACAAGTACGCACACACATATGCACACACACACACACACACACACACACACACACACACACACACACACACCAACATATTTACTCAAATGCACACATATCAAATATACACATATATATGTACAGCACTGAAGATATGCACACATACATACACGCATGCACGAGCTCACACTGGCCGACATCTATGCATATACACAGTCGTCTATGCACATACACATATAAACCCCTAATATATAGGGATATGTGTGGATGACAGACATACACACCCATGCACACACAAGTTCACACACCTATCGATTATGTATATATATATACGTGTATAATAAATATATATATGTATGTATATATATACATATACATATATATATATATTTTTTTTAAAACCATGGAGATATGCACACACACATACTCTCACAAAGAGAAACACTTCTGTGCGCACACACACACACACACACACACACACACACACACACACACACACACACACACACAAACACACACACTCACAGGACTTTACATACACATGTACACATAAGGGATTCCAGTGGCCCCGTTTGCCTTGCCTGTGGACAGGGCTTCCTTCCTGCACTTAGACAAAGGATGACCGGGGTTGCAGGCGCTGGGGGCTTCAAAGCAGGGGAAAGCGGTAATGTTGTCCCATCCTGTGTTGGGTGTCAGGACCAGCATGCAGGGGCCACTGCCGCTGTTTGCACAGCCGAGAGGGGGTGGGGGGGTGGTTGATGGTTGATGGTTGATGGTTGAGGGTTGAGGGTTGAGGGTTGAGGGTTGTGGCTGGTGGCTGGTGGCGAGGGGGCGAGGGCCAGGGGCCACGCGAGCAGGCCAGGCCTGGGGCAGGCTGCAGGTCACCAAACCCCCCCCTCCTCCGCCAACCACCTAAATCTAACCCCTCACCCTTCACCCCTTTTTCCTCAGAGGACCAGATAGTACCCATTAACACTTTAATACATTTAATCTATCTTAATGTGTCTCCCATTTTTGTTTAGCAAAACCTCAATTCCAATGCTCATAGATGCTTTGATATACAGTGAAACATCTGTATGCCAGTACAAAATACTGTGTATGTACACATAATATGGATTTCGCACCTCCTATGCAGCACCTGCACAGCATCCTGTGCCTCCACTTTTTAATTTGCAATTTATAGATATACTTATTATATACAGGGAGTCCTCGGGTTACGACGGTCTCGAGTTACGATGTTTCGTGGTTACGACGCACTTCCATAAATTATTTAAAAAACTTAGTTTCGACCTATGCGGTTTGGTTCGTAAATACGAACACAGAAATAAAGATAAGAAACTGTTCTCTCCTTTTTTTATTACTGTTTCATTTAATTACTGTATTTTATATGTCCTTCATGTGCTGTGTGTACAGAGTGAGTGACTTAAGGTGTTAACTTAGGTATAATTTAGGTATAAATTCTGACTTGCGTCGAAAATCGACTTACGAGAAGTCGTAGGAACGGAACTCGTTCGTAAGTCGAGGACCCCCTATATATATATATATATATACCCATAATGTACATAAAATACATGAAAAGTCTTCATTTAAAATGCCATATTTGAAGTACTGCCCAGCCCAGACGACAGCTCAAACATAAACAGCGACAAATCATGTCTCACCCTGACATAGCTTTGCCTACCCGCTCTGCGAAAAGCCTTTGACAGAGAGCGATTACAGCACTGATTATCGTTGTTTATCTTGTGTCTTTATTCACTGAATAGGCTGTGTTTTCGTGTGTTTGGTTTGGGCAGCACTAGTTTCGAAAGAGCCCTCAAGCTGTGCGTGTGCATGTTGTTTGTGTATGTGTGCGCACCCGGGGCCTTCTTCCTTACTCGTCAGTGATTGGATATTTAATCAATCAAATATTTAAGCTGCGCTTTGGTGCTCAGTGGGTAGCCAAAGATTACGGCACACTGTTGGCAGTGGTTTTGGCGCGTTAGCTGGGTAGTAAACAACAATAACTGCAGATCTATAAGCATGTTTGTGCAATTACGTGTCAATGAGGACACTTCTCGTTCTGGTAATTGTGCCATTTTTTTGTCGATTATTTGTTGGTAAGCACAGTTCCCCTTAAAAGCCTGCTTTACTTCTTCCCTTTCTTTATTCTGTGCAAAGGACTGGCAGGACTGGATCTGCAGACGTTCCCCGAGGGAGAGCACCACAGATTACCGTTCAGTTTTTACCTAATTATCTAATGGCTTTCACTGCCTTTGACACATAATTATCAAGGCCCTTAATAACTGTCTTTATTATTGTGGGCATTCATTTTTTTATATACACACACACGCACACCAGACAAAAGGCCAAATAGTTGGTGCCCAGATTGCAGGTATGTGAGTTGCGAGGAATGCAAAATGTTTTTATGTGTTTGGAGAACAATGCTGAAAATTTGTAACCAGGGCCAATAATTAACAATACACAACCTGATGGAATGAACACAAAACCTGGACTTCTGTGCGCTGACAGAATAGAATATGGTTTTAGGAGTGGTCTTCTACTGATTTCCTGCATTTGAATGGGTTTATGCTCCATAATAAGCAGATCTGAACATTGAACATTAATAGGCAAATATGAAACAGATTACAGAGTAGATTTCCACCATGACCTGGAGACACTTCTTCTTTGGCAGGGTTGAAGCTGTTTTGAAGGGAAAGGGATACCCAACTCCCCATTAAGTAATTGGCTAACTATTCATAATATGTTGTATGATGTTTCCATTATTGTGTCTACCGATTGTGTGTGTCCTTATATATGTATAGCGTGTATGTGGTATTATACACGGTATGTATGAAATTCATGAGAATTGGCATTTGTGCTTTTGACGCATTTTTTTTCTCTTCCATCAACAGTCTTGTTTGGAACTCCACTTTTATTGTATCCGTAAACAGATTTGTCTGCGTCACTTCTATCTGCCTTCAGACGTTGCATTGGAATAATTTTTTGTTTTATTCATTTTAATGGCATATACCTTCCGCCATAAGGTAGTTTTACGAGGAGAAGCTTCCTACAGCGCCTGATGCTGTAGAGGACGGTGAGACTCAAGCTAAAGGTCAACAAGCCTGGACTTGTGTCCCTTGTAGATTTTTTACCCTCATATTTACACCCCCACCCCCCGGTCCACTCTCAGTCTCTATCAGTGTAGTGCTTTTGGCAAGCTGGTCAGAAAAATAGCCTTTCCGTTTGTTATTTAATTGGGTTTTCGGCTGATTGTTGGGGTCTCTTAGCAACCGGTGCTTCCATAGAATACTGTAAAGAAAAAAAGCCAGAGAGAAGCAGCCAGGAAAGGAAAAAATGAGTTCATCTCTAGCGGGTAGATCTGTTCAGAGTGAGAAGGACACTCAGAAACCAATGTGTGATATGGGGCTCTAAGCTGATTCAGACGGTCATTTTCCACACGTTTGGAATTGAACCCTGCTGCAGGGCTCTCGGAAACACCTGAATCTTTTCCCTTTGCCTCTCTGACATTGAAAGAAACAAGGAGTGAACTTTTGTGTGTTTATGTTTTAGCAATAAATGACAATTGCTGCTGGAATAACAATTGAGAGTGTATTTTACAATTAACTAGAATATTTTATTCATTGTACTCTGGGGTATTATAAATATTAGACTGTGTTTGCTTTCACATAATCATAATTATTTTTTGAAACTACACTATGTCAACAGAAACCAGTACATTTTGAATGTAATTACTCATTTTGAGGGAGAATTTACATGCTAGTTTATAGATAACTGAAATTTTGAATATTTGGACTAGGCAGCTGGACTGAAGAGTCATGGTATGTGTGCTTCCTCATTCAGTTTTGCATGATAGCATTTCTGGCCATCTTGATTAGGGACATGTTTAGTAAATAGTAGGTTGGATTTTATCAGGGAATATTAACAATATAAAAGTTAATAGTTCATATAAAAATGTTACAGTCTTCGTTTAAAAAAAGGTTTCACTGATCGGACAGCTGCTTTGGTTTGAACATACCAGCCCTTCTCTCCCCTTGGTAATACAGTTACTTAGCTATGCAGCCAACAGTGCTGCGTATTGTAGTTTCGGAGCAGTGATACATTCATTCATTCATTCATTCATTAATCTTTCCTGAACCACAGCAGGTCATGAACAAGGCATTATGGGAGATAAAGTTTTTGTTTCTATTTTCCCTGACCTCAGGACTATATGATCCTTCATGCTTTTCAGGATATGGCTGCCTGCCCTCCTGCCATGGACTTCACCTCACCCTGTCTAAATACTCGTAAACTAGCTTCCTCCATCCCTTCTTCTCTCCCTTATTTCTTTTCCTTCATTATTTCACTGATCAGAAGTGACTTCTCAGTGTTTCCCACCGGAATTTTGTTGGCTAAGGTGGTAAAACCTTTAGCTGACAAATGTCACATATTGTTGTCACAGATAACACAAATGTAATTTATTTATTAAAGAAAAAAAGGTCTTTTTTTTTTTTTTTTTTTTTTTTTTTTGCCTGCCCTAGCTATTTTTTTACCAGGGGAACCACTGCTTCTCATTGACTGTGTGAATTTTCTGCCATATTTCTCTTGTGTTTACATACCCAACAGATTAGCTGATGGAAGTAAGAACACTTTCCACCACATTTTTGGATGCCCACTTCTGTAGCTGCCCCCACCAACCAGTTCTATCAATAGGACCTGATGTCCCCCCCTTTTAACGTCCCACACTGCCTATCCTGGTGCCCCCTGCCTCCCCTGCCCTCCCCCCCTTGCCCAAACTGCTCCACTGCTCCCCTGAGCCTCATCTGTGACCATTTACCGCGCACAGATCCTCCAGTGTAATAGGAAAGGGCAGGAGTGAGATAACAAATGTTTCAACATCTGTCTCCATTGGTTTTTTTTTTTTTTGCCTGCGCAACAAGTATTTCCACATGTTGTCGTCAGAGAGCAGTGATGAAAACAGCTGTCCGGATTCCCCCTTCAGATTTTTCTGGATTGGGTAAGGTTCACAGAGCACACAACACTGCTCATCCAGATACACTCACAAAAAAAAGGATTAGAGAAGACTACGATGAGAATTATTTTTTGTATTCTCTTTTTCCAGCAGGCCCACAATATAAAGAGCTCTTGATTTTGGAAAAATTTCTGTGAGCTTTGATATCGGAAGTTGATCTAAGGTGAATCCATCAGGCCAACACTCTGACTGGTCCTGTGTAGTCTGTTTCTTCACAGCCCTGCCTTTCATAGACATGAAACAATCTTTTCTGCAGAGGCTTAAAGCTTTTTTTTTTCCTTGTTCTGTTCATACTGGTTGTATCAGTTTTGGCAGGGCTGTTACTTTGGTTTGGGCAGCTCAGAGCCATTCTATGCTGTCACAAGTGTGTGTTTGCACCAGACAAAAACTTTTGGTTGGAGAAGAAGGGTATTTTTCCATTTCACTTGGTTGCTAGAAGTATTATTATTCATAAAAAAATAATAAAACTTTTAATTGTATAGAATTTTTCAAAACAACATTTACAAAGTGCTTTACAAAAAATAGTTAATGCAGCTCTAAAAAGCACAAAATTAATTGCTGGTTGTACTCTTTTCTATGTCTGATTGATTTGCAACCTATTTTCTGTGGCCTGTATGGTTTTTCTGAATGCACATGACAAGAATGGTTATGAATGAAATTCCACATTACAGGGGGAGAGTAAGCTTAAAAAATAATACTAAACCAGTCATAGTATTTTCGCCAGTGTTCTGATTTCTGTGTTGTGTGGCACATTTTCCCAAACCACAGTCCAGTGGGTTTTTAATAGTTGTTAGGAATGTAATTGCCCCAGAGAGGGAAGCTGGTTTGTGGCTGAATTCATTAAATAGCATTACAGTCATACAAATTGATAGTAACAGCACTGCAATAGGGGCTCAACATTGCATGAGAAGAGAAGCCCACACATTGGTTTGTAGCTGAAGTCACTGAAAAGAATTATAATCAGATAATTCATAGGCACTTAATGTGACAGTAAGAGCACAGTATCAAAATACATAGAATTAAAGGAGGGGTAGAAGGAAGCATGTACATCTGTTTGTGGCAAAAGGCATTAAAAAATTACAATCATGTGTTTCATAGAAAATTCATACAATAATGTTTGATTGATTTATTCAAACAATAAGGGCACAACATGACAATAATAGTAAGGATGGGGAGTTTGTGACAAAAGTTATTACAAGCATTACAATTGAATAATTCACAGTAATAATACATAAACGAAGGTGCAACATTACATTAAATAGAAATAAATGTAAGGATAGAAGGTGGAAAATACACAAATGACACAGCCATCATATTCTTCCAATCACATCGTCCTTAGCGCCATACTCTTAAAGCAGCCGGCCAATGGCAGAGGAGGCCTTGGTGCGCGTCGCTAAGTATCTCTGGCTGACATCTCGCCAGGGCCTTTTTAAAGGTTGACGTTTTGGGGGGCTCCCGTGGGTCCCGCACAGCCGGAGCATTCCGGGGGGCCGGCGGGGAATCTCTGCCGTCTGCTGCCTCCCCAGAAGGACACTCAGGAGGACTGCTTTATCGGCCAGATGATATATTAGTCCTTAGCGCCTTAATAGATTCCATTTATCTCTATACACATCCCCTCTCTTCCTTTTAACTGGGGTTGGGAGATGTATTCAAATGCCCATAGTCCGCTCTGATCTACATTGAAGTCCCCCAGCTGTACGCCAATAAAACATATCGAGTAAGTAAGGTTTAGCCTGTTCTAACCAGCCTGTTGTCTTTTTTTCCCCCTTGGCTTTTTGGCGGGTGTTAGCCAAGCATCTCAACTGTGCAATTGTTTTTGTTCTTTGTGCGTTGGTAGACTGTTTCTGTTTCTTGCAATGCTATTAAAAAAATCGGGTGTTAAGTGTTCTTTGCTGACTGTAGCTAAGGGTATGGGTCTGTAGCATTTATATCATAGGTCTTCCAGCAGACACATTATTTAACATGACTTCACAAATTATCCATTTATTCAGCTGTATTTTTGCTGGAGATATCCATGTAATGTAGTTTGCTTGAGAATTGAACTTGCAAGATCTTATTATAATAATATTAATTTGGTGGCACAGGAAAAATAAGCATTTGTGTCCCCTTTTTTAGTCTATCCCAATATATAATTTTTGTATTTCTTCATTCATCTTCACATCTACTTTGCCCTCTCCCCCAACCACCTACACAGCCCATGCCATCCTGTATTTTGTGTCTACGCGATTACCCACAATTCCACCCGGCAGATAGCTCTGGCCTCTCTCTTTAACATACTAGCTTGATTAACCTGAGTGTGTGTGTAGAGGTGTGCGTGCGTGCGTGCGTGCGTGCGTGCGCGCGCGCCAATAACCTGTCTCCCTCAGGCTTACCCTGCATAGGGTCATGTAGAGCTGTTTCATTTATGAAAACCAGGAATCTGTGTGATGTGAGCTGGGCGTGTGTAGTTCACTGTCTCTCTCTCCCTCATTCTCTTGCAGATGATCCAGAGAGAGGCAGAGATGAAGAACCGGGTGTGTGCGGTAGCCATGACCGACTCGGTCCACAACGTCTGGCATCAGGAGGCCGGGAGGTCCATTCTGGACTGGATGCAGGAGGTAGGTTCACCTGGCTTGTCCATTTGTGCGTCTCTATTTCAGAAATGAGCACTGGAACCATTGGAACACAGGGAGAACAGTCTGGTGTTGCATTTTAGTGTGTTTTTTTTCATAGGCCTCAATCAACCACAGTTGCTCCGTCAGTCAGACTGCTTTCGGTTTATGTGGTTATGTGAGAGTGTGAGTGTGAGTGAGAGAGAATGAATGAAATCATTTATACATGAATGAACAGTATATTGCCTATTCAGGAATTTGTTTTGTGTTTATTGAGCCTTAGAAGCATATTCACACACAGCTGCATTCAAAGACAACACTTTATTAAAGATAACATGATGGTGACAAAACATTATATGTGTGCAAGTGTATGTTTACACACATTCTCAAAGCTTTGATGTAGAGGAAATGAAAAGTGGGGCCCTCACTAGGATTCTATTGTCCTTGGTTTAGGCTTCCCCACACAAGGGGAGCTGTAGGCCCTGACTCTGGTTTGGTAAGCTGTGTCTCCCACAATAGGGAGAGATGGAGAGATGGAACAGCAACAGCAAGACTTATGTATACCATTAGATGTGTGATATTCTCTCTTTTTTTTTGCTTTGCATTTTTCTCTTCTTTTTTTTTGGACGTCAATGAATAAGTTAAGTTCATGGGCTGCTGCTTGCTGCCGGCCGTATTGGCGGGGCCCTGCTTTATTTGGTCTGTGCCCTTTATGCAGTGACCCCAGGTCTACCTCCTCTAGCCGCAGACAGCACCTGTGATCACTCAATATGCACATAAATTGGACGAAGCAGATCCCCAGCGAGCGCCGAGAGATGCAAATGTCACGCGCCCAATTCGGCCACAGCTCCAACAACAGGCCGCCCTGTTGTTCCACATTCTCAATTTCTTTATTTCTCATTCTCTCTCCTTGTCATTCTCTCTCTCTCTCTCTCTCTAACACACACAGCTGCTCTCATTCCCCCTGTCTTTCTCTAGCTCTCTCTTCAAATTCAGCTTTGGCATGACCAGACTGTATGCTTCTCTCTCTTTATTGCTAAAATGTACCTTAGGGTAACATATAAGTTATTGAGGAGAACATTTTTTTTTGTTTGTTTGTTTTTTTTTAATAATGAAAGCACATTTAAATGGTTATTGCATTTATAATATTATAATCTGTATCTCAGAGGTAGTCTCTCAGTCACTCGTTCTCTCAAATTCAAAATCTGTTTCAAAATTCAAAATCACTCTATTGGCTGTAAATACATATATAAATAACTGCAAATCATACATATGGACTTTAACAAAGGAATGTAAAACAAATATTAGGTACTTGTAGATGAAGGCATTTTTAATAATTAGAAATTAGTATAGCACTGGTTAATATATGTATAGCAATATATCTGTATAGTTCAGATGCTATGGATTCTCCTCCTTTCTCTCTTTCTCTTTTCCTAATCTGTCTGTCACATGGGCCTCTGTGGGCTCGGGCATGAACGGAGGGATTCAAGGTTGATGTGGCCTTCTTCTTCTTCTTCCCTCGTCTTCATCTTCTTCTTCTTTGGCTAGATTTCCCTGCTTCTGATTCATCGGAGAGATGGCAGGGAGACGTGGCGTAATTGGAATGTTAAGTGATTTCTATTTGTGATGATTACCCAGAACAATAAATCTGTAATAACCTCCCTACTTCCAGCTCCCATGAAGGATAACGGCAAGAACTTTGTCTTTCATTAACCCCTCCTTCTCCGCTACGCGCTGGGGGAGCACAAAGAGGGTGATTCAGGGGGCTGCCATTGGACGAGGCGCTCTCTCTATCTCTCTTTCTGTCTCACTCCCTCCCTCTCTCTCACATGCATACACACGGACACACACACTTGCACCCCAGCGTGGTTATGAATTCGTTGTGGGTGCTGATTGTCTAACAGTGCTCAGCTGGGTGGTGTGGGGTATGCTGAGGAGGAGGGGGGGAAGTGGAGGGCGGGGAGAACCATGTGATCATTTAATTTATTTTGAATCTAATTTATCATAATAATTAAAGTGTAAGAATAGGTGGTAATTGTGATGGTGGATGGGCTGGAACACGTGAAAGTCACCATTTCTTTGCCCTTTGTGATTCTATTGAAGTGTTTAATCACTGGCATCTTTCTGCTCTGCTCTGACCCCCCCCCCCCGCTTAATGCTTGGCCTAGCCCTATCACTAGTATCACTGGCCCAGGTAACTCCTACTCACTTCAGTCGAGTTCTGTGTCATGCTTCTTTGTCACACAGGTACGTTTTGTGCATTTTAGTCGACCCTGAATGAGTAAAATTATGTCTGCACTGAAGTTATTCACAAGTGGGAATAATGATTATGTATGTATAAATTGTGAAATAATTCTCCTTTTTTATCTTTGGGGTGATGGCAGTATCCGTTTCTCTGTAGCTGGGTTACAGTAACCCCCGCTAACACATCTCTGATTTGCGGTGTATTTTGTGTATTATTCAGGTTCAGTGGTTGGTGGGGTGGGGGCTTCTGGGTTTCGCCTGTCCTCTCCACGGCTGTCCGGAGGCCTCTTCCTTGCGAGGCTCTGGTAATTCCCTTCCTGAGGGCCGCAGGGCAAGGTAGTGAAAGCGGGTTTGATTTAGAGACGGATGCGTGGTGTGACAGGTGATACAGAGATAATGGGTCAGACCGCGGCCAGGTGACGTCACTCAACACCCCACCCTGTGTCCATCCCTACCTCCCGTCTCTGCACTTAGGGCGACCCTGAGAAGAACAGAGGGGGAAGGAATGAAGAAAGGAGAAAGAGTGATAAAAAAAGAAGGGAAGGTGGAAAAAATAAAGGTGAAAGAAGAACAATAGGGAAGAAAAAAGTATGAGACGGGAGAGAGCTTTTTGATGGAGAGCTTTTTCTCTTAGAGAAAGAGAAGGGGAAGATAAGAGACAAATGTGAACAGGAAAGAGTGAGAGAGAGAGGAGAGCAATAAAGGGAAAGATAAAGAATGAAGTGGAAAACAAAGAAAACGGGCAGGAGAGAAAGAGAGGAAGAGGAGAGAGAGAGAAACAAAAGGGGGGTGAGAGAATGAGGAAGGAGCGAGGGAGCGATTACACAGTTTCTGCTCCGATCTCCCTGTTGGAGCCCATCAGGAGAAGATGAGCTGCAGAGATCAGGGTGCAGCTGGGAGCCTGTGACACCCAAGGTGTCGCTTGTCAGAGTGTATTGCATGACAAAGTACACAAATGAATAAATAATGTTAATCCACAGAGATTAGAGTAGCAAGGACCTTCAGAAGGCAGTAGGGTACCACGAGGTGGAGCAGTGTAAGTGTGTGCATGTGTGTGTTTTTGTGTGAGAGAGTGAGAGAGATCAGCAGAGGTGTGTGTGTGTGTGTGTGTGTATGAGAGAGTGCAACAAATGCATGTGTCTGTGTGTGTGAGTATCGGAGCTGCTTATGTGTGTGTGTATTTGGGATGTGTGTATTTTTGCACGTATGTTTCTGAGTGTGTGCACGTGTGTGTATTTTGTGTGTGTGTGCGTGCGTGTGTGTGTTTGTATGTTTTTGGTCCTTGGATTTTGTGTGTTTTAGCAGTGCAGCAGAGGGCACTCGGGGCAGGCTGTGCCCTCTGGGTGAGAAAAAGTTAGTTTCCTCCTGTCTCCACAGCATGGCCTAAGAGCTGGAGACAGTGACCGCTGCGCTACCTTAGAACAGCACATCTGGCTTTATGAAGGTGGTCATGGCCTGCACATGGCCTGGAAGCACATGGACAAACATCCGTCAGCCAGTGAGCAATCCTACAAGGTTTCAGACAGCCAATCAGATCCATGAATATGTAAATAGAAATTGAATAGTGAATAGAAAATATCTTTAAAAACAGTTTTCTTCTTATCACCCAATGTGTTATTTCAAGTAGTCAATGAAATATACAGTCATGCAGAACCGTAGAAATGTTTTTTCATCATCGTCACATTTTAGCAAATGGTATGCTTTTTTTAATTCAAGCTAATTTGCAGGAAATGGACAGGATGCATCTGTATGCACCTTTTTGTACTTGTGTATGAGGTTTGTAGGTTAGCGGCAAAATTAGCAGCATCAGGTACGAGCCAGGCCCACGCCCCCTGTTGGCAGGTGGTGCTAACAAGGACAGCAAGCGCCCTAATTGTGGCAGATGATGGAGAGCCGTTGGAGTCGTTTAGAGTTGTCGCACAGGTAGGAGCGCTCTGGCCACGTGGGCCAACACCTGTCCGCCGTTTATATCCTGATACGGGGCGATTATGATAGCTGTTAGCGTCCCGCTAAGCCCCAGCATTGCCTGCATCCCCCAACAGGATACCGCGCCTTCGCCGCCATATGGCTCAGATTAATGGTGATAATCGCAGGAGTGGAAGAGCCTTCGTCTCCTGCACGGCGGCTTGTTGAAACAGCATGGCTATTTTTGACATGAGAGAGGGAAGAGGTGCTTTCACATTCCCCCCCACTATCATTACCATGGGATTGAGCCTCAGGTAGAAGGTCCCTCTCGCCCTCGTCTTTGTCGATGCCGTTATGTGCTATTTTTGTCTGGGGATGAATGGACATTCACTTTGCCCACACGACCAAAAGAGAGGGAAATTTTCTTCTGGCCTCGGAGTTTCATTCTCTTCCCACTCTTCAGTGGGCTTTTTAATCAGCCATGGAGAAATCAGCAGATTCTTGTTGGTTTCTTACCCTGGAGAACCCTCAAGAGGAAGTACGGACTGTGAGACTTACCAAGGACAGAACAGTTCAGACTCACCTCACACTTTTCACTGGCAGGAGTGCATGGACGTTTTCCTTTACATGATATTGGGTGTGTGCGCATGTGTGCGTGTGTATTTTTATATATGTATGTATATATATACACACACACACGCACACACACACTGACACCTATTTCACCATTATCCTGCACTGCAGCAAGTTTATTACGGCACCTATCGGAGATATATATATATACATGTGTGTGTGTGGGTGTGTGTGTGTGTGTGTGTGTGTGTGTGTGTGTGTGTGTGTGGGTGTGTGGGTGTGGGTGTGGGTGTGTGTGTGTGTGTGTGGGTGTGGGTGTGTGTGTGGGTGTGGGTGTGGGTGTGTGTGTGTGTGTGTGTGTGTGTGTGGGTGTGGGTGTGGGTGTGTGTGTGTGTGTATCCTTTAGGCACCGTAATAAAGTTGCAGGTAACGGTGAAATAGGTGTCAGTGTGTAGAATTTATGCTGATGAGTTTGACTGAATGAGCCGAACGTTGCTGCATCATTTTACAGATTTTCAGAGGGTATCTATCTTGCCATTCACACTAATGGATGTAGTTAGCACACACACACACACACACACACACACACACACACACACACACACACACACACACACACACACACACAAACACACATGAGCAGGTTTCCTGCCCCTGCTGAAGAGGTGATGTGTGCCTGGAGGAGTGTGTGTGTGTGTGTGTGTGTGTGTGTGTGTGTGTGTGTGTGTGTGTGTGGTGTGGGTGTGGGTGTACGCGTGCGCGGGTGCGGGTGTGGGTGTGCGTGTCTGCGTCTGCGTGAATGAGAGATGTAACTTCCCAATGTCAAAGAACTACGCTTCTCCCGAAAGTAGAGCTGCCGTGGGTGACCTGCTTGCGGTTTCTTTCTCCTGTCGGTGTTGTTCGGCTTAGTTCAGTGGTGTCATTGATCTCTGCTTTTTTCTTCCTTGAAGAGGGGAAAAAGAGATGTGCAGTTTCTTTTTCCTGTGCTCCGTCCCCCCCCAACCCCCTGCCAAACTCCTCCTAATCCCCCACTGCAGGCCTTGCCTTTATGTCACTGCTGCTCTCGCTGGTCCCAGAACAGTAAGGGTTGCCTTGACAAATCTATTCAAAAACCCGCCCCCCTCCTCCTTCCACACTCTTTATTGGTGAGGCCCGGAGCCTTTGAAATGCCTCCCCGCACTGCAGAACAGATGACATCTTCTTCGACACAGAATGAATTGAGGAAATACAATAAGACACTTGATGTACCAGTTGAGCATCCCCTCAACTCTTAGGACGAGCTCCATGGCGCTCAACTAGGGCACCAGGAATCTAAAAATACAACAATGCGCCTCTTGTTTACTAAAATGGCAGTCGACTTTCTTGCCAACTCGATTGACAGGATACTGAAAATGAGGAGCAAGGGGAGGGTGGGTGTTAACACGGTGACACAGGAAGAGCCACGCCAGCCCCCCTCTTTTTTAATTTTGATACACCACAGAATTAACGCTGTAAAGACTCATCTCAAAGTTTGGACATTGGCACAGGACACAAAGCTGAGCGCAGGGCGACGCTCCAGTTGAAATGTTTCATGAGGAAATGAGCTGACTGATGAATTTGTTTCTTTGTTTTCCTGGTTTTTGTTTTGGGTGGGGGAAGTTGGTACGAGAAGGCGGAGGGGAAGGGGGAGGGCGAGTTAACTTGGGCCACACACCAGATGGTTTTCCCTGGTTTTGTGAGCTATGCAAATAAGGTAAAATATTCACGAATAACTCACATTCCAGCCACCTGCGTGTGAGAACACATGCTTACCAAATGATAGGTCAGAGCATCTGTGACGAGCACATTTATATCTTGTTTGTTTGTGGCCATTTATTTATATATTTTTATTATCTAATTCATGAATTACCTGTAAACAAAGGTAATGCATGATATTGATATTGCAGGAAATAAGTTCTGAAAGTCAGTGAAAGGGTAATTAACAGAGCAAACCAAAAAAGTACGGTGGAGTGTTCAGTGTGTGTGTGTGCCTGTCTCTTCACACAACGACGCACACATGGATGCACACAAGCACTCACATGAGTGAAAAACATATCCACACAAACACTCAAAAACACATATCACTTGCTTATAGGCATACAAGTCTCATTTACAAACACATGCTTTGGGGAGTACACACACACACACACACAGGTGTGTCTGGATGACAGCAGCACTGGGGCGGAGCTCGGTGACCCCTCAGGGGGAGGAGGGGAGAGGTCAGACAGGCAGGCAGAGGTGTGACATGACCAGCAGGATGATGTCACGTGTCTGTTAGGGGTCGGGCCACGGGGGCTTCCGCACCCCGGCAACCCCTCTCTCTCTCTCTCTCTGTCAGTGAGGAGCAAACCCCAAGGAGGGGGGATGGGGGGTGGAGGTGGGGGGCGGCGAAGGCATACCATGATGCATTGTGGGCGCGCCCACTCGCCTTTGCCACAGCTGCACACTGATTCCATTCAGCCAAACAATGCAATGAGGAATGCTAGCTGTAAACCCTGCTCTTGTATCAGTTTTTTATTTTTTTTTTTCCATTGTATAATATATTTTAATTTGGCCTGAAGTGAAGAATCTCAATTCTCCATTGAGTTGTAGGGATGGGGCTGGGATGCTGTCTCTTCCATTTCACTTGTTAACTAACAGAACTGTAATATTTTTTAACAAAGATTGCACAGTAAAATCCTAACGGTTAATTTAACAGAGTTCATATGAGCTGAGAATAAGATAAGATTCAATGTGGAAATATGTATCTGAGTTGAATTATGATTTACTATTTTTTGCTGTGCATGCTTAATTATTGGCATAGTTGGACTCATTGATGATAAATACAAGTATGCTATTTAAAAAACAAGGAGTTCCGAGACATGGTTTTAAAAAAGGAATAAAGAGAAAGTCCCTGTTAAACAGGACAGGTGGTGTAAATGTTTCTTGCGTCTGCTTGGCGTGGTTGTGGGACAAAGCCCTCCCCAGTGTTAATGACAGGGAAGAGAGCTCTCTGATCAACCCACAGTCACACAGCAGACAAGAGAGAGTGGGGGAGGTGAGGGGTACCAGGGGTGAGCAGCCTGCATAGACAGCTCCCTGCAGTGCTGTAAGTGTGTGTGTGTTTGGCGGAGGGATGGGAGGTCTGGCTGCTGTGTACAAATCAAGGCTGACCATGCAACATGTTGGTGGAGTGTTAATTGCTGGTGCCTGTCTCTCTATCCCCCCCTTACCCAACTCCCACTCCTCCAGCACTGCTGTAACTGGGTGTCGAGCGCCGAGCCCTTGGATACACCGGTGGAGACCATGCTGCCAGACTGCCCGCGTGTCTCTGCAGGTGACCTATTGCTCTGTTTCCCCCTTCTCCTCTGCCAGGTCACCTGACCTCAGCCTTCCGTACACTGCTGTTGATGTCTCAGTGGCTTGGTTCAGTCTGTATTCTCTTTGGAGGTGTAAAAAACATCTCCAATAAGGCAACTATTCAGCCAACGAATAACTGTATTAGTAATATGTTATTTTTAATAGACTTGATTGGTCACATAGCTATGAAGCACTGGCAGCTCTCAGCTGACAATGCTATCTTTCTACTGATGTATCAAACTGCAACGTGACAAACTTATGTGGCTAGAAGGTTTTTTTTAATGAAGCTGGTAGTACATGTACTCCTAATGGATTATCACCTCGAAAAACCACATCCCCTGTAGTGGTGGTGATTTCATGAAAACTACAAACAGCAGAGTGATGTGACTGCTCTTTTGCCCCTGTCTGCCTGTAAAGCTGCCGATGAAAGCACTGAAAGCAGATGACTTCACAGGTGAAAGCAGATGACATCACAGTGGAAACCTATGTTGAGTGTCACATGGTCAGAGAGTGCTCTGGGTTTTTCTGGTTATGCATAAAGAAAACTATGGAAATGAACTGAACAGGGATAGTAAGAAATGAAGCTTTATGGCTAACAAAGCAATATGGCTGTTTGATTTAACTTTAATACAATGGATATTGATGCTGTCATACAATATATATGAACTCTTCTGTACAACAGTCGTGCGAGCCTTCATAGAATTTATAGTCTGGTCTTTTTACAAAAAAATTCACATTCTCTGGAATAGATACATAGAAATTAGTAACATAGTTCTATGTATCTTTTCTAAACAAGTGTTAATGACAGTATATAAATAGTCTTCCTTATATGCTCAGATTTTTAACATATATAACACATTTTCAGGTCTTCCCATTATATAAATCCAAAACCTATATTGAATAAATAATCTGGTTTTTACATAATAGATATTCTGGTCTATCTGTAAAATATTGTATCTTATTATTACTGTATCTTACTATAATATCCAGGTTTTTGAATAATAGATATATGGGTTATAGAATAAGTTAATATATAACTAGATTATTTATCTTCTGTATAAATGTGATCATATAGAGTATAAACCTGTATGTATGTATATATATATATATATATATATATATATATATATATATATATAGCCTTTTATTTGTAAAGTTTTGGGCCTCAGTAGAAGAACTGCTCCCAGGTGAGTTTCACCATTAGGCATGTCCTGCCCAAATTTTCCTAGCAGCAGAGAACTGCGTGGTATCAGTCGGCGCCATCCGTGCTGACTGACTCTATCTCATCGCGCTAATGAAACGAGGTGGCATTCGGCGGGGTTGCAGGAGCGGGGCCTGCCATTATAGGAGATGGTTATCCGGCACAGTGTGAGATGTGCCGTGTGATTATACTTTGCATTTAATGAACATTTATCAATTTTAATGAGAGAAATGGTGCGATAAATTGAGCTCCTTCACAGATTCCCTGTTTTGTTGACTCCTGTCCTACTTTGAAAGCTTTTTTTTAAGGTTGAATTTTCGCGTCGCCAATCGTTGTGTGGTGTAAAGCTGGCATCTGGAGTTTGCCACCGGTGACTCATCATGAGAGTGAGAGGGTTAAAGGAATGGGAGGGTGGTGACGACGACAAAGCAACATGACGCACGCTCGACACTTCTGAGCGTCTCTCACACTTGAGGCAGCAGTTTTTTTTATATATAAAAAGTGGTGTTTGTGTGTATGTGTGTGTGTGTGTGTGTGTGTGTGTATATATATATATACACACACACACACACCACTCTTCTTAAAGATGTCCTCTGTGATTTACCATGCCGAAGTTATGTGGTTACTTAGTAGTGGCTCCTGCTCTTTAACCTGGAGATTCACCTTTTCCTCTGGTGAGGAGTTGGAGAGGAATTGGGGTTACACACATCAGGCTGTTAGTATTAGCGTTACCATTAGAGTGCGGGTTCATTTCCGTCTCTGTGCTTGTACAGCATTCTTCACACCGAGGCTCGGGTGCAAAGGCATAATCCTGACCCTGCGGCTGTAATATCGGCAAGGCTGATGGGACTTCACTGACGTCAAACAGATGTCCAAAGATGGCATTTACCCTTCATGTGGCTGTGCTGACTAGCCCTGCTGGGAGACTGCCAAAGAACAGACTGCTGGAGAGGGAGAGGGAAGGAGGGGTGGGAGGGGAGAAAAGCCAGTGAAAGACAAAAGAAAACCATCATATTGTTTCTCATTGAGATGATTGTTTTGATGGGGGGGCTGCAGAAAGACAGAAAGAAAATGGCTGGGGGGAAGGGGGGGATTGGTTTTGGAGAGTGACTGAATGAAACTGTTGAGAAATGGGAAGAAGCTTGAGCTCTGTCTGTCTCTCTCTTTTTCATTACTCCTTTCTTTATCTCTCCCTCTGACCCATCTCAGTGTCTCTCCCTCTCTTTCATTCTCCTTCCTCCTTCCCTCTCACTGTTCTTCCATCTGTCTCTCCTTCCCCATCTCTCTCTAACCTTTTATTTCCTCTGTTCTCTCACCATCTATCCCTCTGTCTCTGTCCCTCCATTCATCCATTCTTCCTCACTCTCCCTCCCCCTCCTGTTCCCTCCATCCATCCCTCTCCCTCTCATCCTTGATTTCTCTCTCTCCTTCCTTTGTTTTCCCTTCATCTAGTCCTCTCCCTCACCCTCCCTAGTGTGAGAGGGTGCTTGTCGTTGGTAGGCCTCAATCACAGTTGGGTTGGGCCAGGGGGTTTCTGCACGGCAGTGGTGGTTGTAGGCGGATGCGATGCATGGTGCAGTGTGGCTCTCAGTCACCCATGAACTGGCACCAGCATGGGCCAGCATGGCCCGCAAGCGGCACTGATGTCTCTGTTTATTGTTTTGAACGCGATAAAAACTTGGACCCGCTCCCCCTCACTAGGTCGCGTTCCCGCCCCCTCCCCTCCATCCCTCCCTCCGCTTTCAAAAGGAGTCTCGGTAGAAGGTCACCGCAACAGCACTGGCAGTAGAGCTGAAAGTCTGGCAGAATTTTATCAGTTACCAGCACACTCAACACAGTCTAAATATGCTGATAAACTGGAACAAATCTCCTCAAAGCCCCCAGCTCACCGTGCAGGGGCGAGCCACGCGCCTGTTGTGACCCACAGTCGTTGGGAAGGGGCGAGATAGCCGGGCGAATTGTGAGCAAGGAACTAGAGAAGTCCCCCCTGCCCCCCTGAAATGCACAACCACCCCACCACGGCTTCCCTGTTTTTAAATCCAAGCTAAAGACAGTGACAGCGTGGATCGGGCTGAAATGTTGGCTGTCTCTGGGCGCTTTGGCTCTGAACGCAGGGGTCACTGTGTCTGGGAGCACATTGCGATGCGCAAGAGTTCTGATCAGCGGAATGTCTGGCACAGCACTAAGCCAGAGAGAGGCTCTCCTTGCTTAGGAATGGCATGGGGCCTGTGTGTGTGTGTGTGTGTGTGTGTGTGTGTGTGTGTGTGTGTCTGTCTGTCTGTCTGTCTGTGTGTGTGTGTTCATTCGTAATCATATGTGTGTTCATTTGTGCATATGTCTACTTGTATTTAGATGTTTGTTTGTGTGCTTTGTCGTGTGCAATTGTATTTGTGTGTGCATGTGATTTTATATGTATGTGTGTGTGCTTTTGCATGTGTGTGTGTGCGCGCACATGCAAGTGTGTTCACGTGTCTGTGCATTTGTGTTCATGGTCATATGTTCGTACGTGTGTGTCATATGTATGTGTGTTTGTGTTCCTGTGTGTTTTTCTGTTCATGTGTTTGTACATTTGTGTGTGTGGTCATGTGTTCATATGTCTGTGCGCACTCATAGGGTGCAGTATGTGCAGCCCTGACCCTCGCTTTTGATAGGTCACAGTTCTGCAGCGGCGCTTATGGCCTGACTTTCCACTGCAAAGTACATTCTGATGCAGAACATCTGGCTTTCTCAAGCCTGCTTCGTGTCACTGACATAGGTGATGAGAGGAATAATTAGAGAAGAAAACATTGTTCTGTGAGCAGCCGTTAGGATTCTGAAAGCTTCCAAGAACATATTTTTCCACCGCGCGACATGCTATCATATGGCCTTTTTTTAGTGATTGCTGACTGCTGAGCTCCATTATTAATGACAGAGGAAGAACAAACTGAACATTTAAAGTGATTAATTGTTAACAAAAAGTAAGTTAATGTGTACATAAACTTTAATTACATGTCCTACTCCATTACAAGGATGTGGAATTAAACATAATTGCATTTACGTTGAGCAGAATGTTAATTATTTCTGCTTTGTTAAAAAATAAAATAATTAACTACCTGGGAAGTAACAGTTTACAGTCCCTCTAAACTTTCTGCATTATTAAAAGGTTGAACAAGCTGTTTTTAACGTGAATGAAAGAGGTGTATGCAAGTTGGGGAAAAAAACACAAACAAAAATTAAGAGCTCTTTGTAAAGGTGGCTAATGGTTTTCTAAACTGCCATTATCACCTTGTGCCCCTATTTTTGTGTTAATGCAAGTTCATGAAAAGATGAGAAACAAGGCAGCAAAACCCCCACTGATAGGAACGATATTACATGCGGAGGTGTTAAACTCCCATTTATGTGGCATTGACTACGAAAACACGTTGGCCTATCTGCACCTAAAGTTTACACCTTCGTGATGAATGTTGGTGTGTCGCATAGCTGTCTGAGAGGAAACCATGGGCCGCTTCACCCTTTGCTCTATCTTTTTTTTTCTTTACTATATTATCATTATTATTATTTTGTTGGTCCCCCTAGAGATCAAAAAGGACCAAAAGGATGGGCGGCCCAGGTTAATGTAAGGCGTTTCTAAACAATGCCTAGGAACATGGTAAGGCAGGGGTGTCAGCAGGTCACCTCTGACGTGCCGCTGGCAAACTTGAGCTTCCTGGTCTGATGAACCCCTCACCCCCGCCCCCCCCAACCGCAGGGTCTAACTTCCCCTGAGTGTTCAGTATAACAAATGCTGAAGTAACATTGCTGTGTCTTAAGGCCAAAATATGTTCTGTTACTTCACCTGCAGGGTATGCTAACATGCTTGCATCTTGCCAGGTATTGTGCTGTGCACGATGGTTGGAATAGATAACTACAGAACATGTCATCGGTGTACATATTGACACTGCTTCTCCACACTGCTCTTTCTTGTTTGTTGGTTTAATTTTTCCAGCAATGCACAGTTTACTCTGCCAGGTTCCTCCCCACAGCAGAATGAAATTTTTATATAGTCTCATGCAACCTTGTATAATTTCTTTCCTTCTGTCTTCTCTCTCTCTCCTCTCCTCTCTCTCCCTCCTTCTCACTTCGAGAGGATCAGAAGACACGGCCTTCATTTTCTATTCCTCTTTAAAAACGAGATGGGGCCTAAACATCTTTGATCCGTCTGCTACAGAGGATGACTGGCAGGCGCTGACCCACTTGGCTTATGGCTTTATGTAATGAGTCCAAGTTTAAAAGAACCATGCAGCAATATTGTGCAGCATAAGGAGTTTTGGGTCATCTTTTTCCCCCCACATTTCTGATGGGGGTCAAATTTGAGGCACAGTGAAAAAGTAAAGATAAGGGGAAAAAATAGTGATTAGAATAAGAGCAGATTATAGTTTTTTGGCACATGGTGCCACTCTTATCGACTTGGCTTTGTGCCCGCTGTTCCCTTGTGAGGACACGAAGAAACAAGCATTTTAGTGAATCTTGTCCGTAAATGGAATATGTCATTTTACTTTGTTTGCTCCTTGGAAGTGTGGGGGTGGGGGTGGTTGTTCACTGCCCCGCAGAGCCACCCCCTCAGCCAGCAGGGCGACATAACGTGTCTGGCTAAGACTCATGACCTTTCCCCTCCCCTCTCCCCTTCGTTTTCGTTCTTTTCCCCCGAAAACAGTGGAGACACCACTCAGCTGGGGACTGTCAGGGTGAGGCAGCAGGCTCATGGCTGACATGCTCTATATAACCGCTCTGCTAGACATGGAGGGAGATCTGGAGACACTACAGGGCAGCACTGTTCATCTGCTATAATCCAGGGCACCCAATGCTGGGGTTTTACTTAGAGTGGCACCTCAGATACACAAATGTCAGAGAGAACTGACCGTTCAGCCCTATGTGGTGAGGCGCCAGAAGAAGCATAGATGATTACAAATGTGGCTGATATTGTAGATTCTCACCATTGATGCCAGTAGGTAATGATAATTAATTTGCTCTATAGATAAAGCTCAAGGAATTTCTGATTGATGGCTTGTCCCTTTTGACTAAATAATAGTCTGAGAGCTTAGCAGTCGTGTTGAAGTCATTTTACTAAACTGTATTCAAATAAATCCTTTGGCATTTTCCTGGTTCTCATGTAACAACTGAGACTGAAACTCACAACCTTTCATTTATCAATGTGTTGCCCTGTGCAGCAGGCCTTGAGGTTTTCCCGATTTTGCATCTGTGTTTCTCTCAGAGCATCATAGTTGGATCAGGTGCAGGATCAAGGTACAAGACACTTCCAACCACTGCACAGACTAACCTGGGAACCCAATTACTGGGCCATTATAAAAGGAACCTTTGCTATTGCACACCCCACCCCCCAACCCCTTAACCCTTCCCACCGCTAGCTGAGCCCAGCCATCTCCATTATTTAAATAAAGCAGGAGCTGAATAGAGTGGACTGGTCATCATGAATGGCGAGGTATTTGTTCTCTTTTTATCCTAAAATCAATACGTGGCCCAGGCAGCGTGAACCGCCCGAGAGGCCTTTCAATGATATTCCATTCAGACCAGCGTTGTTCTGGGCTGCCAGGGGAAGGTGATGTTAGCACATTAGCCTAGATATATCAGCCCATCCCCGGCGACGAATAGGTCATAATGAGTGCACAGATTTACTTTATTTATTTATTTATTTATTTTTTGCAGGCCCAACTCATTTTGCACAAGGTAATGTGAAAATGTAGCCTCAGCTGTTGGAAGGAGAAAGGCCCTGCCATTTCTTTATGCTGCCTTTTGTGTTCCCTGTTGATCTCATCTTATCTCTGAGCCTTTTTCCCTCATAACACCCTTCGCCCGTAATCTTGCTCTCAGAGAATTTTTTTCTTTTTTTATTAGAAATTTTAAATGGAAACTGGTTGCTAAGCAACACAGAAGGTCAGGTAAAGCCTTCAAAGTTTTTTTTTTTTTTTTTTCTTCCCCCAAACCATGCCCATCTATATGTGTTGGGCGGGGAATATTATTTGTGGGAGGAGCTGAAGTTCTGTAATGCGCAAGAAGGCATATTGGTCTCCGTTGAGTGTTGCCTAAATTGGGTCAAGGTACCATTCAAGACAGCGTGATAGCGTGCATCAGAACACAGGCATCATTGAAGGCCAAAGTGTTTCTGAAGCCTGAAGTATTTTGGACACTTAACATTTTTGCCAATCCTGTATTGTTCAGATTTAAAGAAATCTTCCCCTACCCTCGTTGGACTCAGATATTCCCTATGTCAACCTTCCAACTGAAAGTGACCATGTGCTGTCTATTGTTGATGTAAGATTTGACATCTCCTCTCACCAATCAACAGCTAACAAATTCACTCACATCTTTTTCTGCTGTGTCAGTGATTTTGAAATCCTGGGCCTGGGCAAAGTTTACAGGCAGGTTTATGAAGTTTTTAGGAATGATGAAATCTCTCAATGACACCTGCCATCACCCTGTGTACTGTGTGTGTGTACGCAGTTTGTGTGTGTATACCGTACATACACAGTTTTTCCTCTTACCCAGTGTCTTTCCAGGAGTGGATTGAGGTCATATGGAGTTCCTCTGAGCATGCCCAGCTCCTGTTGTGGATCATTGCAGTGACTGAAGCAAAGGCTGAATTTTTAAGCTGGCTCTGTGCATGCTGGACAGATTGAGTCCATGCTGAAGGACTAGGGAGAGTGGTAGTAATTAGTTTCTCAGGGCTGTTGCAGTGATTTCTTTACATATGCAAAACAGACCTGCATAGAGGGACAAGAAAAGTGTCCTGTTTTTTTTTCTCTGTACCACTCCATCCAGGTACACAACTTTACAAGGTCTGTAAGATGTGATGTGCACACACAAACTGCTCACACCCGTGTGCACACACACACACATAAACATACACACTAAGTATACCCACAAGTCATGCAGCTGTGCACACACATAACTCAAAACACCTACATACATGCACACACATACACATACCAAAACACATAAATAAAAACATACATATACACAAATGCAAAATACATATGCATAAGTCACATGCCTAGGCACACATAAACACATATACATAAATACACCTGCACCCACACAAATATAATCACATACACATTCACACATAAATTGGCACTCAGCATGAGCTTAGTAAGAATGAATTTTAGTTCATAAAACACAGGCAGTTCTCAGTGTGGTGAATTTCCCTATTACTCGTTCAGTTAGTCCCTTAGCAAACATGTCCTCACGCAACCTACATCTTCTACCAATCGCAGCTGCAACCCACATTCAGCCATGAAACATTTATGAATCCTGTCCTGTGGCTATACCAATGTCTTAATCATACAGAATTGAGTTATATTTGACTTTTCCAGTAACTGAATGTGAACATAAACACACATTTATCAGCGCTTACCTTTCATGATTTTTGAAAATGAGTTCAAAACACCAGAACAGAATCAGCTAATTTAAAGGGATATTTCACCCAGGTACATATGTTATTGCTAGCATGTGGTGCCTGCGGCATACAAAAGACTGGCTCATCATTGACACCCTCGCTAATGGTCTGTAGAGATATGACAGAAATTTGTAACTTGGGTGAATAGTCCTATGAATGGATGGATTAGAAATGTTTAAGAAAAAAAACCCAATGATTTCAGCAGAACTATGTCCAGATATTGTGACCATAATTTTTCAACTTTCATTTCTCTGTTCCTCTGACACACCCCTCCGCTAAACCACAAACAGAAGGTGAACACACACCCTGCAAGTACTGAACATTCTTCCATTTAACTGTCACCTCTGAACACAAGCTTCTCATGACTGACACCTTAATAGTGTCATCTCACTGAGATCCAAAGACCGAAAAGGTTAGGGTACGGTCATCCGGGAGCACTGTGGGATTCCCAGACTGCCGTGTCGATAGCAAGGTCACCAACCAGCTCAAACACAGTCAGCACCTCTAACCCTGACGGATAAGTGGAAGTACAGGAAACTGCTGTTAAGCGCTAAAGGAAAGGGGTCCACAATTCAGAGACAGGGAGATGACCGATGGGTTGTCTCTGCTTTCCGGCTGGATGTCCCTGGTTTAACCCACAGTGGCTGTAATCAGACTGTTTACTCCCCTCCCCCATAACTCGGCTTTACTGGTGCAATTTAGTGCATGCTCACAATCTAATGAGTAGAGACAACAGAATGCATGCTAATGTGGTAACAAAAAAAGAAAGCAAAATTCTAGTGTTCAACCCCTTTTGTGCTGAATTTGACAAAAGGGTGCATCGGTGTGGGGGGGGGGGTGGTCTTGCAGGCAGGACTTGGGAAGTGCATCCCAACCTAGTTCCGTCAGCATAGCAGATTCCTTATTACAAGTTGTATCAGTCCCTCAAAGCAAAAAAATGGTTTGCTTCGGGGGTGGTTTCCCCCGCAATGCTGAACAACAGCATTGCCAGTGTAACCATTCTTGTAAGTCTGAAAGCTCGCCCATTCTTTCAGACTGTTGCCTCATTTGTCTCATAAGGGCAGTGCCATAAAGGCGTTTACACAGCCAATTTATTGCACTTGGAGACTAATGGAGACCTCCATTTTGACAGCTTTGATAAGGCAAGGCATTGTAACCAGTGCTACCAAGGGCTGAAGGGACTGCAAAAGTCATAATAATTACATCAAAAGAGAAACAATAATCATAAAAGAAGAGGGAGGAGGCTGCAAATTGATTAATTACAGACCAAATCTGTCAGTGTAAACCATGTACTGATATTCTACTGATGCAGTCTATGCTTTCATTACAGCCCATATTTTGAATTGTCTTCAATTGCAGTAGTCTTTTTCCTCCCTCTTTCTTACAATTAGGTTATTCTGTAATTAGATGCACATTTAATGTGATTGTTAGTGAAATAAAATAATAAACAAGCAAGCTTTGAGAGTATATTGCGGATGTAAGTAATTGCATGAGATGATTAGGAGGAAAACAACCTTGAAGATCCTTGAGCAGTAATCAGCCTGGAATTAAAATATTTATTTGTTTCCCTTTTTGCCCAGAAAAAGGGGTAATTATTTAAATAATTATGTAAACATAGCTGAGTTAGGATCTCTCGGTGAGTTTGTGGTCGTGGTAAGGATCTTGGCAGGTCTCCTGGTGTGCCTTTTGATGATGGATGGAAACTTTATTAAGCGTCCTCAGTGAAGGTGCAAACAGTCTGTGACACTGGCTCTAGAGCTTTAGTGTGACCCCCTTTCGCTTTTCGCTGAACTGCTGAGGGGAAAAAAACAGTGTAACAAGTTAGATTTGTTTGTCGTCTTCAAAAGCGTAATGATCAAAAGTTTTTTAAGTGGCTTCTCACTTCACCTATTGTGCAAGGGGGCTTAATGAGGTGGGTTGCAATGACTGGGCGATGGTTGATGCCCACTTAACTATCTGAGGTCTGGTGGTGGCCTTATTACTACCATTAAGAGAGCTGGGCTTATAACTCAATGGTTGCAGGTTCAATTCCCAGTTTGGGGCACAGTTGTAGTAACCTTGAGAGAGATGGTTTATATGAAAGGCTTCAGTAAATACCCAGCTGTATAAATGCACAAAGCGCATTTGTCTCAGATGATTTGCATTAAAGCACCTGTTAATTGTAATGTAATGGGAGGATACTTGAGGATACACCTTGGAAGATTTAATTTAGCATATGCCAAGCCAATATGCCAAGCTGTGGACCTGGTCTTTCTTTCCCAAATCTGCTAAGAACACTTTAGGACCACTGCCTTTCAAAGAGGGTATGAAGTCAGATATAGGCCCCGGTCTGGTGACTCTCATCGTCACCTGACCATTGTGTATTGGTCAAATCTCCACCAGGCCCCAAAAGAACTGAAATGCATGCTCCCCCTTGCCCCCCCATAGAGATGGCGACCGTATGTCTCCTTTTGGAATCTGATGAGGAGGTTGGTGATTTAGGGTGTAGGGTGGGGTGAAATAATTACAAAAAACTAAATTCCACATCTGTGGTGCCATTTTAATCCTCCCTGTTTTGACTTTAGCTATGCTTTTAAATATCCTTTACACAAAGCCTAGCTGTTGACGCCTGGGCGGCTCCAGCTTCTGCTTGATAAAGCTCAAGGAGAGAGAAATAAAATCAAATGGAAAAAATGAGCTGAAGAGACAGGGTGGGGAGCAGTGGAGAGAGAAACGTTCATGAAAGACTTTGTTTAAGGCAGTTTGGCGGGCGCTTAAGTGAGGTTGGCACCAGCTGTTGCCGTGCATCCATCGAACCTCGAAACGAATAGTGTCTGGCACCAGACCGCTATCAGGCAGTAATTAGTATAGCTAACATCTCAGATGAAAGAGTCAAGTCTAGGTCAAGCAAAAGACTTCAAGGGTCTTATCCGGTTAAGGTTGGAGGGCAATCTCTCTGGCTCGCTGTAATCCGGGGCCATGCCTGCACAGATTTGCTGAAATCTGCAGCGACCTTTTGGCCGCGAGGTGTTGCTCCCGGTCACATGTCAGCTCCGCTTTCTGCCGGGGGCCCTATCCGGACGGACGTGGCGCGTCGGGCGTGCAGGCCGGCTCCGAGCACCCTCCGACCCCCCCGACACCCAAGCTCTGGGGCCATACACGGAAGACCGGCGCCACTGACAAAGATGCAACGTAACAATCTGACTCTCCCACCGGCATTCCAACCCCCCTCCTGCTTCTGGAGCTAAGGGCTGCTTGGGCCATGTTAGGCGACTCCTTCTTCCTTCACTGGTGGTAGCACAGAGGGACCACAGTCTTGTCTCATTATTTTTTGTCTAATACAAGGGCCGAGGTGGAAATCAGATGGAAACCCCAATAATTTTTAATTTACGTTTTTTTACCTAGTTTATGTATTTTTAACATTATGTATATTCATCAAGCATTAAATATTTTGAGTGCAGGACATTATGGTTGAATTTGGTCACTTTCATGCAGTGGAGATTAGTTTATAATCTTGAAGGGGGTTAAGCCATGGGGAACTTGACAAATCAGATGCCTTTTGAGCACTGCGCAATCCTAAGTCTTAACCTTATGGAGGGACTAAAACAAGATACACTCCCTCACCCCCTTAGCCCTTCACCAGCATTTCATAACAGTTTGCAGAATCAATGCTGTAGTATATATGAATGCTATAGTCTTAATATGAATAGAACTAATTAGGATTAATTGGAATGCACGCACTGCACACATTTCTGTGCTGTTTCTGGTCATTTTAATACAATTTAATGCTTAATAGTGATATTGACATGGAAAGTGTCTGTGTGGATGAAGGGAGTCATTAAATCTGTAGTTGCATTCTTGACAAAGACTTTAAATAACTGAAGCCCATGGCACCTCTGACCAGGAAGGGGTTGTTATGCCATTTTTTTTAGGATTGGTATTTTGTTTTTAACCTGTTTTGGCGACCTGTCATCGCCAAACTGACCCTTCTGACACCCACTGGCTTTTTGGCGGAATGTTTCATGTGCGAACACATTCTCATCATCGTCATCCATCCGACCGCCCCGCAGCACAACGATGTAACAGTGTTTAGGTCATTATCTCTTCCTTTGTCTCCCCATACACTAATCCTATTTTCCCTGTCATGTGTGGGTGCCAGCAGATGGGGGGTTTCTGACACCCAGGCTCACAGCTGTCCTACACTGATGGCCATGAGGGATGTGGGGGGGTTGGATTGGGAGGGCAAGAAAAAGGCCTCTTTTGTTTCTCAACCATCACCTACAAAGGGTGGTCCCTCACCGGTTTTCTTTAAGACTTGTTTGTTTAGAGCTGTTAAAAAAGATTTATTTATTTAAGCAATTCAGTTATAAGAAGTTACACATGTACATGTACGTATATTTAAAAAATGGTGGTTTAATGAGAAATTGGAAACTTAAATTGCCTGCTTGCCCATTGTATTAGTTTTAATCTTGGGCGGATCACTAGCACAGCAGGCAAGTGAGATTTTCTGAGCTTCATGTGAACATTTAAGGGATGCATTTAAGGGATATCAATCGGCTCTGTGCAAATCATATTGAACAGAGCCATTTCTGTACACCATAAAGAAGGGGATGCGTGCTGTTGATGTATTATCTGTGTAGTCTTCAACAGTGGCAAAACACAGTCCTGTCAGTTGTGTAATGGATAGTTGTGCAATTAGCAAACTAACTAGATTCCCGGTCAGCGTAAACAATAACTTAATGTAGTGATAAACAGAATTATGATGTATACTTATTGCCATGAAAAGAAAACAATAAACCAGGCTAGGAACATTTCAACCTGAAAAGTAGAAATTTCAGGCCAAAAATCCTTAAATTCCACCCCTGTGTATATTTGTATGCATATGTATGTGTAAAACTTCTTATTATTTGGCTGCCAGAATCCCTCCTCCCATGGTGCTACTCCCCCCATCTCTTTCTGTAGCACCCCCGTCCCCCTCTCCCTCTCCCTCTTCCCTCACTTATCTGGCCCTAATGAAAATGTTAGACTAAGAAAAGGGGGCTGGGTGGCTCCCCGCAGCATTCAGGGCTTGGCGTGGCTCCAAGATGGCCGCTGCTGCTGCGCCACTCTTAGTTCCAGCTCAGTGCCCGCGGCGAGCTGAGCCGCCACAGCTCTGGATTGACCTGTTGGCCACGGACCACTCCCACCTCATTCCGATGATTTCTTTGATTTTTTTTTCTTCCCCCCCCTTTCCCCCCACCCCTCACCCTCTGCCTTGCTTTCTCTCCTCCCCTCCCTCCATCCCTCCTTTCAGTTTGTAAAAGTTTACATTGATTTTTATTTAGACAGTTGCCATCATGTTTTAAGAGAAGCAAAACATGCCATTCCACAAAAAAGTGTAGATGTACCACTGGATATATAACTAGATACATTTTTACATTTATTTTATGGTTGATGAAATACTTCATGAATCTGTTTAATGGTAAATGAGCCTCTTTAATGGTAAGCACTAAGGAGGAAAGTCCTGTAAACTAAAAATTTTGAAATACGTAGCTCCCTCACTTGACCCAACAAAAAAAATTGTGTCTGCCAGTATAAATCACAGTAAGAAGTCTGAAACTCTCTCCGGCAGACCTCCCCTTTGAACTGTAACGCAACACGCGCCATAAACGATAATTGTGTTTTTCTTCACAATAAAAATATGTAAGAAATGAAAAGAATAACACAAGCAATGTCTCAGGTTTCGACTCCTGTCTTGTTCGATACGGCCCTTCAACTCTAATAAACCTGCAGAGGAAATTGAGAAGATCGGGGTTCCACTTGACTGAACAAGCGACATTTCCTCACACTTTTACACCCTGATTGTTTTACACTTGATCTGTGTTAAAAATGTGTGGCTGGGCATAAAACCTGACCTCCAATCATGTGATTGTGAAACTGCGGCTGCAGCAAATGGAAAGAAAACATTGCAAAGTATGTCTAGAAGTAATCCAGCAGTGGCCATTTTTGTTCACCGTTCTGCTGTCTAACTAAACTCACAAGAACACTGAAAAATCGCACACTTTCAAAATGACCAAATGGCCTTGGATTTTGTTTTTCTGTTTTTGATTTTAAATTCGCAAAGATTTCATAATAAGGTTCTCTACCCGAGTAAGGTCGTAGACATTTCAGTCAGTAGTATTAATTCACATATACTGAGTTTGGGATGATTTTAATATAAATAATAAGAATAATATTGAATATAAATGTACAAAGAATCAGATTACAGGGAATATGGTATTTTTAAATAGGGGATAAACAGGTCAGTCCTTCAATTGCATGGAAAAAGTCATAAACTTTGTTGTGTTTTTTATAAAACTGTTTAAAACCATGTTCTCTTTCATGTAGTGTAGCCTGAGTAAAAAAGAATATTAATTATTTCTCTACCTTTGGCTGCAGTCTTATGATTGTCAGAGATTTTTGCTCTGAGCCACTGATCCAGGACCCTAATCCCAGTGGCAGCCCATCCATGTAAAGAGTTTTTTTACAAGAGTTGTTGTTCAAAGGCTGATCTGAGGTCACTGCTTGGGAAGTGGGTGAAACATCCACACTTGGTGCTTTCCATCTGTTTGCATTGCAGCTTCTGTGGTTCACTCCAAAACACCTCAGACCTAAGAGAATAAAAAGAGAGTTGAGAGCATCTCTGGCGTGTTGACGTAAATGTTCTCTATGTACAGTGCAGGCAGTGTAGCTCTGTGTGATTGATGTGCTCTGGGTTTATCTTAGCCTGTCATAGCAATGGTAGAGAGTAAGGCATACCCTTGTCACTCTGTGCGATTAATCGACACAGAACTCTCTGGAACCTGCTCCCTTTCTCTCTCTCGTTCTCTCTCTATCTCTCTCTCTCTCTCTCTCTCCATCTCAACCGCAGGCGAGCTGCCCCCAGACGTGCGGCTCGCGATGTTTGTCTGCAAAGCTCAGACAATCGATACTCTCCCATTTAAAGAAGTCTTAAGGTCATCTCGGTGCACTGATAATGTGAATTGTTTTGTTAGATAGTCAAAAGGTTAGATAATAATTTTTTTTAACCCTTTTCCCCCTTCCGAACCTGGAATTGATCAGTTTCATCTGCCCTGCCCAGCCAGCCTTGCTGTGCTAATTTGCGGGGCCCCATGGCTGTTGTCAGTTCTGTTAGCTGGTGGTGTTCAGCGAAGTGGCGTGTGTTCTTGTGTGTGTTTTGAGGAGGGGGTAATGGAGTCATCTGTGGGTCGGAAGGAGCAGTTTGCAGTGCAGGTTAAGAGGAGCCCCCACTGTGCTGGGGGACAGACTTTGTGGGGGGGGGGGGGTGGATGTTGGGAAATGGGAGCGGCCACCTAACTGCACTTGCTTTTCTGACGGATTGGAAATTTGGAAATTGAAAGGGGTGCCTGCGCGGTAATGGGTTTAACAGGGTCAGGAGTGGGCCGACCACTCGATTCAGCAAATCCGCTCGGCAGGTGTTGGGCCCATCCACAACCCTCTCACACAGCCTGGGCAGTGGCACTGAAGTGAGAGAGAGAGAGAGGGAGGGAGAAAAAGAGGCAGAGTGAGAGAGGGGAGTAGAAAAAAGAGGTAGAGGTAGTGTGAGAAGTAGTGAGTGAAGTGAGCGATACAAGTACAGAGAGAAAAAAGGGATGCATTGATCGTCCCTCATTAAAGCATTAGAAAGGCAGCAGGAGACACTCCTCACAGGTAACTGGGCTGTTTAGTCACTTTTGCTGTGTGGTGAGGAGAGGGAAGGGAAACAGGAACTGGAAGTCTCTGCTCATTTGACATCACCCTGTCCTCTCTCCACCTCTTTCTGGTGAAAGACCAATAGAAGTCCCTGTCAGATCTACATACTTGTTTTTGCGCTGAGTGACAAACATCAGTGTTGGTCAATTCCAATTCAGTGTAGTAAGTCCAGGAGATGAATTAGAATGTGTTAACCAGAATCCTTTTTTGTTATTTTTGGGGAATTTTCTTAATTAACTAAATTTAATTTCAATTTCGTGAACTGACAAGTATTCATCCCAATCTTGATGAACAGCTATGATAATTATGGGACTTTTCCTTCTGCTTCTGGGCATATTTAATCGTTGATTAGTTAAGTGGTGTGACAGGCAAGTGGCTGGGCAGCCCATCGTGTCGTTGCACAGCCTGAGAGGGGACCTCAGAGCAATCAGTGTTAATCATGAACTTCGTGGAGGTATCTTACAGAGCTTTCAGTGGTCTCTATGACAAGTGTGTTTGCACATGTATGACACCATATTCAACACAGAAGTGCTTCTCTTACTCTGAGTTACTTCTCTCAGCTGTTATGTATTTGTTTGTATTGCTACATAAACATTAAAGACCTTTAGTAAGGTTTGTAGCTAATTCTGGGGCCATAGTGAGTAAGGAATGTTGTGATTTGATCATGTTCTTTGTATCCATTGTCATTGCTTTCACTAAGACTTTGTTATTTTATTATAACTGTTAGTAATGATCATATGACACGCCTACAGTATTATTTCCGGTATTACAAAACTCATATCAACCACTTACCATTTTTTTCCTTTTTTTTATGTCTCTTTTTTCAGTATTTTTTGGCAGATTTATTTTTTTTTTAAATGGGCAAAACTGTAAATGAAGATATCAGAATAGTTAATGCCCCCCCCCACATCCAATAAGTACAAACACCCATACCTGACACACACACACTCACATACAAATCCATAATTTTAATTAAAAAGTTTTTCTCTGTCATTAGAATTCTGCATTTACGACAAACATTAAAGTCAATCATGCCGTCCGGAGCTGGAGCTGATCGATATTTGTAATATGTGCACGATTGCAAAGCGGCAGATTTTTTCGGCTAATGAATCGCACCTGTATTGATTTCCATGGGAAATGTTTGTATGATACTAAATAATTTTGAGATGGGGAAGAGGTTATAAAAAGTGAAAAATCTGACATTATCGGGTTTGGGATATTTATTTTTTTAAATAAGGGGAGATAGAACTGTAAAGATCGCCTATTGACCACATAACGTGGGTGACTGAATCCCAGCACACCGAAAGTAAACCTCAGCCGCGGAGGCATTCCGTTGTAGCTGCGGTGGCCTCCCTCAACCTTGAGCCAGTCAATAAGCTATTATAACAATGCAAATTGTGGCCGAATCACAAATTTGACATATTGGAATTACATTCTTTCACGGCCGCCGGGGTTATGCGTCATTATCGGGCCTGAGAACGATATGCGTCTCGCTTTTTTTTTTTTAGCCTGCATTTTATTGCCGCGGACTTTCTCATGTCAGGTGTCAACACACCTGCGCCTTTTCCTCTGAAAGTGACTCTGACAGGCAAAGCCTCTTTTAATGTCCTCGATCTCAGTCAGACCACAGTGTAAATATTGTGTAAATGCACAGGTGACCTTACCATAGAAAGCTGTGTAAGTGTAGGGGTCAGACCCAGCGTACACGGTTCTGATCCAACACATTGCATCCAGGGAGAATCTGCAGGAAGGCTTCATCAGCTTGCTCAATTACCTCAATTATTTATTTCATGTCTTTTTTTGTAGTAGTTGCTTTTGTACTGTATTCCTGTTCTTCTATGAATTCTTCTTTTTGTACTGTTCTTCAATGAATTGTTAAATTCATATCTTGTGTAGATTTGTAAAATGGTTTCTATATCTCATCATCTATATATTGTCGGACTTTTGTAGGAAAATATAAGTTTATTTCCACAGAATTTGACAGGAACATACAATTGGGTTTGATGAGAACAGGCTGTGTGATCTGTATTTTAACATTTCTCTTATTTAATCTGCAAGGCTTGACCTTTGGCATTTGACCTCTGTCAGGTCTGTCCTGCTCACTGCTCCCAATGCCAGCAAAGCTCACCAGCACCCTAAAGTCGGCGTCGGTCGTGTACCTGGATCAGGATAGAGTTGTTGTCACTGGTCTCTTCTTTTTTAATCAACACATACACTGCATACAAGTGCAGTTGAAAAAGGGCAAATGGCATGAAGGCTCCCGATGACCAAACAGGTTTGATTTGCTAAGCTCCCAGCATTCTAAAATATACAAATTTGTTCCACCAAGTCGTCCGATGGCTTGCAGATGGGCCATGATTAATCAGAGGGGTAACTGTGAAGCAGTTTGCAATTAAACTGGAAAGCTCTGAAGCATGCTAATTGAATCAGAAAATTAGAGACACTGCGCAGTAATTGGCCAGTTCCTATGCAGCAGGTGCCAGCCCACTCAACTGTGGAACAAGGTATTTAAGTCACATTAGCTGCAGTAAAAATATTCCTTGATATGGAACAGTTAGATTTTCTGCTCATTTTCACTGTGGATGTTATCAACAGACCGACTGCCACACGGAGCAATTACAGCCGAGCGCCGCCGACTCAGAAAAAACAACTTTCCAATGATATGTTGCTTCCCGCGGAAACCGCTTCGCAGGAAGTCGCAACTCATTAGCCATCCCTGCGATGAGAGCTTCCCCCCATCTCTGTCTTTCACAGACCCTGCCTCTTTATTCCAGATATTCCAGAACAGCAGCTCCAGATTTCCCTGCCAACAGACAGATATAGTATTGCTGATTAGTCCTTTCTCTGTCACAGACATGTGTGCACACACACACATACTTTTTCAGTTAATTAAGACCAACAGGGTGAAAGCGGTAAAAATGCATGGATACTGTGTTGTTTTGCTAGGACTTTGCACACAAGCTTGAGTAATATCCTCACTTTCCCCCATTCCCCTCACCAGACCCCCCAATATCCATCTCCCCTGTCAAATTGAGGAATAAAAGAAAGAGAAAGAATTAAAAATTGATCACATTGTGGTGGGTTGTTTGTGAACCACCATGCTAGTGGAATGCAGAGTCGCCTTTATGTCGACAGTGCAGGGGTGAGTTTCTTTCAAGGCCTGTCATGTCGGGGGAGTGTGGGGGTTGGTAGGGGGTGGTTTACCCAGCTCGGCACTGATGATGCAGCTTTCAAATGTCCGCTCTCCGTGCCACACACACCAGCCAAGGAAAAGCAGAGCCCAAACCGTCAGCCTCGCACTCCCTAGCTCCAGCTCCTTTCGCATTCAGCTGTGGGCCTCAGTCTTAACTTTGATATCTTCATTGACGATGCCAAACTGGCTGGGTGCAGAGCTGTGTGAACTCCAAAAACGCCTTTACCAAAGAGGATCACACTGGGTTTCTTTTTTTATTGTTTTGCTCTGGGATTGTATTTTTTTATTATTTTATTTTTTTTCCCTTTAAAACAAAGATGTTTGTGTTCTCACAGAAGATGTTGATTTAATCTCAGAGTGGAGAGAGCTTGCTTATTTAGCAAGTTGTCAAGACAGATTTTTTTTCTTCTTCTTCCTCTACAGTAGCTAGCACTGCACATTTGATTGTGCATGCAAGTAGTGGTTTTCACAGCTGCTGCCAACACATTCCATTTGTGAATTAGGAAATGTAAAGAAAATGTGGTTACACATGTATATGAGACCAGAGTGACAGACTAATGAGGATTCAGCGTTATGTAAAATAATATGTGAGCGACTTATGTATGGATTTTCCTGTGATTAAGCTCACGGTGTGCCGAAGACTCTTAAACTCAGAATCTTAGAACATTGATGGTTTGATGGGTATGGGGAAAGAGGAAATGAAGGTCCATGTGAGCTCTAACTTTGACTTCAGATCCTACAGCCTCTGGATAACTCTATTACATTTTCTGGCCTACGTCTTCCTGCAATGTGATTGGTGCTGGCAGATTTCTGAAGCCAGATTTGATTGGCTTAGTTGAGTTATTGTTGCATGCACCCCCTCTGTTTTGGTATTCACCAAAAAGCAGTAACTGACCACTGTGTTATTGTTCTAAGTACATCCCCAGAAGTTGTGAGTGACCAAGTACCATAGCAGAATGAGAAATTAGCCTGAAAAGGGAAGATCTGACAGGCTTTGCTGCCAAAACCAACCCTGTACCCTGGCCTGTAGCTGCAGCAGGAGGCCACCCGCACTCCTCAGGATGGGTGGGACCCCCTGTAGGGGACTGCTCTTGGTGGGATATCTTGTTGCCACTCCTCCAGTTGGATAAAGAGACCCCCAGCCCACTGCTCCCACTGCATCACTTGTCTGAGTTTGGAACGGAAGTCTATTTCTGTAAAGCTTGAGAAGTAGCGTGTTCTTATCCCGTTGAAAATATATTGTTTGACTCAGGCTACTGTAGGAATTGTCTGTTACTGCCTGTACTCTTGCTCTGGTTGTACTCTCCTAGTTTGGTCCAACCAGCTTGCATCATTCTGTTGGGAAAGTAACATTGCCATAGTCATGCCTGGCTCTATCTGGTATTGACATGATTTGAAGCCACAGTGGTAGTCCTAAATCTTGGTCTTGGACAGCCTCAATTTGTGATAGTTTTCTGTTGTTTTTTGTTGTGTCTATGGACTTAACTGGTTGTGGAATTGAAGGCATAAACAAAAACATGCAAGCCCTGAGGCTCTCTAGCACCATCTACAATGTGATATCATACATCATCACTTTCTGTATCTTAAACATTATTAAATGTGCTTTATATCAACTCCCGATGCTCAAACCTTTGTAGGCCAACTGATAACGTAGTAATTTTTTTGGCGCGTAGGCTGCATGCAGTCTCACTGGTGCCATCAGATATCTGGTGGTGGATTTGATTGGCTGTGGCTGTGGGATTTAATTCACCTTCATTCCCAACCAGCTTGTACTTGTATATTCTCTAAAATTCCTGGCTCTGGATTGGTACCTCCTGTTGGTGTCCCACTGACATAATATTGTGATTGGGTAGTGGTTTATTGTCAATTCCCATAATTGGGTTGCATTATGTCACAGTGAAGTAGGTAGTTGTACAGGCTCACATCAGCCTGCTATGTGGTTATCATAAACTAACATGTGACATCGATTTTCTTTCCTGCCAGCAAAATCGTTGCTTGTGTAAGTTGGGTTTTTGACTTCAAAGCACACTTCTCAAGGTAAGCAATGCATTACGCCTTCCAATCTCCTAGTAGGCTAGCAGTAAGATGAGGGCAGCAATAGACCGCTGAACTTTTATACTTGTTTTTTTATCATGTCAAATAGGTGTCATTTCAATATTTTAAAGGTTTTTAAGTTGTCTTTATCATTTTACATACAAATGTGTCAGTGGTGATTTCACAGGGACAGCTGTGTTGGTGACTGAATTCATAGCTCTGTTCTTTCTTTGCCTTTTTTGTGGAGTCACAAAGTAATTTACCCCATGTAGCTTTTTAATTTCTGTTTTTCCTAGTTCTTCCTGGAAACTTCCTTTTCTAATGACATTACAGTCATTTGTAAAAGTTGATGCTTTTATCCAAAGTGACTTACAGTTGATTGGGCTAACCAAGGGCAAAACCCTAGGAGCAATGTGGGGTCAAGGGCCTTGACTTGCTCAGTGCCCAGCAGCAATGGTGTTCTTGCTGTGGCTGGACTGGGACTTGAACCCCCAACCTCAGGGTTCCCTGTCATGTACCTTAGCCACTAGACTACAGGCTGTTCAATGCTCAATGACACTATTATTGTAAAATTGCAACTTGACAGATACATACTTGCCAAAAACATACAAATGTTTTTCAAGAGTTTTAAGAGAGTTGCAGATATAACACTTTACTTAAACTGTCGTAAAGTCTGCATAATGTAGTCATAAGTGTAACACCTGTCATAACCACTCCAGACAGTGTATTACAGTTCATAACCAATGTCATAAGACGCTCATAGTGTATGCCATGATTATTGTGAATCAGTAACTTTGAATTTGTATTATAAAATCCACGATGTCAGGTGTTATGTAATGCTTATTACAAAGTTATATCGTCTTTATGTCAAGCACTCCAGGTAAAATGTTACCGGTACAGCAAACCCTCACTGTGTAAATTTGATCTTTACACAGTGAGGGGGAACCCATAGTTACAATTCATTGGTGATATGCTAACCTCAGTGACCTAGATGGCAGCCTCAGCTGAAGCAGTCAGTGTGTCATAGTGGGTTAGGAACAGCTGAGCCAGGATGGGATCTGGCAGAATGCAGTCGCCTGGCTGCCTGGCTTAAGTAATCCGATCCTTTTATGGCAAAGCCCCCACCCTGCTTTGCCCAAGTAACATCACCAGGACTGGGGACACTGTTCAGCTAGGGCAGCCAACATGCCTGTGCCTGTTGGGAGTGGTGTTGGTGGACCAGTAGGGGGCAGTCTTCTGCATGGACTGGGTAAATTAAGGCCTCTATGCAGTGATGAGGGCACTGTGGAACGTACCTTCCTTTAGATGAGACCAAGACAGACCTCTACAGTTGTCATGAATGGTCCCATAGCATGAACCAAAAGAGCAGACTAGTTAACCCTGATGTACTGTGGCCAACATGCCAAACTGACAGCCTGTTCATCCCCTCTATGAACCACACAACATTCTATAGTTTGATTTGCAGCAAAAATATGGAGTCAGATGGGTTCTTTGTTTTTGTTAGTTTCACAGCACTGAAAGTGAAAGTGAACTGATGACCAGTGGTAAACATAACAAAGCCTTTGCAGTGCAACCACATACATTTATGGTTTTTTCGCATATGTGTGTGTTCAGCTCTTAAAACCGAATTGATGTCACATTTTTTTATTTGGAGAGTCTTTGATATTACTCTTATGTATTATAATTTTCATAACTTTCTTCTTTGGGGAAGAGAGGAAAGGAGGCTCTAATATAGGGGCATGAGAATCACCCTTTCTCTGTTTTTGTTTTCCCTGGTCTACATAATGCAGCCAGTATGATGAGCAAAACAGAACATAACCGGAAAGTAATGGCAAAGTCAAAGTTGTGTAAAAAGTGAAGACAGAGCTCACAGAATAAAAAAATTGATATCTACTCCAGATTTGATGTGGTGCCAAAATTCTAATAACCTCTTGTCATCAATCTGGCTCTTGTGCTGACTGACAGAGGGGTGTTTACTGACTTCCGGGCCAGTCAGTGGAATCTGTAATCAGTGGAGCTTCAACGACTCCTCCCTCTCGCTCTGCATGATGGAGGTGCTGAAACCCATCAGGACCACATGCAGGCTAAGGGCAATAATGCATGCAGGAGCTCCCTTTGTGTCAGTGTGTGTGTGTGTGTGTGTGTGTGTGTGTGTGTGTGTGTGTGTGTGTGTGTGTGTGTGTGTGTGTGTGTGTTTATATGAAAGCATGTGAGTGCATGTTTGTGTGTGTGTGTGTGTGTGTGTGTGTGTGTGTGTGTGTGTATATATGAAAGCATGTGTGAGCATGTTTGTGTGTGTGTGTGTGTGTGTGTATGAGTTTGAGTGGGTGTGTGTCTGTTCTCATGGTCTCTCCCCCAGCTCATGTCTCTGCTGCACTTCCTCTCACAGTATCACATCACACTGGCTGTGACCTCGCTGCGGCAGAGATGTTCTCTCTACCCAACAAACACCCCGACCAAATCCTTCATAAATGCATTAAATCAATCTCCTCTGTGAGGTCGCTCTCACAGCCCTCTGTGAAAATGGAATCCCTCCACCTCCTCCTCCTCCTGTTCACAGAACCACATGTCTACCCCCCAAAAAAAAAAAAAAAAAAACACCCTTCCCCCTCCCTTGGTCAGCTGGGTGCCTGGAGCTCACCACGGGCACAGCAGCAGGTGCGCCTCTCCCCAGCAGGAAGTACCAAACCCCCCGCCAGCCACTCGCAGCCCACACCCCCCCAGCCCCTCCCTGCACCATAGGCTGGGTCAGCGGCAGTGCCAAAGGTGCTTTGAGTGATGTGCCACTCTGGCTGACCCCGGCTCTTGGCAGGGCCACGTGTTTAATGAGATTAGCTGGGTAATGCTGGCTCTTTTTTAGCCAGATGACGGGGTTGTGCCAGCGTTCAGGGGTTTAGGGCAGGACAGACAGGATGCGGGTACTGCCCTGGCAGGGGGAGGGCCCAGACACACAGGTACAGACATATACTGGTGATGGGGCTGGAGGACAGGGCGGGATGCAAGGGGGGGCAGGTCCCCGGAATCAAACAAGGCAATTTCAGGTTCCCATGTGTTCACAGTATCGGCTTTAATAATTGTGCATGCAAGCATGCGCTGCAAATCTGCTCCATGTTCTCCTGTGCTGAGGCGCACCCAACTGACGGGCAGACTTAAAATCACACATGCAAGCTGTGCAGCAGGAGCCTGGTTTCCTTTCACCAGGGGGAGGAAATCTTAATTGCGTTTAAGCTTTTTTAATAACCCTCTCCATGATGGCGTGACAGGATGGATTGACTGACAACACAGATACTCTCTCTCTCTCTATTTCGCATACACAGACAGGAATGCACAGGTTCAGGATTTCCATGGCTAGCTAGTTTCAGAGTTGCCATGGATATTTTCAGCATTCTCCATAGGTCATTGTGTTGCTGACGCCCCTGGTGTGGGATTTGTTTTCTCAAGTGGATCAGGGACCGTGTATGTAAAGATAAAAATGCATATGTAGGACCTGTTTAACCTTTTCTTTATGAATAAGGTAATGGTATGGACAGGGGAAACCAGATCAATCAGCACAATTACTCTTTGGTTCGTTCATAATGATCAGTTTTGCCATTTAACACATAATGGATGAGGTTAAGACATGGACGGGGAAACCTGATCCTACATCAGTAAGCTTACTCTGAAATGCACCCACCCACTCTGTTCCACAGAAGTTCATCAATTTGAGTTCCACATCAGCTTAGGTAAAGCAGACCGCTGTAAACTGGCACAGCCAATTCCCTCTCTGGTGTAAACTGGCACAGCCAATTCCCTCTCTGGTGTAAACTGGCACAGCCAATCCCCTCTCTGGTGTAAACTGGCACAGCCAATCCCCTCTCTGGTGTAAACTGGCACAGCCAATCCCCTCTCTGGTGTAAACTGGCACAGCCAATCCCCTCTCTGGTGTCAACTGGCACAGCCAATCCCCTCTCTGGTGTAAACTGGCACAGCCAATCCCCTCTCTGGTGTAAACTGGCACAGCCAATCCCCTCTCTGGTGTAAATTGCCACAGCCAATCCCTCTCTGTTGTAAACTGGAACAGCCACTCCCTTCTCTGTGATCACTCTATCATGCCCACCTGTTTTCTTTCCACTCGGTGTGATAAGCATTTCTTCATGAGGAGGCATGATTTTTCAAAGATACATATCATTAAAAGATAGATTAGCAATTTTTTTTTCCTTTAATTTATTGGTTGATCCTTACTTGATTATGTTGTCCATGAAATAATAGTTTGTGTCTCAAACATAATTAAATTTTTCATTGAAATGTAAAAGTGTGAAGGAAAATTTTGAAAATCCAGTGACCTGCCTGTTGACAGTCAAACACACACACACACACACACGCACATACCATTATTGAGCTAATGGTTATCTTACATGCTCCTGTTTTTTCGTGATGCCTTTGTCCCACCAGATTTAAGTACACGTGGAGATGACTTGTCACTGGGTCCTCTCTCTGTTCCAGGTGATGAGCGGCTGTAGATTTCCCCGCATGAGAAAAAAAAAGCATGGATGCGCTCAGCCCTGCCAAGAAACAACATTTAAACATTTAAATTAGGTTTATCATAATCTCACCTTCTTTCGCCCAGGCACTGTGATGCTATGCAAGAAAATACAGGCACACAAGTGAAATTAAGTGGATTTATATCCCTCCACACTAATCTCTTTTCTTAAAAAATATAGAGAGAAGAATATGCATTCACAAACACATGGGTGCATTGAAGCCAAAATAAGAAGGAGCTGTAATTAGCAGGAGTGCTAACCTGCATGATAAAGGTCATAAATATTCTTAGAGCTTTTCTCCTTTATTCTGAGTCATTACGTTCTGGATCTGTGTCCTCCTCCAGAACCAAGCTCATTTGTTGGTTTGCATTTCACTGAGCTTATTTTGTGTTTTATTTTGTTGTCAGTTTGTTTCCCCAATTTAACTGCTGCAAGTTCCCCCCTACCCACTAAACCCCCATCCCCCAACAGTTTGGGATGATGAAGATGGAGGGGTAAAGAGGGGGCACAGGAATCAAGGGCAATTGAATCAGTGTCTGATTGGCTTATGGGAGCTGTCTCACCATTGAGTTCAGGCTTGACTTCTGGCTGAAGCCTCCCAATGTTCTTCCTGGCAGTGACATCACTCCACGAGAAGTAAAGCAGACATGGCATATTACATCAGTCCTCTGGCGAACGTCTTGAATCAGTTTGCCATGGCACATGTGACGGTAGAAGGACAAATGCTTTTTGTCATGAAAATTTTCATTCTGTGACATGTTAAATGGTTCTCAATTCTCTGAATACCATCTTTGTCATAAAAAAGATGTACATACATGAACAGAAAGCCTACATTGTCAGTTTTGCCTGTTAGCTCACAATGGATATGATCTAGATATGGACAAGGGAAAACCTGATCCTAGGTCAGCACTGCTTTACTGAAAGGCTTTATCAGTACATGCTCAGCACCTACCATAACACAATCCTGCGACCAATGGACCAGGGCCTGTATTCGTAATTCATCTCAGAGTGGGAGCGCTGATCTAGGTTCAGATGTCCCAATCCATATCCATACTAATGTTCTATCATGTGATGAAATGCAAACCTGATCCTAGATCAGTGTTTCTTAGCAGTTTAACAGTGAATATGGATCTGGCAACCCTATCTTAGATCAGCACCCCTGCTCTGCTATGCTTTGTGAATACATGGGTGTAGAAGTGGCATTATGCTGAGAGCTGGTCTCCAGGCTGTGGGTGCTGTAGACCGTGTGAGTAAGAGTAAGAGGCCGTTATCACGGCGAGGCTCCAGGCGCTCTGCCTCGTCGCCTTTCACACATTCCTACACACTGAGCGAGCTGGCAGCACCAGAGGAGCGACATGGCCCTGAGAAACACTTCACCATCACACCTTTCAGGCATGTCCCTGTCTCTCTCCTTCTGAGGCCCGGCCTGGCTTCAGGAGAAATCAAACGCATTCTGCTCGTCATTTTGTATATTTCCATCCCACTGTCTGCAGATGTACAGTATCATCGACATCTCTTTATTTTTCCGTTTTCGAATTCGACACAAGTTTAGAAACCTTGCATCATTATTCATGTACTACCAAGGTTTTATGTCAGTGACTAATAAAATTCAGTCAAAACACTAAAATTTCAAGACTAACGTAATATCATACTGAAACCTGAAACCATATGTATCATTTCCTGAAAAGTTGTTATTAGGCTGGCTTAACACATGTAGACACACTTCTGTGTGTAAATACTATTTAACACTAAACCATTGCAGACCTTGCAGAATTTCTCAGTAAAATGACCACTGCCTGAGGAAGTCAGGTAAATTGGTTCCACTCGCACATAAGAACAAACTGCTTCTTCACCAGCGCTCACCCTATAATATGTCCTCACTCTGAGCAGGCTGGTTCGGACGCCTCTTTCCCCTCCCCACTTACTGACCAAGTTGTTATTTCAGCAGCAAAGTGCAGCTCATAAATCATCAGGAAACGCAAAGTGGACCCTCTTCAGCGCACTGATTCCTGTAGGCCCACATTTCCAACCATTTCCTGTGCCCTCCACCGAAACGGCCCCCCAAACCAGTGCAGGCAATATAAATGCAAACCATTGTCTAAAGCACCCTTTTCCAAGCAATTTTATTACAATAGCCCTTTTAAAAGGGCTCTGCTATAATTGCTCTATGATATAATAATAATGGGAGCTTGTGTAAATTTCCAATAGCTTGTTAACTAGAGGGGACTTGGTGTGAATTGATTTCTGGTAGTCGCGCAAATGGCAGCCACTCAAAAACATTTTTTTTTGCTCTTTTTTTGGATTCTGGTATGAAAAGGATGTTGGATATCCCCGGCCCCTTTTTTTTTTTTTTTTTTTTTTGTTTTCGGGTGTTCCTTTGCAGGCTGTTTTTGATTGGCTTTTGTTTGCTGGGGATGGGGGAATGGGAGGGGCTGTCGTCTGAGGTGAGTTTTTTGCGAGTTTGGCTATGCTGTCAAGCTTCCTGGAGTTCGGTCAAACAACACCCAGATTTTGTTTTTTATTGCTACCCCTCTGTCATTCGCCTTTGTGCTGCCCAGTTGGAGAAAGAGAACATGGAAAATCTCTCTCGCGCAGAGAATGCTGAATGTTTTGGCGCACACTGGATTATTTTTTAAAAGAGCAGGGATAATTGAATTTGACAAACTCAGCGAATACTTCCAAATGGCACTGCCGATGATGAACTTTAAGCTCAAGAAGCGGATTTGTTGTTCTTGGAAAGCCACTGGCTCAAAACTTTATTCTTCCTTTCCAAATCAGAGCGGATATGGCAATCAATGCAAACCCCCCCGTCCTTGCCTTGATTATATCCGTCTGCCTCTGCTGTTGTGTTTTTGGTGAATGCTTCTGTTACAGTGAAATCCCACAGAACATCCTCCATCATCTTTTTTAAAGAATTAAATAGGTGATATAAAGTTTTTTATGAGAGTGGGAGTGTGTGTATTGCTTTGAAATTTTTATATTAGCAGCAATGAGATATTATGGGTGAAAGCAAGATAGAGAACAAGAGATTGAAGGGGCAGAGAAAGTGCAATCCTCTCGCACTTGTACCCTCACTCAGTGTCATAACTTTCTCAGAGTAGGAACACTGATGAAGGATCATAATGAAAAAGGTTAGGTTAATGACAGGAAAAACCTCAAATTCAGCACTTTAATTCTGACAAGACACTCAATGGATATGGGTCCTGGTCGTGCAGGATAGTCCAGGCATGAAGGCGGTCATCATACTGCCTCACCCAAGGTTTCAGAATGCATGCCGTCCACCTACAGAAACAGGGAGGTAAACAAGAAAATACTGATTGTAAAGGAAAGGTTAATCAGTGAAGTGAACCCCACAACAGGTGAAGCTACCATGGACAGACAATTACTGGCCTTAGTCAATCAACAGGTGTTGATCTGTTTACCGAAACACTGTAATAGTTTAATCAGCAGGGCTTTGACTGCAGTATGTAGATTACGGCTCAGTTTATTTTAGGGATCATGAGACCTTACCCTATATCTAGTTGGGTTTGGATGCCTGGAGGTCTTCGGTATGTCAGATGCTTTGGGTTAGAGTCCCTTGCCCTGTGCTCTTTCACGGTCTTATCTAAAAGTGCTGCCCATAAGGCTGTGCGCAAATAACTTTCCTCCATTGTGCTCAGGTTATGGACATGGGTAATCCAGTAAGCCTGGTAATACCGTAATGCTACTGGCAGAGTAACGTAATACCAAAGAGCTTCCCTCCTCCCTCACATTACACCTACTGTACAACGCTCCCACTATGCTTTTCAGCTGATCCCCTCCCAATTACTCAGCATCCCATCTGTCCCAAAGCAAGGTGAACTCCTGTTATGCAATGGTCAGCAGGACCGAGCATTCATGCCTTGGATTTCTCATGATGGGGCGACACTGTTGTGTAATATTTAGGGAAATGGGCCTAGATGAGAGGTTGCCAGTTTGAATCCTGGTTGGCTGGTGCTGCTGCCGTATCCTTAAACCAGGGTACTTGACCTCAATCGCCTGGGTAAATATTCAGCTGTGTAAACGGATCGGATGTGGGAAATGTAAGCTGTGTAAGTCACTCTAGACACAAATAATGAAATGTAAAAATAAAAACAATGATCTAAAAATTTGAGAAAGCTTAAAACATGTTCCCTTTGATACCTATGGGACCATAGCAGAGACCAACGCTAAAAGAAATCTAGGGAAGTCCCTTTTATAATGGGCATTGGTGTATAACTTAAAAGATATAAAAAAGCTTACGCGGGTTTTGCGTAATGGGCCTGATGTGAACAAAACCATTTCCATTTTGTTAAAGGCCGGAGTGGACAAGCAGGGAAACTGGGCGATCAGAAGGATCGGGGTTGTCAATACACGCGTGTAGAGTAAAAGAGGCATACAGCTCTTTTTCTCCCCAATGGGAGGGAGGGGGTGGTGGTGATAGTGTTCGTTTTGGATATGGGAGGATTAACGCGAGAATTTGCAAAAAGGTGGCGAAGTTGAAATTTAGACAAAGCATTCAGAATTGTGTTCAGCTGCTTGTGCGTGTGCATTGTGGGCTAGGGCAGCCATCACAGTGAAATCATATCACTTAGCAGCGGAACACAGATACCAATGTGTTTGAACTCGGAAGAATAAATTATACATAGTAAATAGAGCAGTGGGAGAAGAGCCACCAGAGAAGCATTGAGCGGGTGGAAGGGTGGGGGCTCTCATCCAAGTGACAAAGGGTAGTTCCCTCCACCCCCTCATTTTTCTGCAGTGGTTTGTTATGCACCTTGATTAACTTTTAAAGCCCACTTTTCTGTAATGTTTTATTAAGCTCACTTGACATTGTGATCATGTAGTTGGACGGCCAGGGATTGTTTCCTGTGACGGAGAGGGAAGAAAGAGGGCTGCTGTGGTCTGGTTAAGCCCCTGCGCTTTATGCTAGTCAAATGCAGCATGCTGATGAAGGTATTAAATAGACTGTAGTCTCAGACCTCTGGTCACACACATGTACGCACACGCACACATATACTACGCACACACTCACTTCTGGTTGCACAAACACATACAAACACACCCCTCAACCACACACATAAACACATACAGCTTACCACTGGTTGCACACATAAACACAAATACACACCCTAACCATGCACACACACACACACACACACACACACACACACACAAACACATGCCTGCGCACACACACACCTCTCAAATTGTGTCAGGACACACAAGCAGGGGCAGCACGTCCAGGGGCGGCATTAAAACATTATTTGATCAATTCTGTCTGCTGCAGGGTTAAAGTTTTTTTCTTTCTTTCTCGTTTTTTTTTCCTTCTTTACCCAAACCTCCAAACCTCCTCCCTTTTTTCTGACAAGCGGGAACATATCGATCATCTTATTCTATTTGCCGTTCCCCCAGCTTTAGCTCAGGCACCTCGGGAGAGTCGATAAAAGCCGGATTGAAGGAAAGCGCATCATCCAACCCCCCCCCACCACCACCACCACCACCTCGGAACATGCCTGCACGCCATGCTTGTTGTTGCCCCTTCCTCAGATCCCTGATACAATTTTGATTAATGGCAAAGCGCCGCAGGGTCAGGGCTGGCCGGTGTGTTTGTCGGGTGTCAGCCGATGCTGTCAGATAAAGGTCTTAAGCTCAGGGAGGGGGTAGTAGCAGGTTGCTTGAGGGGGCGGGGGCTGCAGAGGGGCCTTGCCCCAGTCCGAGGCAAGCAGACTCAGATAGCACCTCCCCCTGGAGATGTAGGGGCTGGAAGGGCTGGGGTGGGGGGGTGCCTGACCTTGCCCAGGTCTGATGGCCCTCCAAGCGGCTAGGCCCCCCACATCGGTTTGGGTCGCCTTCGCTCGGCTCTGTTTAAGGGAATCTGAAAGAGAGGGCCCCTGATAATTATTCTCTTTCTTACTCACATTCTATGAAAAATGCATACAGCAAGGGAGGGCGGGCATGCGGGTGGGGCTGGGGGTTGAGGGTTGAAGCCACTTATCAAAAGGTTATCTCTTTCGATGTTTTTTATTTAACGATACAAAATCATCCTTTCAGAAGGCTCTTTTTTTGTTTGTTTATTTTGATTTTTTATTGTTTGTCTTGTGACCCTTTTCTGACCTTTTCCTATTTTTTTGCTGCAAAGTAAACTTCAGTTCAGAAAACAGCCAGCTGTCACTTTTTCCTCCTTTTCATGGAGTTAAAAAAAATGCTTTACTATGACCTGGGACAGCTATCTCTTGGGCCACCTGGTCGAAGCCAAAAACTGACATTTTAATCGAGGATGGGCTTTGCTGCAATCCCTGTGAAACAGTCCTTTGAAACTACCTTTTTTGATTTAGTTATTCACTCTTGAGCACGCTCCAAGTCCTGCCTGTTGCTATTATACGAACATAGACTGGTGTGCGTTTGAAAAGCTGCACATGGACCAGCAGTGCTTGGCCCGGGCTGATGTGTAACTGGGGAGATTTCCTTCACACAGCCAAGCTTCATTTTCTATCTCCTACCATTTTCCACAAAACCATGATGTTTTCATTTCGGGGGTCTATTGGCAGTGGTCTTCCTGGACAGAGGTTTCGTTCTGCAACTCTCAGCCAAGGATGAGTAGTGTTGTTTTTTCTTCATTACCTGGTTTTAATACCCCCTTTTCAGTGATTTATTGTACGGATGGAGAATATATCTACAATGATGTATTCAATACACATGGCATGGCTGACAATGTCCACTGCTCAGTCACTGTACATAGACACACACACACCCACACATTCACAATTACAAATACTCACACACACACACACACACACCTTCCAAACACTAAACACGTGAAATGGCTGCCTGGGAAAGCGATAGCTGTGGAATAGAAGCACTAGAGAATGAGTTATCTCTCCGTGTCATTGAGGAGCATCTCTCCTTCTCTCCCTCTCTCCCTCTCTCTCACACTCCTCTTGTTCTCAGCATGCATCCCTCCAGCTCTATCCAGACAGGCCAAGGACGGAGGGAAGACGTGCTCATGGCAGAGGAGGAGTCTGTGTGTGTGTGTGTGTGTGTGTGTGTGTGTGTGTGTGTGTGTGTGTGTGTGTGTGTGTGTGTGTGTGTGTGTGTGTGTGTGTGAGAAAATGTGTGAGTGTACATGATTTTGTATTTGCTTGTGCATGTTTGGGTGTATGTGTGTGCGTTTGTCTCTATCGCGTGTGTGTGTGTGTGTGTGTGCGTGCGTGCGTGCGTGCGTGCGTGCGTGCGTGCGTGCGTGTGTGTGTGTGTGTGTGTGAGAAAATGTGTGAGTGTACATGATTTTGTATTTGCTTGTGCATGTTTGGGTGTATGTGTGTGCGTTTGTCTCTATTGCGTGTGTGTGTGTGCGTGCATGTGTGTGTGTGTGTGAGAAAATGTGTGTGTACATGATTTTGCATGTGCTTGTGCTTGTGTGAGGGTACGTGTGTGCGTTTGTCTCTATCTGTGTGTGCGCATGTGTGCGCATGTGTGTCTCCATGGTCTGACAGATCCCAGGCTGTGTCTGATGTCTCTGCCTGTATCAGAGGCTGTGCTGTGGGGTCAAACCAGGGTCAGAGATGGTGACTGACAGGAAGCAACCTCACAAGATAGTGGTCTCACACGTACACATGCATACAAATGCACACAAACACATACACTAAGTCATATGTACTCTCACACACAGATGTTCATACAAATATGCATATTTAGACACACTTTCACACACACTCATCATTACTCATACATGCTAATGGCATGAACACACACACTTCTTTCTTTCTTCGTCCTCTCACTGCATTGATAGTGTTTGGATTAGCTTGAGGTTGTGACTGTAGGATGTATCTGCATGTCAGTCCATCAGTGGACACATAAACACAGAAACTCACACCCACAGCACACTACCATCCCCAGATCCCATAGTCTTCACGTCACTTTCCACCAGGGCCCCACTCCATCACAACCCCTGGGCAAAGGGGCCTGGTCTAGGTAGTATGCCTACCAAATCCCTGCCATGCTGACTGTGTGGTAGATCCTCCGAACTATAGATCAGAAGGCTGACCTCTAGAACCACAGTTGTCCTTATGAACCACATCAGGCCAGACTCAGTGCGCACACTCAGACACAAACAGGGGAAATCCGTGTTATAATCGCAGCTCTTTCCAGCACTGGCGGGGGGGCCAGGCTCCCGACTGGGTGGCTTTACAGCAGGGCCCTGACGCAGGAGCCCAGACGCTGCTATGCCTCAAGTCCAGTGACCTCCACCTGACCGCATGGCTTCCTCCACCCCTTTTCCCATTTAAACAACAGCCTGCCCGGCCTGCCACCGACACCAGTGTAATGACATCAGTCATGTTTGATGTTAGGGTGAACAATGGGCACAGTGCTGTGTGTGTGTGTGTGTGTGTGTGTGTGTGTGTGTGTGTGTGTGTGTGTGTGTGTGTGTGTGTGTGTGTGTGTGTGTGTGTGTGTGTGTGATGGCAGAAAAGTATTTATAAATGTGTGTGAGTGGGAGATGGCAGAAGAGTATTTATATGTGCTTGTGTCTGTTTAACCCTCACACTTTGGATATTTGTATGTCACAGATGTATGCTCTTCTGCATTGTCCCCATGCTCTTATCACAGAGACACAGTTCTGCATCTGCCATGTCAGCCACTCTCTCAGTTTGTTTTTTATTCTCTCTCTCTCCCTCCCTCTCTCCCGATCTTTCTGCGCTCCCGCTCTTTCCCCTAGCGAACACAAGCAAACACACACGCACTAGCACACCCACACTTACAGAGGTTATCCCCTCCTCCTGGTGAATGTGTGTGACCCCATTAGCACATTCCCAGATAGGGCTTGGGTGGGGGTGGAGGGGGTCTTATCTACCCCGACTCATTAATTACACTTTGTTCCCCTAAGTGATCTATTTCTGAGACGCTCTCCTCAACCACCCCCCCACCCCAACCCCCTCCACAGTCCACTCCAGGGCTATCTCTCCCCTCAATAAAGTCATAATGTGTGACTCAAGTCGGGTCAGGCCTCCTGGAGTGGAGCCCCCTGTATGTCATTGTGTCCATGCCATGTATCTGTTAGGTCAGTTTGGAAAATGGCTTCTAATTGCAAGGACAATGACGGCAGCCCCCACGACCCACACACACACGCACGCACACAGACGTGTGTACAGGCATCTCGACCCTACTGAAGTTAGCAATGGGGCTGGATCTGGTGGCAGCCAATAGCAGTGGTGGTCTTTTAGTGCTGAGGGGCTCTCAGCACCATGTGATTGGCTGTAACGGTGGCATTGTTTGCACTGGAGCGTCATTGCTGTCAATGCCTCGCAGCAAGGCAGGTTTATCGGCTCAAAACAGCCAGGCCCTCCCAGGTTTGAGCCAGCTTCACACGGTCAGGCCTGGCCCTTTGCTATCCCACTCCAGTCCTGTGCAGCTCTCACAGGAAGTGCTGGGGAAAGAAGAGCTGAGATCAACGGGCTTAGACAAGGGCTGATCAGCACAGGCTCAGTTTGACCAAAGCATCTGTCTTTGGCTTTTGCCTCAATGTTATTGTGTGTGTGTGTGTGTGTGTGTGTGTGTGTGTGTGTGTGTGTGTGTGTGTGTGTGTCTGTGTTTAATTGATATATTTGTTATGTAAATCGACCAATTCATGCATCTTTGATGTAGCGCATGCGTCTCTTTGGGCTGTTTTTGAATGTCTGATCAAATTTGTACTCACCCATCGATCTCCCTGCTCTTGAATAGACAGTATTCTGTATTTCTGTCAGTTTGTTTTATCCCAGTCATTGTTATTCCCCAAGTTACTACTTCAGAAAGATTCACCACCAGCCAATTTATAACTAACACTAATTATACTAACTAATTATAGGCTGTATTGTAATGGTCGGAAATAGAGCATATTACCGAGAGTGATCGAGAGCAACTGCTGCTACCGTGCATACTGTGTGCTGTTGAGATGTTACACTGATGAAATATGTAAGTTATGTGGGTGCAATGACTACATCCTGAACTGCTATAGAACAACCTTTTGAAGGACATAAATATCGACCATGAGTTTGAATAGTCATGTCACTATCTTTTGAAGATTATTATTATTATTATTTTTATTATCATTTGGTGTAACTTTGCTTTGCTGATAAATCCGTGTCCAGGTATGACTTCTTGCTTATTATCATTGTTGTAATTGCTAATGTTAGTGTAACCAATTTGCCAGACAGAGTAATCAGTAAGTGGCCATGGCTGCCAGCCACGTGATAGGGATGTGACGGACAGCTAGAGTGCTCGGTTTTGTGTTGCTGCGGTAGACGAGCGTGGGAATCTGCTGATGGTGTGGGCATGCAGGAAATGGGATTCCACTGCTGTGAGGCACAGGCCGCCGCTAGGCAGACATCTCTGATGCGTTAGCCACGACTCACCACCGCGAATGCAGACGCCTCGTGATGCCCAACTTCCCTACCACAAAAAAAAAAAAAAAAACACAGGCCCTTTTCCACATGAGCAGATTATCTTACACTGTTTCCCTTCCTTTAAGTGTTCAGCCCCTGTCTCATCAAGACCTACGGCTAACACCAATAAAACATGCGATCGGCGACATTAGTTTTGTGTACCTGCAGTTATGGGTTTAACAGCATGGGAGGGTAGAGCTGGAACATTGTCTGTTTTTCATTTTTCCACGCACACATACTTTGCATTATGTTGGTGACGGAATCACGGAAGACCCCAGGAGTTACAACCAGTCAGGTTTCAGTTAGGTCAGCACTGTCTCACCCACACTCAGGTACAAACACACACACACACACACACGCGCACACTCACACTTGGGCCAGATTTCAAAACCTGCAGCCTCCTCCTGCCCGGCTCCCTAAGCGTTCCGTTTTGGAAGCTTTCAATTAACAGAGAACAAAAATGGCAGTTATGAAAATAGAATGAGGTTTAAAAATAAATATGGGGCCCTTCACAGTGGAATTTTTCTTTTTTTCACAGCAGGTTCTAAGACGCGCCAAGCTTGGAGCTTCTGAGGAGTTTTAGCTCAAATGTTTTGTCACATTAAATACACTTCTACTCATTCAGTGCTGTGTGGGCATAATGAAATCACAAGACAGTAATAACTTCCACTGGAGAGAGGTGTCACCGTGTAAGTGCTACTGCAATATATATTTCACTGTGAGGAAAATGCAGGTGTGGCTATCTTCATTAAAGCCTGCAGTCTGCTAAAGAGGGTGATATTTTTCCTGTACAGCTTGTAAATTGAAGCTGCGCTCTTAAATACCGTAGCTCCACAGTAAAACCTCCATAGTGTGCTCCAAAGGTTTATATATGTTTAGCTTCACACCCGACTAATTTCTCATTCTGGTCAGGATTCTGCTTCTGACAAATCCCTCAGTGGAATGGATGTGTGAAATGATATAAACTGTGTAAACCAGTCAGAATGACTGTCTGAAATCTGCTGGCACCAATCAGATTGCAGCCTGTGTTAGACAAAGCCAATGCTAAGAAATGTAATAAATGTATCCAGGTGCAGTATCAGTGGTTTAACTAATATACAGTTGTTATAGCTGAGTTCACACTGTCTTTGTGCTGTATGGCTCTCTTAAGCACTCTGTGGGTCTGTGCCTCCTTTCTTTGGCGACAATGTTCTCTGGGCACAGGGGCTGTTGTCTGTTGCTTTGGGGAGGTTTGTGGGGGACAGCAGGCATCTATTTTTATTTTTGGAGGATCTGAATTCCTCTGTTAGTCCAGCCTTTTGGAATACAGAGTGTCATTGGCAACAGCTTTTTATTGGCGCCCTTAGGGAACAGAGTCACCATAGCGGCACAGGACTTTTTGTGTGATGTCATTGCCCCATCGCCTGCCGCACCCCCCAGAGGCTGCTCACAGAGCTGGTCCCGGGTCCCACTCCTCTGACACACAACAGGCAGCGGTGACTGGTTGGGCAGCAGGGGGCGGGGCCTGGGGGAGCGGGCTTAGGGCTTCTCTCTCCCTCCCCTTCTCTCTTTGGCCCTCGCTCTGGGGGGGGGGCAGAGAAGGGGGAACATGAGAATGGGACTCGCTGTCTCAAGAGTCCCAGGCACCACCTGATCCAGCACACTAGCCCCACACTGGTCCAATCTCACCCTCTCTCTCTCCCCCCTTTTTCTCTCTCTTTCTGTCTGTCAGTCAATTCATTTAATTTCAGTTCAATTGTGCTGTATCTCTTCCTCAGTCTCTTTCCCTGTATCATAGTAGCTCTGTACATCTCTCTCCTGGGCTCGGTGTGAAATAAAGGATCATTGTTGCTCTCAGTCCCTCGCTGTCCCTCTGCATTCAGAGGGGACTTCTTTTTCCTCCTGTCCCCCACCTTTCTCTTCCCTTTATCATCCTCGGTCTCTCTCTCCCCAAAATGCCCTCTTATTCCCTGTCCAGAGTCTGTCCAGAGAACACAGCCCAGGGAGGGAGGGAGGGAGGGAGGGATACAGACAGATACATACACACAGAGAACAAGAGAGAGGAAGAAAGCGAGGGAAAGGGAGCAAGCAAAAAGAGAGAGAGAGAGAGAGAGAGACAGAGAGAGAACTGAGGATAAGGAGAGCCAGAGAGGGGGAGAGAAAGAAGAGGAGAGTAAGAGAGAGTGGGAGTGGACGTAGGGACAGAAAGAGGAAGAGAGAGATAGGTAGAGGGGGAGCAGGGAGAGAGGGTGAGAGATTGGCGGATCAGGAGAGCAGCAGAGAGAGAGGGCCGTGGGGTTGTGGGAGCCCGGGCTGTGGAGCTGGAGCAGGGGACGCTCTGTTTCATGTGTAAATGGCTCTTTATTGTGGGCCCTGCGGAGAGAACATGCACAGATAAGAAGCGCTGGGGTCAGGGCTTCATCCGGCTCGGTCCTCCTGTGGCCTCAGTGACAGCCTTGTCATCGATGATCAGATAGGGACGGGAGAAAACACGCGGCACGCACCCGCATAAATGCCATGTTAGCCTGCAGGTTCACACATGCGCACACACTCACACTTATGTGATGCACAGCACTCCTCATATAGGTTCTTCCTCTAAACTATGAACCCACGATGTGTGTGTTTTTTTTTTTTCACACAAGCTGGTGTCGTGTCAAAAGTTTTCTTTATTGCTGTTGTCGTTTTTAGCTTTGTGAAGGCATTCTCTGTCTGGCAGAGCACTCTTGCATTCAGGGGAACGTTGAGGTGGGAAAACCTGTCCGCTCGCAGACAAGCTTTACCTTTTTTTTGTTGTTTTAATTGTTGTCAGCTTACACGCAGCTGAAGGTAATGAAGCGGTAAAGTGGGGTATGTGCGGGAACACGCGGGAATTGAGTCCTGGTAGGCAGCGAGAGAGGGAGGGAGAGGCGCTTCGTTGTTTTCACCCCGTTTCATCTCACCCTCAATCCCGGAAGACTTGTGCTGTCTGAATTAGCGGGTACATAAAGGGGGGCATTCTTTGCACTTTGCAATGTGACAACGCCATGCCAGCATTATGAAATATGCGCTCTCCCTTTAGAACGTGAAAGCGTGGTCCAACTCTTCCTCTCATTGGCTGTCTGCCTCATCACTCTCTGTCTGGGAGGTTCATTAAACCTGATCACTCTTTTGGCCTTCATTTTGAGCTGTCAGTTTATCTTGTACATCATTAAAGAAGACTTTGTATCTACATTTTTTTGCGTTTTTTTTTTTTTGTTTGATGCACAAATAGAAAACTTTTGTCATCACTGTACAACTAAAACTTTGAAGGCTAAAGTATGAATAACATGGTTTTTTCATACCATGAAAAGCAGCTTTGTGGGGATGCAGTTTTTTGTTTTTTGTTTAGGCCTACTTTGCATAATATTGTGTTAATTTCAGTCTGTTGAAATGGTGATATATCTGTGTGTGAAAACATTAAGGCTTGCTTAATCAGTCTATGTGTGGTCGTGTACATGTATTCATACATGCAGGCATTAGTATGTTCATTTTTTGTGCATATGTTGATGTGCACTCATCCATGTATTTGTATGAAAGAGAGCTTATTTCTGATGTGTGAGTGTGTATATATGTGTGTATATATATATACATTTGTGTGTGTGCGCGTGCGTGCGTGCGTACGTGCGTGTGTGTGTATTTGCGTACATATGTCAGCATGTTCTGCCATCGGTCTCACTCTCAAGCAGCCGGGCGTAGGTGTGTGGGTCTGGTGGAAGCAGAGTTTGTCTCAGGTCTCCATACCCCCAGCCTGACCCTCAGCACGGTTTTGCAGTGCCGCGTCTCGGCTAATGGAAAGCCAGGCCTTTGTGAGGCGGAGCGGGTATAAAAACAGAAGCCCTCTATTCAGACCAAAACAGACAAACAAAAACATGTCGGGCGAGCTAGCCTACTCAGAGTGTTTACCATTTAAATCCTGACCAATGACAACCCGGATCAAACAAAGGCCCTCAAGCTGGAGGGAACAGGGCCACTGTTTACAGTGACAGTCCTTTGCGCTGTCCTGCTCCCTATCTCCATTCAAATATGGCCCCCGAGTCTCAGGGAACATTTCAATGAAACACATACGAGGGAGGAGGAGGGGAGGTTGTTTGAATGCATTCGTCCTTCGCCTGCTCTCAAAATCAGTTGAATAATTGTTGGTGTCTCTCCAAAATTGTCTGTCTTATGAATCATGGTCAGGGTTGAATTCTGTGGGATTGTGTTTAGAAAAATATTGCCATGGCCAATGCTGAGATTTTTTTTCTTTTGCTTTTTTTGATTCATTAACATTTCTGGGGTCAGTATTTCTGATATTTATCCTGAAAGAAACTTGCTATTAAGATATACAAGTCATCTAAAAATTGTCAAACATGTTGCAGTGTGGAAAAACCTCTTTAACTAAACCTTGATGATAAAAATTTAGCATCAAATTATTACAACCTGAGAAAGCATTTTCAGAACAAAACTGCAAAATTTCCATGTATCTTTTTTCTTCCTGTTGGCTCTGTCAGCCCCTAATTTATATAATTTATCTGTTTGTCGTTGCTTTCACCAGCTTCTCATTTTGACTACGCAATCATTTAGGCATATCAAACATTGTTGGCTTTTTAAAGTAAACCTAAATGTATTTCTAAATAGAATTACATTGAGTAAAAAATTAACATAGGGTGTTTGTGGAAATATTAAATTAAAAAATGTGCAATTTCTTGAGTTAGTCTGATTGGGTAAAAAAAAGCTTTCATGCAAAAACAAAAACCTTTACTGTGTTTCACATTAGCAGTACTCTTCACAGTTCTGAAAAACCCAGCTTAGTGAATTGGCAGCTACAGCGTAAGTTAAGTACATGATTGGGCTCTTTAGCAATGAATGTTTCGACATTCACAGGAAATATACACAGACGTAATTTGTGTCATTGAATTCTGCATTTATTAAATGTACATGTGAAAATACAGCTCACACAAACACGGCATAAAAATTTCACACGAAAAGAAATGTGTTTCTAAAGAAAAAAAAATGTGAAATATACTCAATTTCATTATTTCTCTGTTTCTACCCCCCCCACCACCAACAAAAAAACACAAACAATCAAACAAATGTTTTTAAAGGCAGGTGGGTGAACTGGAGAAGTTGACATTGAGACATGTTGCCTGATAGCCATGTGTTTCAGGTCTGATTTTACTTACTAGGCTTCAGAGGGCAGGACTCTCGTATCACATGACCGTGGCTGTCCTTGATCTCATGTTGTCCTATAAAGACTTCTCTCTGAGTCTGTAAAGGCATGGCCAAGTCATGTTCTTAAAAAAAGGATTCTTTGTTACCAGGCAGGGATACTTTGAATATTCAGAGGCAGAAATTGTTATATAATTATTTGTTTGTTGATTTGCTGGTTTTTATGATGACTTAAATAATAGAAGAGTGGTTGTTTCACCCAAGTCAGCATTCTCTTTCACTTTCTGAGGGAAATATCAACTTTCCAACACTTCGTTACCAGCCAATGTTTAAACGTTCATCATAGGAATCAATACTTAGGTGTTTTGTTTGTTTGTTTGTTTTTTGATGAATTTAAATAATGTGAAAAGGACAGAGTGATGATTTCAACAAGTCAGCATTACCTTTCAATTTATGTGGAAAATATCAGGTCCCTCTGTGCAGGGCCTGAGGCCAGCATTCCACTTTTCCAATTTATATATACGTAATGAGTTTTGCCTCATTGTTTTTCTCAACACAACCTGAAATAATAAGTAAAGTAATTAAATGCAGTGTATGGAAAATAAAGATCCCACTTACCAGCAGTCATTAAATATGAATGGCATTACAGTGGTATCGTTGATTTGACAAAGGAGTGTGAGCTACTTGCAGTGTGTGTGTGTGAGTGCACACGCATGCATGTCTGTTTTTTTTCTCTCATGCTTTTGTCGTTTGTGTGTGTGTGTGTGTGTGTGTGTGTGTGTGTGTGTGTGAGAGAGACAGAGAGAGAGAGAGAATCTGCATGAATCTGATTCATTTACACAGTGCAGCTCATGTTCTGTGGGAACAGATGCAGTGACCATTTCGTAGTGTTACCCTTTGGGGTTTGTAATGTAAGACAGGAAAGGTCTTATTCTGGGAGCTAAGCCACCTCTCACTCACTGGGCAAGTGTGTTCAAAATTTTTCAGTTACCCAAAGACTGCTTCGTGTACGCGGTCAGTGGAACTACATTAGCATGGCTCGTTGATAGCCCCTGACATCTCTTCTGTCCCTGTTAGTCTGCAGCCGACAATGTCACCTCTAGTTTCAGACACCATTTAGGGACACAGCACAAAGTAAATATACAAACACAGGAGCCATTTCATCCAGGCCCAAAACACACATATATCTGGTTCCTATTTAGAAGCAAGCTCTTAAATCTATGTTCACCACAACCCAGTCTGCATCTTTGTATGCACAATTTATTGTGATAGTTAGTGTTAATGCTGTTGTTTGTTTGAGAAATTGTGGAAAAGTTTACTCAAATCAGTTTGTTTTGTAACAGACTGTACTTATTAGCCCATTACTTTACAGCTCTTTATTGTTAAAATAAAAACAGTTTTGTATTTCTTGTTAATATCATGTGGCAGTTTTATTGGACAGTGCTTTTGAAAAAATGATTTTGTAACTGAGGGATTTTGGTACCATATGTTTCACAAGTTTTGAAAAAATATATTATTATATTTAATGGTAAGAAACCCTCATATATATATATATGGTTTGTTTTCATTCACTTTATAACTCCATTAATGTAATTATGAATTATGGGAAAATGTTCAATTCATATAAAATAGGCCATTAGTACACAAGCAATTAAGGAGCACGGCTTTAAATAATGTACCACAGATGGAAACTAATTATAACAAGCATGCTTTGATTTTTTTTCTCTGTTCCTTTTTTTCCTCTCCATTTTTCCCCCCTAATATTTCTCGGGGCGTCACTTTGAGTTTTCACTCACCTTGTATTTGTTTTGAAATCTGTTACAATCACAAGATTACCATTTGTTACGACAGACTGCTTTTTGGTCAGGGGAAAGGGAAAAAGAAAGCATGGCCCATAGCTATGAAAAAATTCCTTTTTACACCGAATGAGAGTCCTGTTCCCCCATCCTGACACATGAATAATAATAATAATAATAAAGGGATGTAAGTGACAGTGATCTAAAATAGCCAGTGTCACTGTAAGAGAGGGGGTGGATTTGACATGGGGTGTAGGCAAACAGGATCAAATGGGGGGGACTGTATCTGTTTTCTCTCCTCAGAAGGGAAAATAAGAGAGGGGGCAAAGAACACACGGCAGCCGGCAAACTGTTAAGATGCTGCTGTGCTCTGGACGTTTGGCATGGGGGCTAGAACACAACTGGTCCTTACCCCAGCCAACAGTGTCAAAAATGAGGGGCAGGGAGGGTTCAGTTGCTGTAATCTGCAGAGTGGATGCCTCAGGGGTCAGTGCAGTGTGTGGGCTTTCGCAACTCTTTTTTGTTTGTTTGTTTGTTTGTTTGTTTGTTTGACCTTCCCTGCCCCCTCGTCTAGCCGTCAAGATACAGCTATTCCGCAATGTTGGCGGACACGTGGTGGTGGTAGTGGTGCCGTGAATACAATGGTGGTTTTATGAGGGTCTGGGCAGCGCAGAAAGGAGGAGACCTACCTCAGAGTGACCAGCACTTCCACCTGGAAGAAGCACATGAGGCAGGCTTCAGTTTTCAGAAAGGTTTTTATTTCATGCTTTTAGTTTTTGAGTAATAAACTGGAACTTTTGAGAAAATTCTACAATACAACCTGACTTTGAAAAAGGTTTTAAAAAAGAATGAAATGAATAAGACCTTTCAATTCATGTGGAAAAAAATCTTAAAAGAAGTAAAAGGAATAAGACCATGAGTCATTTCCCTATAAATCTCTGAAAAATGGTACTTTAAAAAAACCAGCAAAAATGCATTTCTAAGTAAGAATGTACATGGCAGCTGTAGATATCACACATACACACACTCACAAAACCACACAATTCATTGAACAATTCCATAAGATTTTAGTTTTATTCTTAGAAATTGAAAAAATCATTAAGAAATCATGAAACATTTTTGTCCATGGTTCTTAATGCTTTACTTAATAATATTTGTTATTGGTGCACTACATTAGTTAGAACTGTAGTTGAGAAGTCATATAAAATAGAAATGCTCAATAAATAAAATATTAATAAATAAAATAAACCCACAATGCTGACTGGGAGCAGCCCTGAGAGATGATGGTCAATTAATCCTAGCTTAGCCCAGGGTGGGAGTGATCCTGTCAGCAGAGATATCAGCATCCCATTGCTCACCAGCAACCCCTACAGGTCAGTCATGCAAGCACTGTTCACAAAGATAAAGAGTCCTCCACTGACTCGTGCTCAATTCATGGACATCAGGTGTTCCTGTTTGAGGTGTCCCAAACTGACAGCAGCTGTCGCAGAATTGAGCACGGATTTTAATACGATCGGGACTTTTGGATTGGGAGAAAAGGCGGAAAAGAATTATAAAAGCAGACCCTCAGGACAAACCGATTCCTCTGGGTAGTTAAACGGGAAGCTTTGGCTGCCTTTATCTGGAAGAGAAATAATTTTTCACCCGAAGATGTTAAATCAATTCACAGATCTTTTAAGACCACTGTCTACATTTGTGGAGTGAATGGGTAGTACAGTGAGTTAATGCTAGCTAGCCTCTGGATAATGGCAACTGGCAAATTACTCTGTTTATAATTAAATTAATAAATAATTAAAATTTTAAAATATTTACTTTCATCATATTGTTTTTGCTAGATTGAAAATGAAAACCTCAGATACAGGAGCATAACATATTTAAAGGTGACATGAACTAAAATAATTATGTCAAAATAATTTCAGGAAAGTTATTTAAGTGTGTCACAACATCTGCATAAAATAACATCATTATTGTAAGAGATCATAAATAAGTGTGACAGGGCGCATGGTTCAGCTCACTGGCTGTCTGGTATGTTTTGCCGTTCCCGTGCCAAAACAGAGCATGCAATCCACTGATCTGGGGTCAGCCAGAGGCCGCATCCCTAGGGGTTTCAGTTTAGAGTAGAGGGTACCAGGTGAATATCAAGACCCCGGCATTGATCACTTATTGTATTTATGTATTTATCCTTTTACTCCTACAAAGCAAATGATAGAAAACCAAATGAGAGAAACCCCACTCCCACTTCAGATTGGATATAAATTATGAATAACTAGTGCAAAGGCTAGGCCTCAGCACACTCCGTGGAGACCTGGTGAGGGTGGGTTATTAACTTGATGATTGCCAGGTTTGGTAAACTTGACCCAAGGCGGTGATCATCCCCCCATCCATTAAACCTGAACTGCGCTCCTGATTGACCACCAACCCCCTCTCCCATTCAACCTTGGCCATCTCCATTAATGCCGGCCAGCCCCCATGGGTCAGTCTAATAAACACGGGCCAAGGCTATGAACACCTGGTGGGTGTGGCCAGAAAGGTGCATCTTTTTATTCACATCCCCTGGGGAAGCCAGACATTGGACTGAGTCCCCGGTGAGGATGGAGACCATGGTGTTTGTAGTTCTTTGTTAAAAAAAAAAAACAGGACTGACATTGTAATAAGTGTCTGGAGTGTGTCTAGAGGTCTATACATGAGCAAAAATTTACAGGCAAAAATTGGTGATGCTTTGATCCGGATTTTCCTGTAACAGGACGCTCAGACTCATCATCATCCACCACCATTTCACCTAGAGGTGGCATAGTTTGTGTTTTTTTTAGTGGATTATGGCCCAGAGTCGCATGCACAGCATTGTAGGATTGCCACACATGTTGCTAAGCAGCCAGACATGGTATGAGAGGGAGCGAGGTAAAAACTGAGTGCCGAATCTGGTATGTGTAACTGTAGTGGTGACCTGTTACTGCACTGTCACAGAGACGCTGTAAGGCAGCTTTGAAGAGACAGATGTGATCTGCTGTACTTATCTGAAATGGATCCAGATGGCTCAGTTCCTCAGGACCAGAGACGCAAGTTCTTCCCTAACCTGGAATTAAAGAGAAACAGAACATGTGCTCCAGTTTACTTGATATTGTCAGAATCTAAATTACCAAGGAAAAAAGTCAATGGGATTTTTTTTTTATTGTCTTGGTTTATTGGATGTATTTTAACAATAAAACAACCATGAACAATAATTTTTTTGCACTCAGTATTACTACCTGTGTGCAATGTTTATTCCTTGCTTGTCTCTATCAAGGTTTATGTCTTGAATTATTCCACCCCCCCCCCACCCCCCCAAGCTAAATACACCATCACCGGCACTTGAAAAAGTTAAACATTAAAACTTATTTATTGTAAATTGATCATTACAAGATCAGCAAACTGTCATAACAATAACAGGGATAGCGTGACATGAGTCAGCGATTTAAACAGCCACTGGTCATTTGTGGTGCCATCATACCAGTGTGAAAACTGTTTAAAATCATTGTGACCATTGTGAAGAGTTCCTCTTCGTTCCCCTTCATCTGGTATGAGTAGATCAGGGGCACGAAAGGGGCTGCACTCCAGTAACGCATCACTAACGCATCACAATGGTTTTGTTCTCCAGAATTGTTGTGTGTTTTTATTTGCTGGCTGGAAGTAACAGAGCAAAGAGAAGGGCTCTGGGCCCAAGGGAGATCCGACCTCATAGACTCACAGCAGTGGCCAGGGCAAGTCTGTCACCAGACAGGAAAGTCTGTTAGCAAACGTGTCCCTCCCCCAAGTACACCATGTCCCTGACATCTCCGACACCTCCCCACCCGCCCTCCTGTTAGCCAATATCTCAATTACGAGGGCCCAGTGTGCTGTCCGCTAACTGTTTCCCTTTTCCTCTCCCTCATGTCTTTCAGGTACAGAGCGGCACGAGCTGACATCGTGGAGAAGTTTCCACTCCATTTTCAAGTTCTTCAACGACACCCTCGAAGCTCAGGACACCGATGCCAAACTCCCGGCAACAGTAACCACACGCAGCTCCAACAGAATCAAACACGAAGAGTTTTAGAAGAAGAATGGGGAGGAAGTGGAGGGGTGTGTGTATGTGTGTGTGTGTGTGTGTGTGTGTGTTTTGAGTTGGGGGAGAGGAGGTGCAATTCAGGGTGACTGGGGGTGACGAGAGGGCGAAACCGCCAAATCCTTTTTCCTTTTCCTTTCATTTCCTGTCCTCTTTTTATTTTTTTACCTTTATTTTTCCACACACCGGAGAAAAATAAAACACAGAAAAGACACGTCCACCACCCCTACCCCCAATCCACCCCCCTCCTGATTCCATAAGTGCATTGTTTTCTTCGTAGAGCACTGGGTTGCGGTGTATACATCTAAATAGTGTTTTGCATTATTTCTGGATGAGTGCAACTGTCAAAGCAATATGGGTCCACCACTCGCGTTTCCTGTGGGCTGTAGCTTGGATTTGGCTCTGCCCATCAGCGCCCAGATTAAGGATGACAGCAGCTCTACGCAGTGCGCCAAGGTGCACCTCTAATTGCCCTGACATCACCCTGAACTGAGCTAATGCCCAGGCAGGCTCCGTTTCCCCCCAGGTCCTAATGCCTGAAGTTCACCCCAACTCCAAACCTTCCCCAAAAGCTCTCTCACTAATTTTAATACCTTATCATTTTAATACCTTCCACTTATAAAAAAGCAGATAAAAGTTGAATAATAAGCCCAAAACTGTCTTGGATCAACATAACAATAACACTTGCTAATTTTTAGGTCCAAATGAAGTGTGTTGTTTTTATAGTTCTGATGTTCTCTCCCTCGTTTTGGATTTGGACTTTTTTATTTTGTCAGGATTGATATTCATTTTTTTGTTTGTTATCAAGCCATATGTGCAGTTATTGGGCTGACCAGTAATATCATTGACTTGTTTTTGTTTTTTTAGTCACGTTTTTTTTTTTTTTAAACAGGACTTTAATGCACAGGCTTCAATATTACCGGTATGATTTGATATTGGACCTCTCAAAGTCCGAAGCTTATTAATGCTCATTTTTATTATTTTAATAATATCTGCAGCTCGTGTTCTGTTTTCTATATCCATTTTTGATGTGCTGTGGAATTGATTCCTGAAAATAAGGTGGAGAAAAACAAATAATGTAGCCATAAACATCCTATATTAGCGGCAGAGGGTGCATATTGTGCAAATTTCAGATCGCTTGGAGTCAAGCGTCAAAATGTGTTGTTCGGGAATATCTCATTTTAGAAGACAAGCTATTTCAGAAGTCATAACATTCCAATATTAATCCCTTTGTGTTAAGTCAGGAAATCCAGGATTTCAATATTATACAAAGTTTGTATTAGATGATTTCACATGTTCATAGCATAACATCGTTTTTTAAATGCACAAAACAGTTATGTCTCACTTTTATGTATTAAACTGGCGGGCCTAACATAGTCCGTTCTGATTTGTGGAAGTTGAAATAATCTTATAGTTTTCAGAAACCCTCCTGAACACATGCCAGCACCCCACGTGCCAAAACTAAATCATGACATTCTTTTCTGAGTACATGAACTTATTCTTCCTGAGATATTTAAGTATATAATTCCTTATTGAATCCTTCCTGTTTGAATAAGAACCGTCCGAATGAAAGATGTAAAGCCCTAGTAGTATTGAAACTTAAACGGGTTCAATTAGCGGATCATACTTTACCATAAGCGCTTAAAATCGTATTCTATCTTAAATACAAAAGACTGACTACAAATACGACAAATTAATTTCTAGTAAAATAATGCACTAGAACTTAAATAGTTACCCAGCAGATCATTTTAACCTTTGGGACATTTCGCTTATGCTGTTTTAAAAACGTCTGTGCATGAGACCTAAAATGAAGTATAGTTTTGAAATATTGTATTTGCTTTAGACTATAAATAAAATCAAACGTTTCTGACGATTGCTTAAATTTAGTTTATGTGTTCTAACGTTTGGGGATAATAGTGTTGTAAAGGGAGCGTGCACGATGTAACTGTTTTTCCTTGTGTTTTAATCTCGTTGCCTTAGGACTAAACAAAATTGAATCGGCCTCAGTGTTCAATAGTAAATTGTAAATCAGCCCAACAAGCCATATTTGAATTAACGTATAGTTTTCATGAGAGCAGCCTTAAACCAAATCTTAAGCACATTTGATATGTAAATTGTACCTAATTTTAACAATTGTTCTTGGGGGGAAAGCTTTTTTTAATCAGGCGATTAACACATTTTTATTGGTAGGGGAATCCTCATATTTAGTTAGCATTTATGGAACTGTTAAAGAAAATATGTTTTGTAAACATATCCATTTTTCGGACCATAGATTCCATTTAGATTTCTGTTTTGATCACTGTCATCAAGTATGATCATAGTTTTTTTCCCCTCCAGATTGTAAGAAAAATTAAGAACGCTTTCAATCACCAGTGTCCACTGCTGCCATGCTTATTTACTACGCAACATACCTGTCGCTCACAGCCCTGATCATCGCCCAACTTTAGTTATGCAAATGTCATTTTCATAAATGTACTGAAGATATTGCTGTAACTGAATAAAAATGGTTTGTTTTAAGATCTTGCTGTGCTCAGACTTTTTATTGTTCAACGCGTAGCAGGCGTTACATTTTGTACGATTTAAGCCCACACTCCTGAGAAAAAAAAATTCTACAAGGATTATATGCTGGGGATAGTGCTTGTAGGGAACGTTTTTAGTAATGTATAGAACAATTACTATTCCATAGTACAGATTCAATGTGTAATACCAAATGATTCGTTAATTGTGTTATATAGAACATGAAAAGTCCCCTCATGATGAGAAGCAAAGAACCCGCTTTTGGTGCAATTTAAAACTTTTTTTCAGTTTGTACGCACATAGTCCATTGTTCATCAGTGGTTCGTGATTTTTTTTTTTTTTTTTCATGTAAACTAAACCATATTGTTTAACCTTCATCGCTTATATTACGTTTATTTCGACATGCCCAGCCATAATCGCATCAGTCCTCGTGCCACAAATCTCCTCACGTTATTCCCTGTGGGGTAGTAAATATTTAACTTTGATATTGTTCTATACCCACGGCACTGTGACTTGCAGACTTCACCTGAACTCACAAAGAGTCCTAACTCCCCAACAGTAAATAAAAGTTTTTTTCCGGTGAAAATAAAAAATCTGAAAAATAAGAAACTACTGGAGCTGTGGGGGATTTTGCTCAACTTTATGAGGGAAAGGGGGAGAGGACGAGACTACAACACAACTGAAGACAAATTCTTGCTTATCCTCGATTGTGAAGTTCTCACAAGAAACTTGCAGTCTATGGGACAACTGCAACTTTACTGCAACAAAAAAGTTATCAGAGGCATAAGCATATCCCAGAATATCGAATTATCTCAACGCAGAACGAAACCCTCAGCTGTGGAAACCTCACCTTATGATGCCAAGTCGGATTTTCAAACCGTTTCAGCTAGTTTTTTTTTTCTTTTTTAACCAAATTTCATTTGAAAATATTTAATCGCAAACAATCGTGTGTCGAGGTGGTGTTCTGCATCGCTTTGTGCGATACAAACATATTAAGTTAAATTAGACAACTTTTACACTCCTTGTCATGCAAACACGAGGGTTTTTTCCCCCCAAAACCTGTTACTTTCTTTTGGCGGCACAAACCATTGTAAGTGCTTGTTAAAGCCATCGAAGACTAAGTAAAAAGCCTGGAGAAAGTAAACATCAATTAAGACATTGAAAAAGGTGATTAATCTTTGCTAAGAGAGTCATATCTCTTTAAGGTTTACAACATCATTTGTTTTAACGTGGTGAAAACCGATAAGGTCATTAAACGCCCCCTCCATAAATCTTTAGAAATCTTTCCATTAACCTCGAAACAGCAAGTGGAAAGCAGTAGCACCAGTAAAGATCTCCCATACCGTGTCAGGTCAGTGATAAATAAAAGTGTTAAATCACCCATAATCATTGCAGTGTCGCCTGCAGTATATGTGCTCTTGGGTGTCGCATTCAAAACACACCAAAACGTACCGCATGTTTGAAATGACGCCGATAAAAGCTATATTAATGAAGGGTGGTTAGACACTTACTGGCAATGGTTTAGAAGCTTAAAATTGTGGAGAAAACAAGATTCAAGAAATTCAAGAGAATATAGCATTTATAAGCATGTCGTGATCAGACTTAAATTTCACTTATTTACGCAATAAATATTTAATATGAACTTACTGCACAAATACGTAAACATGACTTACATCTGGGAGTCATAAAAGTAGACTAAGAAGTGCGATGTGAATTGGTTACTGCTTAATTTAAATGTCTGAAACATAATCATAATATAGTGTAATATATAAAACTATTAAAATATTATGCTAATGTAATTCATGCCTAATTAAATAAACTTATGTCAATCAACAGTTGGGTCATCCATAACAACGTTCAGTATGATGAATGGGTATTTTCTATTAGCTAATTATTTCAACGCAAGTACGTAAAATGTATTTATGGCGACATGATCATTGACTAAAAAGCTTCACTCTCCAAGCTGAAAAGCTTCCCTGTTTAGCGCGTTGATATTTCAATTATTCCACGAGAAGTATTTTGTCACGCATGTTCTTGTGCCCTCCCTTACTCGACCGTAGCTCTAAATATGAACTATTTCCAAAGAACTAAACACTCTGCAAAGTTAAAACGTCACTCTTTCTCCACTTTTATTCGGGAGTACTCCACCAGATCACTGTCAGATCTCTATTTGCATAATTATATGCTCCGGTCTGAAGAGGAAACTAACCCCCGCATTTTACGGGTCACCTAACTGCAACAATCAATGTTTTATCACGTCTGCAAAAGAAAACCTTAGAAAACTATCTTAAGAATCTCGGAGGATTTTCTCCCTCACTCTCTCGCTACCACTTTCTCTCTCTCCTCGCCCCCTCCTCTCCCTCTGTCCCCCTTCTCTCCTTCAACCGCGCGCGTAAAGAGTCTTGATCCAGTGAAAATGTCGTTATAAAAGTAATGCAAGCGAATTCAAATTCTATACGTTGAGTAAGTCTGTCTCGTAAGCATAGCGACCTACCCAGAGCCTTGATATTGAGTGGAGTGTCTAGTCTCTGCAGAGGAATGTAACGTTTTCATTAGATATTCATGGGCCGACGGTTCCATTATCCCCAAAGATGAATAAAAAAGTACTGAACTGCTATGTCTCTATCTGCACTAGTCAATGTAGCCCGCCCTATTGAGTTAACAATCACATCACTTTAACAAAGTGTGTTCTTTACAATTGGTGATGAACATTCTTGGGTAGTAACTACACTGATACCCGTATACATGGAAAAAACCTTTATGCTCAGTCAACGCAAAACATTTCAATGTGTCAACTTTACACTGTACGTTTCACATAGTTTAACTTGTGTACTAAAATCCGCTTTCATTTTTCTCTCAAGCTAACTGTTGTCTTTACTCATAAAAATGTTCTAAATAGCACCAACAGATTTTTACTTGCAATCATCAGGGATCCTTTTTGGTACAATGTAGAGCTATAGAACCGTGAATGGTTCTGCACAAGACTATCAAACCATTAATAGTTCAATGGTACCGATTTGCTATTGGGTTTTATGTAGTACCATAAAAGTATATGAACCCGTTCTGGCCTTTATCAGACGCATATAGGTGCGCTGAAGGTTTCACTCAGGATAACCGTTGGAATCCGCTTGGCCTTTAGATCGATACATCATGACACGCCTCAGCGAGAGGCAGATCTGTGCGAAAACAAACGGCTGTGTGGGAGGTCAAAATGGTCCAGAACCGGGAAATAACGTACAGGTAAAAGAAATCGGTTGCATAGCAGGACACAAAGTGGGATAGGATTAACACGCACTTAGACTGCTCAACATAGAACCCGGTACACGTCCTGTACTAGGCCGGCACGAGCCACGGTGTTCTTCAACCAGTATCATATCCCTACAGCTCACAGACAAGCAGAACTTTTACACATACCATTGAGTGAGTGCTGCTTTACAGCTGTGAAGAATGTGGTAAACTACATGTGCTATTGAATCACCCATATCCACGATTTGTAGAACAGAGTACAACTTCTTTCAAATTATTAAACAACTCACACACAATCCTATGTGCTCTATAAGAAGGAAAAACAGGGTGAGAAATCTTTGAGTCACTTATATTTGGAATCAATGATGATTTCAAATGGGGAAAGATATCAGCTCAAAACTCAGGGGATTATTTCACAGATTAAATTCACATAAAATCGGGTCTGGGCGTCCTTAGATCAATTACAGTTTTAGGTTGATTTTAGTAGCTTCGATTGAACTTACACTGGATGTCATTCAACCCTTTTGTCACCTGGCAAATATATATGACAAACTATATACCTGGAACATGAAAAATACATGGTCTTGTCAGACATCTTGACTGACTAATGTGACAGTTACTCTAGCTTCAGTGTCTGTTAACATTACGTAATTTTGTGTTGAGTCTGTGGGTGATACTATTTTTTGAGATTTTGACATTTGCACTCAACAACCACTGACAGCTCCAGTCGACATCTATGACCGCTCTGCGAGAGCTGGGTGAAATTTCGAGTAACATGAGTCATGTTTCGAGGCAGAACACGTTTAAAAAAACAGGGCAAAAGGAAATATTTTCTGTAAGACGTAAAGAGTTGAGGCACACTTCTGTTATTAAAACTCCGAGTCTCCGAAGAATTTCAAATTACCCGCACTGAAATTTATCTGTCTGCGCCTTTTCCACGCGCATTGTGCTGCCCTATAATGTGAATGGATCTGAACTATTGAAATAGCCGTATTAGGAGTAGGAGTACACTGTTTAAAGGCAAAACAGCTTTGATCCTACAAGCACATGAACCAACAACCTTCTGGTATGCCCTGCTCCGCATGCTACCATTGTACGCTAAAACAATTTAGAGTTGTATCGGCTCAGCACAATTGTAAAAAATTATGTTCATTGTGTTCAATCCACGTTTCACTATTTTGCGCAAAATATAAATGTCCTGCAGTATTTGCGTAGGTAGACACCAGATTCACATTTGTTCTGGTTCTAATATCTAAAATAAATTCACCTTAGAGCGACAATCGTGGGAATAGACTACAATGAATTGTATGAATGTAATGACCCATGTAATCTAGATTTTGGATAAAGTTCGAGTATCGTCATATTCGGCACGTCTGGACACAAAAAGGCAAAAGCGAAAATGAGAAACTTTGATTGTATTCCTACTATTACATTATCACATGTGTTTAAAATAATAAACTATTCCAACAATATAAGAATATAAAATTGAAATGTATTAAGTACCAGCACAATGTCGTATGAAACATTTTCCTCAGTATTTAGGAAATATAGTGACACTCAGATCGATCCTAGAGTTTGCCTGTAATTTATGCAAAAGAAAAACTTTTTTTTTTTTTTTTTTTTTTTTGTACAAAGGCTAATATGTGAAACCAAGTTGGACATTTTCAGATGGATATTTGGATTCGTTTTATCCAACCAGGAAGTCTGGTAATTCTAACTGATACTTCCTTCGAAATGAGTTCTTGTTTTCATTGGCTTTTCCCATGACGATACAACAACTGCACGCAAGCATGTTGAACTTACAGCATCAACGAGACAAAATATTAAATTAAATATTAGGTGAAGCTGATACTGGGATACAGGTAAGAACTTGTAACCAAAAAGTATTGATTTCATCCCATATGTTATGTAATTTAACTGGCAGGCAATAATAATAATAATAATAATAATCATCATCATCAGAAGATAAGTGATCCAATAGCGCTTACTAGATTTGGAAACAAACAACTGATATTGACCAAAATGATACCTGTGCTCCAATTGGCTCAGCTAAGAAGCCCACAGTCTCTGATCAAATACATAAAGTAATTTCACATTCGTCATTTCTCGGATAATAACGTGAAGTTATTGGAATAATTTATGTTTTTAATGTAAAATTATGATTCTGCCATAAGAGACCAAAGACCCTAATAACAAACATTTTAGAGATATATCAAAAGGAGATATAAAAAGGATGTCTATATCTGATGTATCTTGCCCGTCAATCCATTGCACGGGCTATATAGTTCTTTATGTCCTTTGAATTAAAAAATACATACAAAGAAAAAGCTCTCAAAGCAGTTGGGGACTGTGCCCCTACTTTAAAACGTTTTCTAGAATCTTTAACATGACTACAAAACAATGACCATGACTGTGACGCTCGCATTTTCAAACTAAGTATTTTAAAGACACATATTGACTCCCACACACATAGACTGTATTTTATTCAATGCGTGGAAATGTCAAAATATTGTTTCAGACTCATATAAAGTTAGTTTCCCTTTGACTGAGATGGCTTTATCACAGATTTTTACCCTATATCAGCAGGCTTGAATTAATTCTAAAATAATATATCGTGTACAATCTAGTAGGCTACAACACCAATAACTCTCTGTCACGAGAATCCTCTACGTAAATTGTCCGTTAGGTGTGCCTGGGACAACAGACAAGTAGGAGCTTGAAAATGTGTGATAACAACTGCACCTGGATACGCGGTAAGGAGTTGTAAGCAATTCTATTAGACGAAATTGGATATTAAAGCAGTTGCTAAATCCTGACAGTACTGTTCATTGATTTGTGTAGCTAGCACTAGCTAGTAATATGCCGGGGCGAATTCGTCAGGTGCGGCCTTCACTTAAGTGTGGAGACTTGTCAGCCCATGTGGTTTTCCTTTGAGTTCACACGTTAAAAGTGTAAAATATAATATTAAATCACACATTCTAAATGGGGTTCTTTGGCTGAACACGTTCCTTTGAGGCCAAACACTTGGCTTGTAGGAGGTTGCCGCTCCCTCCAGAGTAAGAACCAAATTATTGCGGCGCTGAGATATCATCGCTTCCACTGCGCGTCTTCATTAAGAACGCCCCAAAAGATGAGGATCTAAATTAAGTTATTGCCATCCAGTGAACCCAAAATTAGCGAGGCTGCCTAGCCTCCCGTCAAACAGGTTTCTGTTAAAAACGCACTGACAGGGAGAAGAGGTGGGGAGAAAGACGAGGCTGAAAGAGCGGGGAATTGGACAGAGAGATTGACAGCTGTCGTTCTTTAAATACGCTTTATGGTTACTTTCTCTCTGTTGGGATGAGTCTCTGTTTTAATCTCTTCGGCAGCTACTATATTAACCCCATAATGCCCCCTTTTACGCATCATCCCTCCTGTCCATTGAAGCCGTTCTCCTTCTTCTTTTCACGGCTTTACTTTGTTCCCCTCTCGTTTAATTTCTTTATCAGCTATTCAAATAAAATAGAAGTGTCTTTTTTCCCTCGACAACTGTCCCTCTGTCAGCCACCCATCAACTCTTCATCCAGTTCTTCTACCTTTTCTTCTGCCTTTGTGTCTGTAATTATTGTGTTTGCTACCTGACTCAGCAAGCGCTTTGGTGGGATTAGACGGAATTCTGAAGTAACCTACGCCTGGAAGTTGTGAAGAGGTGATCACAGAACAGAGTGGATTGCTCCACCTACGCGCCTGTGGAAGAGCGGTCTGTGTAGGTCCATGACAGCAGAAAAAATAATCATGAATTTTATGTATTTCCCACGGCAAATCTCTCATAAAGTCAGAGATTGACTGATTTCAGCCCATTGGGATGGATGTCGTAGTTTCCTCGCTGTCCATGAAACATTTTTCCCCCAGTCCCATTCAGATCATCTTGCCCTTTGCACTATCTATACTTATCAACTGATCTATTTATTTATTCGTTCATTACTTCTGAAACTCCCTTGTTTCCATTTCATTTCTTAGAGAATTAATTTGTTCCAACATGTATTCTGTGCTACTATACGATACTGAAATAAGTAGTTTACTAACAATTTAATAGCTGCCAGAAGACGACCAACCATTATTAAAACTAAAAAGGTTGATATTAATTGGTCATAAATGTCATTTGAAACTTCAAAGCCTAATGGAACTTACAGTGTATCATGGTCCTTCTCGTAGGGGAAACAAAAATAAAGAAGTCAGTCAAAATGAAATATATGTTCTTATATAAACGATTTATCCTTTAGTTTTGGAGAGATTCTTTCAGAAAGTATAAAAAAGGTTGACAAATATATTATTTTTTCACGTAAAAAAACGTTTATATGTCAAAGCCTCCTGTGAACTTATTATTTGATTTCAGTAACTGATGCACCGTGTTATAAAAATGAAAGTATTTGGCAAATTATCAAAGTAATTCGATAATGCACTGAACAATAATAATAATAATGGCGACGATTGTATTCGTAATAATAATAATAATAATAATAATAATAATAATAATAATAATAATAACAACAACAGTTTGAAATATGCATACACTATGAGTATAAAGCCAACCCGTTGAGAACGGTCAACAATATTAAAAGATTTTTGAATCACAAAGTATGTATTTTCTCTTTTTTAATTAAATTATATTTTAGAGCGTTTGTAAAACAGTGATTTATTTTAGTTGTTTTAGCAACAGTGTTGGTCTTAGCATGAAACAACGAAGCAAATTTTAACCAAGAGAACTCCACTTTTTTTCTCTTCTTCTTTATGTATTTCTTTATTAACATTCATATATATAGTAGGGTTTTAAATAGCCAAAAGCTGAACCATATTAATAGAAATTGAATCAAAATGGAGAATTATACAAAATAATCTTTAAATTCCTATTTTAAATGACCAATAAATTCTTTCTTTTTACGCTGTATCAAACTATTCCACTTACAGTTTTCACAAGATGATACTGTATGTATTTATTATATTTATCGATTTACATCTACATAGAAAAACAGCCCTTTAAACAGCGAATAACCGTCTGATGGTGCCTTGAATGAGGTTTAAAAACTGTCAGTCTACAGGCAGTCAAGATTGTATCGATTTGAAACTTGCCCTGTCTAATTTGATGAAGGAATCCAGCCACCTAGGCGTAGTACCATGGACAGCGCTCTCTCTTGACCTTGAACTCACTCACTGCCTGGCTATTAAATTACCCCCATCTGTGAGAAACTGTAAGCCCCGAAGAAAGTTTTCATTTCCAGTCTGATCTTCGTGTGTTGTCATTATCTACCCCCTCTCCGATCTCTCCATTTTTGTTCAAAATCAAGACGTTAGGGTATTTAGTGAAACCATATCGCGGGATTGTTTGGGTTTTTTCCACTAAAAGGGACCGAACCTATATAAAATAACATTAACCCTTACGTTAACCAACATGATTTCTACTGTAGAAACACTGGTGTGTTTGTATATGGGAGTGAAAGTTATTTGGGGTCCCCGTGGTTCTATATGTTTTACCTGTGTTGTTCACTTCAACTGTAACAGACATGTTTTTGGTCTAAAACTTATTCCGACAGAAAGACTGAGATGAAAAGCTGGACGGGCGAAACGAATGCCAAGTTGAAATTGTTGAACAACCAAGTCGCCGTTTTTTAACTGAGAAAACTTAAGGTGTCTGCTAGGTTGTCTTCAATGCATAGCTTAGTTAATCAGTGTTCAGGTCCATTCCATTCACACACGCGCACACGCACTCACACACACGCACGCACACACACATACACACACGCACACACACACACGTAAAACATCCTCTCCGTTCGTTCTCCAAAAAAAAAAAAGAGAAATTCCAAAGTTGATTCGGTGTCAGAGAATTTCTTCAGATAAACTTGGAAAGGAACCGAAGCCGCTCTGATAGAAGGAGGATTTGCTGTTGGGGAGAAGCTGTTTGATGGAGCTCTACAGCATTGAGACAGCTTGTTAATTAAAGCCCCTGGAGATGGGCCTCTGGAGCCACCGTCCATATCAGAACGTTGCTAACTATACTGACAGCGAGTTTCTTAACAAGCAGGCACGCGGGCAGCTTTGTACCTTGTTCATCAATTCCAAGAATATTTTTTTTTTATCACGCGCTTGCAGTGTGATTATTTAATTAATTTGAAATCCCATAGCAGTGTTGAAATTTCTTGTTTTCTTATTTCTATGATATAATTAAAAACCTGTGGAATTTCACTCTCATTCGATGAAAATGATCCAAATATGTTCGCCAATTTTCACGTCCATTGGTATTAATCATATAAGTGCCATAATTGAATCATACACTCCTAGCGACAAAATAAGCGGACTTGCAAATGTAGGAGAGTCGAATGTTCTAAAGCCAGTATTCCCAACCTGTTTGAGTAAATGCTGTTTATAACCCTGAAGAAGATATCTTTTTCATGACAATTAACTTTTTACCTCTTGGTTATCACAAATGTATAGGAAAATATGTAATATTGTTCTCATGTAGGCTACTCCAGGAGTTTCCACAGAATATAGGCTAAAGATCTTCGGCATGTGCATTACAATAATATCATAGGTCAATATTACTACCCTGCCCAAAATATAAAACAAATGAAAGAATGAAGGACTGCATCAATAATAAATACTAATAGGATAGTAATGATCTACTATGATTTCTAACTCCGTGTTATGCATTAGAAATACATTCACAGACCAGTTTCAAAAAGGTTTCAACAGCATTATATCTCCTTAACTGGACTTATATTCGCCACTTGCTTTGGGCGTTCTGGCGAAACTTTCATTTCATAGGCATAACGATTATGGATAGCTTCATATATGGAAGAAAATAAATAACAACAAGCAATAACCACGGAAATCATAAATCATAGGCCTACAAAGGTGAAATATTTACATTTACAAAAAGTTAAAGCCTACTTTATTTTATCCTGAAGTGGACTATGTCATTATGGGCACAAATTAGCACTGAAGAACACAACTGAAATATAGAAGACAGTAATTTATTTATGGCCTTTCATTCCAAAACAGGTCATCCACTGCTAAATTCGAATATAAATCCATTGCAGTTACCGGCCGCTTTAAGAAAGTGCAACTGAAAGGTATCGAGCTATTCTACAAGCTCACCTGAGATACCAAATAATCCGATAGGGGGTGACGCAGACAACATATAGCGCGCGCGTGTGTGTACAGCAAATGCTGTGATCCCTTGTTAAACAACCACTTACTTTCATATTGCCTGTTCTAACTTGTAACTAGACATCAATACAAACCCACACACGAAAAGGAACAAGAGTGTAGAGTATTCATGAGTGAATTATAAAAGTTTACCCCATTTTTACTGTTGCATGTAACGGCTCCTGTTCGACAGTGATTACTTGCTGAAAACCTGGAAGAAAGGTATACTCTGTCCTCCCCTGCAAGCATACGGAAGCCTGATTTCACCTGGTAGCGTTTCTGTTCTCCAGAAGCGCTAAGATCACATATTTGGTAGATGCCTCGCATCTCAGTCTTTCTGTCTCTCGGTCGGTTTATCTAGGAACGTCAAAGGCGGAAAAGCGCATTTCTTGAGCATATGCCAAATGAATTTTGCCTTTTTGGAATTTATCAACAAATGAAAATCTAAAAAAAAAAATACTAAAATAATTCAGAAAATGAACAGCATCGTCATCAAGAAACAGCAAACGAGTACCCTCGAGTTCTTTGTTTAAATAATTGGCAAAATTATTTGTTGTTATTTGTTTGGTTACTTTGTTAAAAAAAAGATCAAATACAGTTTTTTTTTCATCTTAAGAAATTAGACTGCCACAGCTCAAAGCGCACAGGCAAGTAAAATGTACACGCAATAAAGAAAATAGCTGAAAAACTAGAACAAAGAAATCGAAATAGAAATATGGAACTGGGCAGTGTACAAATAATATACAACTTAGCATTATGGAAAAATAGTGTCTAATATATAATAGTATAATAATAATAATAATACCAATAATAATAATTATACACGTAATAATACACGTAATACTACTACTAATAATAATAATGTTCGTTTACCACTGTTATTTTCTTCGATTGACCAATTTTTGTTTGCACAACAAAAATATCGTTACTATTTTCCCTTGCCTTCTTACAGCCTGACCTTTACTCGGTTATTTTCATTGTATTGTTAGAAAACAATGTCTAGCTCGTATTTATTTTTAGTTTATAATTTCACCATTATTAATTAGAATCAGTATCTCATAGTATGCGAATAAATTAGACTGACAATTAGACACTGTACATTAACATCAATACATTGCCATCAAACCCTACCATCTGTATACGTTTAAAAAAACAATATAAACAGTTATATTGTTAAACATGTGTATGCATAATTAACAAATATTACAATTTTAAAGCGATTCGTTTTCCTGTAATAAATAAAATAAAGAACAGTGTTATTAACTATATTTAATTTTATATAACAATAAAGCCATTTAAAACTTTATTCCAACTGCATCTAAATTAAATGAATATAGGCGGACATTTTAAGTCCAAAAATGTTGAAATCGCCGAAGAACAGAAGTAGAAACTGTGATTGACTATGTCCGTTTGGCAAAATCTAGGAGAAAAATGTTTGTTCTTCAGTCACAGGGTCCCAGCATAGAGAGCGCCATCTAGCAAACAAAAGTAGAAACAAACAGCTCCAGACAGCCTTTACCGGGTGCACTGGAGCCGTGAACAAAGGCTTGTTCAGAGAATACCAGACGGTGTCTTTTAGAAAGTTTCTACTTTCAGAAGTCCAGATTTGAAGTGCTGTGGACAATGAATCACAGAATAACACTGTTATAGAAATAATAAAAAGAACACAGCATGAGTCAACCCTCGCATCTGGCAAGAAGTGCAACAAATTAATAAAAAAAATCTAAACACACATTTCAAAATATTGCGAATATATGTTTTAAATGACCATCTTATAAGAAAATGAGACTACAACAACAACAAAATACACAAAATCCAATTGATCCAGATCCTGCTATATGGGTATGGCGTCTAAGCAGGTATCCTGAGTGAGTTTCTACACAGATAAATTGTTAATGCGTTCACCGTGGAGTCGGTTTTTTATATATATATATATATATATATATATATATATATATATATATATATATATATATATATATATATATATATATATATCAGTTTAATACTCGATGATGACAAGTTGTTAAATTTTAGGAATTATATGCACCTGAACTAGTTCATATGCGGGTAGAAACTGAGAGTGTCAATGGTTAATAAGTCCATGCCTGTCCGATACCCCGCATTATATTAGGTTATATGTCTTGGTTTCAAAACGGTCAAAACAGGCCTTTACAGTCACTACGAAAAGTAGTGCTGGTAGTAGTATACCAGTAGTAGTAGCAGTTAAAGAAAAACGAGGAGGATATTAATGGTCCATACCAATGAATTCGGTACATGGATTACATGAAGCCTCCATTAAATAATATTATTTACAGCCTGCCAAATAAGAAAGAATGTCGAGACTCTCATTGAAAGTTATTTCTGATGCATCAAATTAAATACTCTGTTGTCTATACTTTGGTGCTATACCTCTGGACTTACGTCGTCCTTATCTGCAGTGATGATAAACTACTAATAATGTTATACTTCAATCGTGCATAACCTGGATACACATATCCACATAACAAGAAACATCATGAAACAACCTCTGATTTGTATAGTTAATTTGACTGACACTATATTCACAGTTATTTAGAGCAAATGCAAGACTCATCAAGAGATTATTATATCTTATGTATTTTATGAAGCTCATCATATGACAATAATAAAATCTGTTCTACCTTAAAATATTCCTTTATTTTTATTTACCACCACATCTGGAAATATAATGAAATGTCAATATTACAACGAAACATGTCTAAATATTTACATTTTTCATATGGGGAGTGTATCATTTTAGTCGATTAAAAGCACTCCAAATCAGCATGGAATGATTAGCTTGTTCAGACGACACTGTTTAACTACTTTTTCATTAAATATTTTTAAATATCACATAAACACATTCCAATCATCATGTGTCATTACTATGATTTATAGTTCAATATTAAATATTTTCATTAGAACTCGGCTTGACAACCCCAGAGGATCCAGGTCTGAAACCTTAAGGTAAATAACGCCCTCTTTGATCGTTGTGATCTTAACGCCATACATTAACCAAAGCGAATGTTAATCAGATTTTTGTGTATCTGTGCACCCATTATTTCTAGCCTGTGGTGATGAACGCTGCTGTGATTTCTCAGATCCACTATTACTGTCATTTTCGGCTGTGGCTGTAGGATACTGCAATGTGAGGTAAGAATTTTTTCTTTAAAAACACAGGGGGGACTCGGAATCTTAGCATCTATATACCCTATATGTGAATCCTTATGTGCAACTTGTAGGCCTATATTTAATTTTTGGTCACATGAAGAAATATACTATTTTTGTGTTTGTGTCAGAGAGAGAGAGAGAGAGAGAGAGAGAGAGAGAGAGAGAGAGAGAGAGAGAGAGAGAGAGAGAGAGAGAGAGAGAGAGAGAGAGAGAGAGAGAGAGAGAGAGAGAGAGAGAGAGAGAGAGAGAGAGAGAAAATCCAGTTCAAGGCGATTCAATTCATTGATTATTCCTAAAGTTTGGAAAACTCAAATACCCCCCTTTATTTCACGTTGTTAGCCTCACCCACGCAGCAGTGGCTGTTGGTATGGTCGGGCGAAATGCTGAGCGGCAAGGATGTGGGTTTTCTGTTTTACTTCATTTGAGCGAATTGATAACAGGTTACAGTACCATCACACTGTTACTCTTGCATTTTGTTGGAAATCATTATTTATTTAAAAATTAGGATTTTAAACAAGTTATTATGCAGTAGCCAATGTGATGACTAATCAATAGGCAGACGCATGTGCCACCCCCACCCCACACAACACACACACACACACACACACACACACACACACACACACACACACACACACACACACACACCCCTGTATGTCACAGTCGCCACCACACGCACAGGCACTAGAGTGCTACATCAAAGAGACACCAAGAAATGCATGTGAAATTTGCATTATTGGTCTTCGAGAGTGCAAGCTACATCAGAATCAGCCGAGCTACACGGCCGCATTATGTTATTTTCTTTCACAATGATTCCGCCTTTTCTGTGTGATGCAAGTCCCTTTTTCCTTTGGACTGAAATGGTTACAATTTTCCGAGTGCAGGCTGGTAATTGAGAGTTTGCGTCTGTGCGCCGGCTATCTCCTGCTTGAGAGAGAAGGAGTGAAGATGTGACAAGGTGCATTTGAAGAATGACTGGCATTGCAGGCCTATGCCTTTTCTTCTCCACAAACGCACCCGCCTTCATATAAGATCTCCCCTCCCGTCACCCCCCATCACAATTCTGCCACCCCCCTCCATCCTTGCATGAAACAACAGCTGACCTCTTGGACTCTGTCCACTTTCCGTCCGGTTTTAGCAGTGTGGGCTTTCCACCACCAATTCTCCACCTTCCATCTATCCAAATAGGATGCCCGCTAGTCATTACTGATATCATCAACAAATGCAAATGAACTTAGACGTGGTTTGAGTGGGGAATGGAAGCTGGTGAACAAGGAAAAATGAAAAATATTACAATAACTGATATATTTTGAATACCTACGAATCCTTGAATGGATCAAACCACTGTGCATCCACATTGCCACGAAAATGCATTCTCCGTTTTTAGAAAGAAAGAGGGAAAGAATGAAAAAGGGGATCTGAAAACTACCGAAATTCACCCATTCAGATTAAGAGCGTTTATTTCTGCTTGGCCTTTGAAGAGAAGGGGTCGTGTCACTCAGAGAGAAAAGGCCATTCCGTTAACCCGCTCCTTTTTTTACACTCACAACAGTGCTCCCTCCCCCTCTCTCCTGTCTCTTATCTCCCATTCTCTCCGACCGACCCCCACCTTTTTTTGCACACACACACGCGCGCGCGCGCACACACAAATTCACCAGCAAGCCAAGGCTTTAAGGCAACATACAGAAAAGATTAAAGATTTGGCTTAGTTAACAAGCAGAAGAGGCACAACCATAATAATCAGAGCAGGGGTATGTAGGCCACAAAGTGCTTGCGAATCAGCGAGCGAGGTCCACCGTGGAGCGCTCTGAGCAATTTGACCAGGGGAAAATGTTTTATCGACTGCTTTGCGATCAAAGCCAAGCGTTTCTTATAAATGATATTGCTACATACAAGTACACACATACATGCATATGTACCATTATTATTTTTAAGCGATATTCACCAGATGCATGTGGAATTATTAGAATGAACAGGCTAAATGTCACACTTGTCTTTTTTTCTTATCACTGAATTAAAGCAATTACAGTTATAATTAATCTTTGTCATTAAATGTTCTGTTCATTTGACATTTCTGCGGTTTTGCATTGCATTTTTGCAAAGCGCACCGCTATTGCAAATTTGTGCTTTTCTTCAACGAAGTGTCGGTGAAGTCGTGCATGATGTTTTGATGGATGGAGCTGAATACGACGCAAAAAAAAAAATATATATATATATATATATTTGCCGAAACAAAGAGGCCTACGCGAGGTGGACCACAATTTACAAGGAAAGACGGAGAGACATACGATCAGAATAGCATGCGGAAAGCCAACGCAAGAGTGAAAGAGATAATGCCTCTGTCAAGACTCGTTCCATGAAAAAGGGATGAAAAATACCCCCTAACAAAACGTTTCAGCCATTCATTATAGAGGAAAATAGACGCCATGCTGAGAAATTAGGTAAATAAAAACTAAATTAGAACAATATTAACCACAGAATCAGTCATTAAGTTCAAAGCCTGTCTGCTCCTGTGCACTGTGTCATCATTGCAAATTTGTTTATTAATGGCATTGAGAACGTTAATCCCTATATATTTATACAGGTATCTTTACATGTATACGGACACACACACACACACACACACACACACACACACACACACACACACACACACACACACACACATGGTTGCGTGTGTGCGCGCGCGTGGCAAAATATCCTAAAGATGAGGATTCACATTTGTACCTTCATATATCAGCAGTGATTGTAGGCAGCACAGGTTCATAAAAGATTTCCTTGGCAGACTTAATTTGAAGAAAGCAGATGTAGCTTTTCCCCCGAATCATTTTATAGTGAAGTACATATGTAACCTTGGAAACACTCCAGAACGCCTCTATTATTTGCTAAATGACTGTTAGTTGAGACATATTAATCTCCGCACAACCATGATATAAATTACGTGAATAAAACAGCATATGGAGACCCAGCAATACTGCCACAATAAAAAGCAATATAAACAGCCCAACTTGACTAACACAAAGAGAAGTAATGACAGGGATAAATAAATAAATAAATAAATAAATAAATAAATAAATAAATATTCTTTATACATTCCTACATTCGCCCATATCAATCAGTCTACCACATACGTAAGCAATTACATGAAATACAGTGCAAACTCACAATAAGTACTAGGCTCAGAAATGTTACTCATTTACTCATGAAGTAGCAAATAAAAGTATTGCACAACGGAATAACTCATTCAACGTGTAATAAAGCAAGCGGCCTGCCCACAGAGGACCTCTTGCTTAAAGCCCTTTTTTATATGTTTGTGCTTACTGACCAGCTATACGATCTGTAAACGTGTCTCTGCGTACTTTTATATTAATCCATGATCAAATGCACTTGGATTTGGGGTCATGTTTATGGAGCTATTTTCTTTCTCATATAAAAGCAAGCTTCATACCAAATGTTGGGATCCTGGGGATGAACGTGGGATATCATATGGTGAGGGCCAAAATGGATTTTAGCATAAAATGCTGGAAATATGAAAAAATAAGTCACCAATAAATTTTGTCTCAGCATGTAGTGTAATTGCAACAAAATGCTCCGGAGTAAAATTGAGGACTTCGCTAGCTGTGGTGGCATAGTCACAAACCATCTGGTGTATATTACAGAAAGGCTGTAAATATTGCCGAAAAAGCCAGTAGGTTATCAGGTATGTGTACGGAGAATAACTGGCTTCCCATGTCTTGGGAGACCATGACTATGTGGGGGTCTTTTAACAACATGGATAAATGGCTAATTTTACTAGGACGAGTACTAGTCTGTTTTAGCTACTTTTCTCCTGCTCCTGGATCATCGTAGCTTGACATGATCATATATTATTTTGAAGGGGATTAAAACGAAAGTGGATGAGGTATCCACATTTTCAAGTATGTTAAATCTGATCATTATTTATTTACTGCCCACCATTTCCTGTGCCAAAACGCAACAGGTAAAGCTTCGACAGGCAACATAACGTTTTTCACCTCAGACAGAGGATAACTCACTCAGACTGACGAACTATTGTTAGAAAATTAACCTTCAAACGCGATTGATATATATTTAATATATATGTATATATTTCAATATATTACTGAAAGAGGGTTCCCGTTATTAACTACAACGCCAAACGCGTGAATACACACTCCAAAAGTACAATTACTGAACTTCGCCTACTATCCTTATAGTCCTGACTCAGTTACCTCTTGCTTCACGCGCTCTCCCTTTCAACGCAAACTTTGCTTTCCGATCTCCAGGGTCCCCTCTTTCCGGCGTCTTGATTTATTTCAGCTGAACATATACATACACTAAAAAATAGCACTCTCGAGTTTAAATGCCACGTGTTGATTAATTTGTTGTTAATGACAGCCAGAGTCAAACTCACTCGCACACAAGCACATCCTCTACGCTCTCACTCGCTCCCATTTCTCCCTCCCTCTCTCTCTCTCTCTCTCTCTCTCTCTCTCTCTCTCTCTCTCTCTCTCTCTCTCTTCTTGCTTAACCATTCACTCAAACATGCATATTACCGAGAGATAGGGGGGACAAAATCAAAACAAAAGTCTTACTTTTTTGGCGAACCTCCTTTTAGCCGTTGAAGAGGAAAACAGAATAAACTTCATTTGCAAATAGTCTCTTCATGTAGGCTATTTTACGTTTTGGAACAACAATATGTAAAACTCAAACAATTCGCTTTAATTAATATATTTGAGGGTCTCTCCCATGTACCCAAAAGCTTTGAGCGTAGTGTAAAGCAGATTGAGACATATCGAGTTCCCTTTAAAAGGATCATTTCATGTGGGAGGTTGGACACAAAGTTTGGGCTCGTGACTGGCATTCCGGAGAGACATGCATATCTTAAAACAACAAAGCGGCAGAGAACGGGGCTTTGGAGGGGGGAGGCGAGGGGACTTGGAAAGAAGTTACTAACTGATAAACAGCTGTCATTGTTCGACAAGTTCGACATTTTGAGCGTCTACATATGTTTATCAACACCTTTCACTAGACTTTTGTATGAATGCTCCCTAGTGATGATAAATTTAGCAATATAATAACACTTTTAAAAGTCCTTATACTGACACATTTTCACTTTGTGGTTGCGAACAGACTTTTGGACATATTATCGCAAAGTTTTTTCCCCTCTGTGTGCACTTGCATTTAAATTTACATCCTTGAACCCATTTCAGAAATTTTTCCAAGTTTGTATCATCGGGTCTTCACACCTGCTTTCAGCATTCCAAGTGCACTTCCCTTTGCTTGGTTAAGAAAGTGTGGAGCTGCGTTTGGGGCGTCCCAAGAGGCGAGTATCCAAATCCACAGTTGTTTTGTTAGTTATTTGTAACACTGACGATTCGCTCTCAACGGAAGAACAAAAAATGCGCGCAGCACCAATGGAAGTGCCAGCTATTAGGAAGATAAAAAATAAATGTCAAACCTCAGCGTCCATTGCAACTATTAAATTTAGCTAATGAAATTATAGAGGGTAACAGCAAAAAATCCAGGGAATGTATATATCCCTTTGTGTGTGGTGTGTGTGTGTACGTATGTGTGACAGTAAAAGGAATTCACCCTGGTAATCCAGGGAATAAAATATATATATATATAGGAACAACCACGTGTTGTGAAACGTCTTGACTGATGCTTTGACAAATCTAAGCTACTCTGCTCTCTCAGATGAAACCGAAAAACCCCGGCCTATAACTATACATCCGTAATGCGTGCATTTGTTAGAGCGTGAATTTAACTTTTATTTTGGGAAAAAACTGTGACGAAAGCGATCCATTGAAATAAAAGATATGCAGACAAAAGGAAAAAAGTGTATCGTGTTGAGCCAGATATCTCTGTTAGTTGTCAGTATAGCTCCATGGGCAAGGAATGCTAATGAGCGAAAGCAGAGCGGGATGAAGTCTGGGTCCCCCCTCCCTCCCTCTCTCTCTCACACACTCTCTCTCTAGGGTGCACCATGTCTCGTTCCTTCTCTCTTTCTTTCTGGGAGCAGAGGGGATCGATAGCTGACCCGATGGTTTGGCCAATGCTTTATTTATCTGGCCGAGCAATGATATTATCAGCCTTGAACGTTATATACAGCAAACGTCTTCCTAAATCAACACAAAGGGATCGCTTACACAGCGATCTGTGCTCTCTGCCCCCCATACACACACACTCTCTCTTTCCCTCTCACACAGACACACACACGCGCGCGCGCGCACACACACACACACACACACACACACACACACACACACACACACACACACACACACACACACACACACAAGACATGCACACGCGGATGCACGCTCAATCTGACAAACACACACGCATACACAAGTGCGCATGCACACACATATATCGAAATAGGCCCGTATGCCACATTCACAACTGGGGATATTTTATAGCCTGTAGTCTTGGATTTGGTCCATGGCATTCAGCCTGACGGGGAGGTCTGTGGACAAGTATAGTACAGAATTGTACAGCGATCATTTAGATTGTTAGCAGCAATATTACTTCACTCTTGGTTGACTGCATGCTCGTCCATGTGTGCAGCCAAGTTGTGCAGCAATTTTGGTGACATAGCACAGCACACAATGCCACCCCATTGAAATGCATCACGGCTAAAGGTGACAATTCAGCTGGGTGGCATTTCTCAATTTTTTGTCATTGCTCTGAAAGTCGTGGTTGTGTGAGAAGGCCTTGCCGTTGTGACACATGTAAGGTACATGTCCAATGTATTATAAATGCCCCTTTTACATGAAAAATCACACGTTTTCAATACTACTCTTTCAGACGTACTTCTTCATTTCCATTATGCATGGGCAATATGTGAGCAACTTCTTAGCAATGTCTACAGGTCTTTATCGCATTTTATTTCCGTCATATTGACTGTTGTAGTCTTAATGTTATGTGGCACATAAAAAAAACATTTCGCCATTTGCAATGATTATACTTTAAAGCGTAAGATGAACTTCCATTATTTTCGACCACAGGCCACTGTTACTTTTTGGATGGGGATGCATGCGAGGTGTGGATCGCCTTCGCTGTATGAGGTTTTGAAAATAGGTTGCCTGACAAGAGGGGATAATAAATGTGACGCTTTCAGACGGATATCTCAAACGTGAAATCGCACCCGACTGCTTGTGTAAGCAAACAAATAGCCCCGTGTTAGGAGTCCCTCAGTTTGCAGTTTGATGAATGAAACACGACAAAGGTAAATGGTTATTTAACTCATTTAGGAGCAAAAGTTTGGCACGCCGAGTATTTCTTCTATTCACCAGCACATGCCACCGATATTTGCTTTGTCGAGCTATTGCGGCCGTTCTCAAGCAAGGTCACTAAAGGCCAGAAAAAAAAATATAAACTACAAAACATAAGATGAACACTGTAGCTGGCGATGACAACAAACCTCCGACCACCACCGCCGTCCTCCTCAAACTATTCAACAATGTTTGTTTTTAGGGAGCAAATAAAATATAATTCACACCGATTTTTAATCGATTTTTTGCCTCGGCCACTTTTAGTTCATACGAAACTGTTATTTTTAACCCCGAATAACAACCAATTACAGGTTTAAATGGAGTTTGTACAAGACGAAAACGTTTTCTTGGATCAAATGTTTTTACGTCTTTGCAATTGTCTAGGAAATGTGAGTAACACAACACCGATAGGTTTAACAGGTACCAACAAGACATGGGATTACATAATTTATTAACTATGTAGTTTTGAGAAAATTATTACTCGGTTAATTGGGAACACATGGCAAGAACTCAGTAAGTTTGAACTATTGCTTCACGTGGCATATAGCCTAACACTTTTATGTAGTGACTGAACGCTTTTAGCTCACCAGATAAAAGCGGTTATTCCACTGGGATTGTGAATATATTACTTAAAAACACGACCCATTTAATAGTAAGATCAACAATTTAGTTGCAAGCATCAGATATTCAATTAATAAATGACAGCAACGCATTCTATGTACCTACAGTAAATGCTAAACGGGGACAAACGACATTCGCCAAAATATAAATAAGTAGGTTAATAATTAAAAACATACAGAAACATACCATGCACGTTAACATTAGTTCATTCCCTGATTACGTTTTCAGAATGCGCCAAAGGCCCGCAATGATTTCTTAGCATTATTAAGATCACTAATATCATAGAAAGAAAATCTTAAAACATCGTGGTTCTCATTCATATTGGAACACATGCCGTAGACAAACATCGGTGAATTACGTACTTAAACACAACTAAATAAAAACAAAAGTGCATGGCACTCTGATTCGTCTATAAAACAAGCTGGTTGAACGTTCGCCGCAAAGTACATATTTTATCATTTTACTTTGACAGGAAACATAGAAAAGAGGAATCAGATCAGAATTAACATACAATATATACTTAACGTGTTTCAGTTACTTGTTTAATATTACTTTGGCGTTCTGTTGAGTCAGTGAGGGAGGGAATGTGCTCGCGTGTTAACATTCCGCTTGTTCTGTGAGGTTTAATTGCTGCTAAATTGAGGCAGGCCTGAAATTACTTTCACCGTTAACATAAGTATTTGCGCTTGTGTATTCAGTCGAACTTCTTGACAAACAAGAATGACAATTTCCAAAATGAAAAATAATGACAATCATAAAATAAATACATTACGCAGTGCATACTTCCAGTAGTACTAATCTTCCGGCATATGGAGACATTCATAAAAAATGGCGATGTCAGGATGGTTTTTATCGAAATTCTAGGAGACCAGTCAGATAATCTCGTAATCAGCGTGCGGGAATCTGAAGAAGAAACGTAAATTCTTAATATAACAACCTGCTTCTCGCTTTCTTTAACATATTTGAGGCTATTTGCATAGACGCAGAGCAGTATGGATGTCCCTGTGTGCAGTTAAATTGAACAGTTAATCTTTATGCGCTGCAACATAAGGTTTTGCCCCCAAAATGACACTTTTAACACTTGATATTGGTATTTTCAAGGACAATACGCAAAACAATTTTCAGCTATGTATATTTCAGGAGAGTGCTACTGCGATCTACCGCTAAACAAGAAATGTTGTTTATTAATTTATTCAGGATATTTAAAAGAAACGAAGTACAAAGGGTGAATCCCCAAACATTTTAATGATGTTTTTCTTCCTGACAGTTCTAAACATCGTTTTTGTACTTGGCTTTCCTACGAACCCTTACAAAGCATCACATTCAGTGTTCATATCGACTGGCTACATATTACAATACAGAGTTCCCAGACTGATCACATATATTACTGCTGCTTCGCAGTGTCTGCTCCTGCACCAAATGCCGCTTACGTCAATAGGAAAAGGAAAACAAAACCCAATGCAGTTTTAACGGGGGCGTCTTTGCTTCGCTGATGTTCGTTTCTCGGGATAAGATGTGGATTGGAAGATCCGCCTTAATTGATATGGTGGGGGAAATATCCCTCGACAGAGTGCATTCTCCTAGTGCTCTAGTGCTGTCTGGGAAAATATTAAACATTCATGCGCTGAAGCAGCTACGGAGGTTTGCACCAGTAGCAGACAACACAACCCAACAACGCAAATGCCCGGATCTGCACGTAAAGCGTGTTTCTTTGTGTTTCTATAAAATCCACATTTGTATTCGCGTGAATCCTTATGCAGACAACCATCACACTTCTAAACCACTTGGGTTATTTGCAAAATCACCCAGTACAGCATATGCCTAAACAAAGCAAAATACATGTATACACGCTTTCCTAAAGTATGCATGAAGTGTGGAAGCCAATGCTCTGTAGTTTGTTTAAGCGTCAGTAAAGAGCATAAAGGCTTTAGAAAGTGACCAAACGTTAATGAAGCCAACGTGCGGACAAGTGGCATGAAAAAAGGCCTCTCATCTTTTTTTCTTTTCTTTTTTTGGTTTTGCGCTTTTTAGGTTACCAAACCGCAAATCAGTACTAGATATTCTGTCTCAGTACTAGATACTCGTCACATGAAAATTCTTGAGAGCAAGACATTGTTGCCTATTTGTTTTTTTAATAGTACAGTCACCATCACACAACTCTTAACCAACGGGTCCTGCTAAAAGCTGTATAATGGAATAAGCAAATCGAGGCAACAACCAATAAAATCCAAGAAACAATGAAAATTTCAAGACGAAACAAACATAATGTATTTGAAATGATATATTAAAAGTGCTTTTGAATTTTCTTTTATGTCTTTTTTTTTTTTTTTTTTACTGATGATCGACTCCACACACTCATAACCAGGAAAAGTTTTCAGGTGTGTCCTCTCCTCAAAACGTCCATGAGATCACAAGTTTGCCGCTGAGTTGCCCGTCCATAGCATCAATTGGAAAAAAGTTCAACCATCAGTGATATTGTCATAGCGATTAGACTGTTTCTTATTTGTCTAACTTTCTTTATTTTTCTGTTTTAAATTCTCACTTCAATTTTAATTCTTGGAGAACATAGCTTCGACAACATATATCGCACTCATTATAAGAAGCAAAAGGTTATATCAAAAATTATTAGTATAGAATCACAGAAAACCTGGTTTAGAACCAGAAAAATACAAAACAGAGAAAGATACATTGACACAGGACATTTCTTATAATTGCTTGGAAACATTATTTTCCCGCTAGGTCTTGATTCTTTTTACTGCGCATACGATGTTTTTCATTTTATTTGTATTTTTTTGTACAAAAAAGAAAATAAAGACTAGTATTTTACAAAATGAAGAGAGTAGTTTTCTTGTGGATGAGAGAGGATTTACACAGGGGTAAGTCCATTTCCTTATTTTCTGTACATAATGTATTCCATCTCAGATTTCAGTCCAAAAAAAAACTGAAAAAAGAAAAGTCCTGTCTTCTACGATGTTCAGAAACGAGGTCCTATATATAGTCTTCTTGTTCGGGTTGCTTTTGGTCCTTTTACGTTCGTTGTCTTTTTTTTCATTTTCTCGTTCGGATCATTGGATGGACATGTAAGGCCAGTTGAAGCTGCTTCCGGATAGCAACATATCCCTTATGAGGGTTTCAATAGGAGTTTTACCTACCAAGCGGACGAAGAACAGCTGCTCAATTACCGATGAAGAGACGGTGCGGAGAGAAGGCAGCCGCAGCAAAAGCTTGCCAAAGCGGCTCGGCTGGTTAGGGTATTGGCTTCTCACGTATTCCTCTAGGGCGCACTGAGACTTCTCCTGCAGGCTTTCGATGTGCGCCGCATCGGACAGGCCACAAGCGTCTGAGCAGCCAAAACAGAACAAAAAAGGAACCCAGGTTATCATTTAACATTAGCAGTATGGGTTAGTATTAAACTGAAATAAGCAAACACGCATTCCCCTCTGTACTGTACGTTCTACATCACCCTAAAAGAGGAGCGACTGCCAAGCACCACAAATCACTATACTAATTCACTTGGACAGAAAATCACAAAAAATGTGCTCCCGCTTAAGCGGACACCCAGGCACGTGCACAAACCAATCAAAACAAAGAATAAGCTGCAAACGCTTTTGGAAAAAAGACATCTAAGATTCACCCGACTCTATGCTTCTTAGCTTAGCAAATAAATCACAGTAAGATTGGTATTTGCATTATTTTCATAAGCTACGGAAATGTGTAAACGTTGGACAGCAAAATAAGTATGTATTTCCACAATTGTAATAGGCCACATTTTAATTATTCCCAAAGAAAATACTCTCGACAATTTATATACCCGGTCTTTGTGGATGTGTCCATTCCGGCCTACCTAACACAAACAAGGCCGCTAGAAGCAATCAAATTTATTATCAGTAGTTAAGACAATATTCATGCTAAAAGAACATTAAAATAGCTATATATATGCGAAGAAGAGACTACAGTATCAAGATTTTCCTGGTGTAAACATGTAACTGTAAGTGATTTTGTCCTAATTGTCTTATGAAATGGAATACACATTTGTAAACTGAAGACCAATCGCGTAGCTCTAGATTGCCCCCAATGTTGCTCTGAAGGAAGCATGTTAGGCAGTCGTGATTGTTTACCTGACAAACTGTATCGCCTGCAGAAAACGTTTACGAAAAACACAAACATTACGGCATGTGCACCATCACATGTGCATACAGGGTTAAAACGCCATTGTAGCTAACCTGTAAAAGACATAGTTAGCCCTCTGAATCAGTATAACGTATTAAACATCAGACAATGGTATCCAAAAGGCTTTTAGGCGGATCTTTATTTCGCGGAGCTATAATTCACTGTGGTCAGACACAATAACCTTATGAACTTGTGAACTGTGCTGGGGCCAAGCAAAGATCCCAGAATGATTTACAATGACCTTAAACTAAGCAGGGTAGGCCATGTATGCAAATCCGTTTAGATTAACAGCAAGACTAAAGAAATAATAAGTAAAACAATTAATAGAGGCAAGTGTGTTTAAAAAAACTCACACCACAGAGTCATTCATATTGTTAAATGTATTGAGGACCATGAGTTCTTAAAAACGTAATGTGTTCAAATGTGCCAGAAAAGGATTCCTAGGTTGTCTGTGTCACTGTAGGCCAAAAACATGCAAAACCTTGGTATATTATTATATGGTTATGTGTGTGCTGGTAAAATGTAAAATTTTAATTCAATCAATGAACGAAAATAGCTACAATATGTAAATGGTTAAAATTGTATATATATGTATATATTAGTTTTAAAAAGTGCATACACAGCACACATGGTGTATACACTTCTTTTTTCAAAAATATACAGGAAAAATAGGACCTTATTAACCTACAACAAATTAGATTCCTTCATTGCTACCATGGAAACATGGTGCAATGAATATCTCAATGTCTTACCAGGGGTTTAAAGATCAACAAAAGTGATGGGAAAAAGTATGATTATATGTTAGGGCAAAATGACCATGATTCCATTGTTTGGTTTAAATCAAGGCAGCCAGTCAAGCACTGCAAAACTTTATAAAATAAATGTTTAAATAATTAAAGCTTTAACTTTTTCATGTAGTCAAAATCTGGGCTATGACCTTTCCTACACCATGTATCTGGTACATGCTCCTACTACTACTACTACTACTACTACTACTACTAATAATAATAATAATAATAACTTTAAAATCTAAAATCAAATGGACAATAATTCAAGTGCATTAATTAATGAATAATAAAAAAATCACGACAAGTAAGTCACAGAGATTATCTCGAATTGAAAAAATACACAATGAAGTCAACAGTCTGGAATAAAATAGCCTGGAATGAAGAAAATTTCATTAGACTGTCCTTTGGTGCGTCTGTGGGTGAGTACCTAAGGAGTGGAACACTAGCCCTCATATATTTATTCACTTCTCCCTTCTCCTTGCACATACTCACACACATAGGCTACATGTACATATACAAGCATGTTTATTCTAAAGTCATCATCTGAACCACACATGTAAGGTGTACGTCTACTAAAATGACAGCAATGTAAATAAGAGGTAAAAACGGAATAACAGAATAACGGTTCCCTTAAATTAAAAAAAATATCAATATTTCCCTATGGGCTTTCTGACCAACGTGCAACCTAGTCCACCAGCGCTTATAGAAATTTACGATGCAGTCCTCTGAATTAGCCTATATTTGGAGCGAAGAACTACGGGAATCTTTTAAAATGTATATAAAACTATTTTTTTTCATATCCTCAAATTCGGTGAAATTTCTAAAAATTCTAGAGCAGCTTCCAGGGATCACAGATCAAGGCTCTTCGGGTCTTAGCAAGGCCTCTTCACGTTCCCTACGCGGTCTATGTGATTTGTCAAAAGCTATAATATGTGGTTCTTGTCATGCTCTATTTATTTGTGAAATGACAACTATGACAGCTAACTCTCTTTTTATGAAAAAATGACGCTGTTTTAATTATTAATACCTACCCAGTTGTATAAACGTACAAATGTGTCTATAATTTCAAAATAAGCCGATATGTGTTTAGATAAATCACTAAATAGTCGAATAACCAAACTGTTCTTGCATCTTTACGTCTTTTCCTTAAAAAGCCAACGATACATAAAAATATATTTTGAAATCCCATGGGACGTTTTAAATGCAATATTTGCTTTTGTGTATACTATACTGTTAGGATGCAGGAGAATACCTCATCCAAAATACACATAAACAGCCACGTTAGGTAATAAGGATAACGCATACTTCCTCCAACGCCGGTTGAAAAATTAAAAACGTACTAAAACTATGTAACCGACTTGAACTATGAGTCCACATACATTGTTTCCTGCCTCTCACTTATTAATTAGACGGGACACGTGTTGCGTACACAGTCACCCTGACTACATTTTGCACTATCTGCAATATATTTCTGTTGAGACAATTACACCGTGCTCTGTCTTGAATAAAGGCAAAAGTTGAGAATTATATTTGGCTAAGTAGTTTAAAACAACGTTTTCCTTGTGGTATATGTACGACAAACAACAGTACAAACACTCCTGTGATCTATGTGATTCCTTTCTGAAATTGCAAGGCCCTGTGTATGTCGTTGCTTACAATGGCGTTTAAACATGATGTAAAATGTTTTAAGGAAAAAGCACAAGACAGAATTCTGAAAACACTTCACATATTGGGTGTACTTTTCTCTTCCTCCCTATCTCCCCTGCAAAAACAGGCCTCGTTTAACGGCTGGGTTAGCACTTACCTGACGTAAAGAGGACTATTGCTTTGATGCAGCTGTATTCTGCAGAATCGACGTGAAGAGCTTTGAGCTTCTCAACCTGCTCCTGGAAGATACGGATGTGATCCATGAAAGCCACGACCCGGTCCGCGGACATTGGAGAGGCGTGGAGGCCAGCCGCAGCAAGCAGTGGGGCCACGTGCAAGGGCATGGAGCACTGAGCCGCATTAAGCACAAACAACTCGCTCCACGTCAGCCTGAGAAGAGACACCTGGTCTGTGATCTGGAGATCGGGGAAGAAAGGGATGTTCCTTGCCCATTCCACAGCGCTGAAGAGCAAGCGAGCAGCCAGTTCACAGATGTTCTCAATGCCCATTATATTGTTGGGCTGCATGCATTGGCTGCCGTAACGGGAGGTCGGGTAAGGCTCGGCCCGGAGCAATAACGAGATGTATCCGGAGAGATAGCAATGACCATTCAGAGGGTCCCCGTTCGTCAGTGCGTACTGGCCTGGGTTCGGCTGGGTTGGAGGCATTCGTCCTCGCTGAACCGCTGACAAAAAGAAAGAGAAGGAGAGGAAATGTGCATCCAGAGCTTGTAAACATTTGAGTTTCTGTGCAGGCTGTATTTTCCATTTGAACTGCTTAATTGACATAGCCTAAGCCCTATTCTCTGTCACTTCCTAAGTCACCCTCTACACAGTCATAAAATGTATTAATTTGTAATTACAAAAATGTTATCTGTCGTGCAAGTATACATGTTATGCAAGTTGATACGCCATTCTAAAAAAGAACAGCTGCAAAGAATTCCAACCGCCAGCTTTTGTTATAAATTCTATTTGAAGTTCCCACTGCATCAGTCTGGCGTCTCACTGTTGTACTGTTTACCTATATATTTGTATGCATACATGAGGATAAACACACGCACATACACAGACACACACTTACATGCATACACACACATATACACGTGCGTGTTTGATTCGTAATAACTAAGTGTAATCTAAAGCTAAATCGATGAGAGTATGCTGTTCCCTTGACAATGCAGAAAAAAATAACGTGTGCGAAAATATTAGTGCATTTGATTCAATATAATAGGAGTAAACACTGTACAACACTGTAATGGCTAAATACAAGGTTTACTACAAAGCTGAAGGCAAAATGCAATCGTACACGCAGTTCTGATGGTTGTTCTCATTCGCTCACAAATAACAAAGCATAACGTAGACGAACTGAGTGTAAGCATTTAAGTGCTAAATGTTGTGATATTATAACCCTAGGAAAAGCACTACAGAATACCAGAATCTACTAAATTGTAGTCACCATCGACACGGGTACATAACGACTTACATAAAGCCAAAATGTTTGTTTTACATCACATAACAGTGGTTTTAAATACAGAAAGTATGTTCTTCTTGTGCGTCGTATTTTATTTGCATTTGCATATATTTTTAATTAAATATCCTGAACCCATATTTGAGCAGTTTCTGTTTTGAAGTTACTATTTTTCATTATCGTCGACAAGCGAGCATGGCACTCCATGGCCTTTGCTGAATCACATTAAAAAGCAAAACAAATCCCTCTAAAGTTCGGCACAGCACAACTACTCCACAATCATCTACAAGACTTGTCACACTATATAGGGTACCTGTTTACAGGCAGTATATGTAAGAATTCGGCAATGCCAGCTAATACGTATGTACATGCATGTATTAAAATGCTACTTTTCTATGCGTACATATGTCTATATGTTTAAGTAGTTACACGCACAGACACACACACGTAGGTAAGAGCTACGAGAATGTATTTAAATGCTATAAACGTTTAATATTTTAAGAGAATAATGTAGGATAGAAGACAGGGAGAAAGACATGGCTGACCGGGGGTTTACTAAAATGGATAAACAATGAAAAAGGCTACTGCTTTGTTACAAGACTTACTGGACCTAAGAAGCGATGCGTTTTTACAACACAGGAATACATGCGCGTTTCCTTTGTGCACAGCCTACGCACACAAATATACACACACACGCGCATGCATGGATTTGAACAGAAATTTACATGACCTTCATGGTAAATAACGCGCCGGTTTGTCTGTGGAAGTTGCGGATGTGTAAGGTTGCGTTAAAAAAATATATTCACCTTCCCGCCGCATGCCCACTTTCAAACACTTCTTCAGCCGGCAATACTGGCACTGATTACGATGATGCTGGTCGATAGGACAGTTCCGGTTGGCACGACATGTATACGTTAAGTTCCTTCGGACACTCCTCTTGAAGAAACTTTTGCATCCCTCGCAGGTGAACTGACCATAGTGCTTGCCGCTGGATTTGTCTCCGCAAACCACACATTCAATATGCTGTTGACTCTGTCCAGAATTTTGGCTCTGTCCCTTGTCGCCAGCAGTCCCTGGCGTTGAAGGGGGTCCTGGCTGGCTGGGGGTTTGCGGAGTGTGTGGTGCTGCCGACGCCGCCTGCTGTTGCTCCCTTGCCGGCTGAGCTGCTGGATTCGGGCCGCTCGGAGTTCCTCCGGCCACGTCTTCCTGCGGATCTCGCCAGACGCTAACTACCATTGCCATATCTCGGGCCCGAAAAGTGCTATAAAGCGAACTGATCGCTGGGATTTTGTAAGTGGAAAAAGAGGAAATTTCAGACACACGACTGTGCAAAGTCAAATCGAAGCAGGCGATCACATAGGATAAAGTGGGAGCATAGGACAATCAATACATTCAAAATACAAAGTGGCGAGAGAAAAAGGCACCCGATCAGGATATGCAAGTATCGGGAGGCCAGTTCCAATGTAAATTGCAGTCAGCCATTCAGGAACCCAATCTTGGAAAAAAAAGAGCGAACGAGAGGTAACAAATTACAGTTTGGTTTAAAATAACCAGTTACGGAGCAGGACCGATTCGCCGAGACGCAGAAATAAAAATGAAATGTATAAAAAAGCACGCGATCCAAAGTCTGGCGTGAAATAAATCCCTTCTTTATCTTCCTTGCTCCTTACTCCTGTCTTCTCTGGTGGAAGAGAGGAAAAAACTGAAGAGCGGAATTTTATGTCTATATTTTCAAAATAAAACTCATCTGGACCAACAAAACGGCGTCGTCGAAGTGCCCCTGTAGTTTCACCTCTCCAGCAGGAATGGAGCGAAAGAGAAAAGATAAAAAGAAAAAACAACAACTAATAGAATATGCAAGAAGGAGAGACCCAAAAATGAATGCGTTTAAACGGGAAGACCAGCAGAGCAATGTTTCCGAAACGAGGATCTGCGCGAATGTCTGTATATAGTGAACTTTGACACTACTATTGAAACTGACACGTTTCTATGGAGATCGCTGCGCCTTATATGGTGCTCATGTCAAGGAGCCAAGAGAGGGGCTGCTGGCAACTGATAATCAAAGGCGACTGACTGGTCAGAGCCCTGCATTGAGGAGGGGGAGTTGGGGGAGAGAAAAATGGGAGGCTAAGGTTAGCCAAGCCTCCTTCACTCCATTGGTTAGAGTCCTCGTTCCTTGCTACCTACGACTGGGGGTTCTGACAAGCACAATTTACATTGAGCTTGCCCTGCGCTGCTATTTACTTTGAAACCTGATTAGTATGGGTCGTCTATTGTCACAAAAGAGGAAGAAACCCTGGACAGAATAGCCAAAAAGAGGGGTAAAAAAGGGGGACATAGCTTGGTGCACGTGAAATAAACAAACGTGTGAGGTGAAAGGACTCTAACCGAGTCTCTCAAAGTTTGAGACGGTTTGTTTGAAGCTGCTGTCTTAATTATAAATGCTAATGCAATAGTCAATATTATTGCCCGAATCAGTATTTTACAGTAAGGAGAAATAAGCGTGATAATACATGTTATACGTACAAAAACACTCTTCTGAACAACGCAGAGGGGAGCAGCGCAGCGTTAACGAAGAAAATTAATGTCAAAACATCTATATAGCAAAAAAAGCAATCACTGTATACAGAACCAGTTTTGATAACAGTGGCCGGATCGGATTACGACGAGACTGCAAACCACGTTTAGAAACCTAACAGAAATGTTGAAATTGGTAACGTTTTACAAAAATACAAGTCGGATGCCATGTTATGTTGGTATTATTACATTAATTCCAAAATCAAGTTAAGTTGCTTGAAAATTGAACGGGGAATCCGACTGTCTGTATCTAGACAGGGAAGCTTGCGCCGTTCAGACTTAAAATGTCTGGATCGGACTGCCATCTAGCGTACAGTAGACAATTACAGGGACATCGTGCTGCATAATTCATCGTAATCAACTACCCATCCAAACCCTTTTAAGAAATATGTTAAAATATAAGCCGATGCGTCATGTTATTAATATTACTATTATTACAACTGCCTGATGTGGATTTCAAAAATAAACAAATTTAGTGTCTTGTCGCTTCACAAGAACAGCTGATTGAATTGCTATGTGTAGATGAAATTTCCTTAACAGAAAAAAGTTTTTCAAATGGAAATACACACCCTCTGCATAAATGAACGAAGCGGTGCGCTAATTTTACCACAAATGATTAGGTCAATCAATATACGTATACATTCAGAGACTTACGGAAAAAATGATGGCAAATGTGGTAGTGCATTTTTTTCCAACATTCAAAAAGAGAGGTGTATAGTTTTATAAGGCAAATGCTAGCGGTGGTGAACGGTTAGGGTAAGTGAGGTTTTATAGTTTGTATTACTTTGTAAATGCAGATGTACAAATTGCAAATATTCAGCAGTACAATGGGATGCAAAGGCTTGCTCATCTCGTAAATGCAGTTCTGGGGGAACGTCTGTTTTTTTTTCTTACTATTCAGCAACGGCGCTTCTCGCGTTCCTCTCCCCGCTGCTCCAAATAAACTATCGGTCATGTCTTCTGCTTCTTGAAAAGGTGAAACGAATAAGATTAAATCAGACAAAGGGAAAGTTCTGTAAGTGTATCATCAAGATTTTACTCCACAGATTGGGAAGAGAGCGCGAGGGAGAGAGAGGGAGAGGGAATAGCGAATGAGAGAAGAGGGAAGAAGGCTCGCACGAAAACAGCGAGGCAAAAGAGGGAAAGTGGACACTAGGACATTAAAAGAAGAAGCAGACAGTGAAAGATGTTACGTGCAGATGGCAAATCGAAACAGCTGAATTAAATATATTTCCGACAGGTAAGTACACGATTTCTTTGTCGTATCCAATTCATAATTAGACGTAATTGTCAAATACAGATAGTCTCGCCATGGCATGACTACAAACAAACCAATGTGTGCTTTGCTCTGTGTGCATGTCATGTAAGTAACGTAGGGCAACGTAAGCCTTCTTGACACACAATTCTTAATCGTTAATATAGTTGTGTTCTTTTAAAATCATGGACTAAATGCAATTTCTCGGTATGAATTTCTCATTTATGTACATATACCATCTATCCATGTTCTGCATCGTTACTGCCGGGCTGATATCTACGAAAAAATATTTTTCAAGATGTAGAAGCCTCTTACCTGGACTACCTTATATGTTGTTTAATCACATAATGAAAAGATCGATAGCAGACTGTTTGTCCAACCGATAGTGTCAACGGATTAAAAGGACAGTTATACGATCGACTTAGTCATGGTTAGAGAGAGAGGGACAAACGCGAGAGCTGAACTTGCGAGGTACTGGACAGGTTCGGTACCTTACCTATTCAATTCAAACCCTAAACATTGTCATAACTGTAAATAAGAAGATATTATGAGCATTTCTCTCGCCCGGTAAATGTCAGACCAGCCACAAGATATAAGACGTATCTATTCCTCAGTTTAGTTTCCTGGAACAGAAATGTTACTATTTGGACAGCAGAGTGTTCAATTAACAGTGGAGTCACAGTAAACTTGAGTTGGGTCCTCTTTCTTCCCCTTTATAATCGCTTTAAATTGTTCCTCTCAGTGTTAGGAATGTCGAGGAAAATGCGTAGATGCATTATTTAATTTAGCCTAAACTGCGCTATACAACATTTGTCTGCAGTTAGAATAATTACTACAGCAATGGCCTGTATTGTTTTTATCTGCGACTCTGTAATGATCTGCCGTTTACTGACTATTTTTTTTCTTAATTTGTGCATGTATGCTCAGTACGTGATGGTATCACTTTCAATGGGTTACTACGATAAATAATACTGAATCATTATTAAGTTTCATAAAGTTTTATGTGGTTACAAGACAGCATAGTTACGGGTAAAATAAAGGAATAATTATATAGAAATAATATATTTGATGAAGAACTGTATACCTACTAAAGCAGTAGAAAATACATACATATTACTTCACCACATATTAAATCTATGTATAAAATCTGAATAAAGAATGACTGAATAACGATTCATAATACATACACATACAATGTAATATAGAGCTGTATTATTTCAAAATAAGGTAGTCTTTATGTAATTCTATCATTTTTTCGAAGTAACGATACATGTCAAATTCATGAGTAAATCAACTTTATCCAACAAAGATGTTTTGAACTGAATCTAATCCGTGTGTTTGATTCCCTTTAGAAATGGTTGTGAAGGCAATGAGATTCCATAGTCGTCAGCTTTCATGCTTCATGATCACTTGTGAAAATAGCGTTGCATTACAAAATGCGTTCAAAATATAAAAAACGCATTATGTTTACAATTCTGTACTATTTTTTTCGTTTAGTGATCAAGATGTCACACGCTACATTAAAATGGATCTATCAAATCACTAGACCATTTAAGTTCAAATTAACGTAGGCTTTTATTGCTTTTCAACATACTTTAAAGGCCTCTGTCGAGAAGCCACCTGTAAAAACAAGTCTTATGTTTCTCCGCCATGAGAAATGGTTACAAATTACCAAAACAGCCAATCTCACGTGCAATGTTTTCACATTCCCGAGTAGGCTTGCGTCTGCTTTGAACTGTGCGGCCAGTTCGTAAGCGTGGGGTTTGGCCGATTCTTTGAAATAAAACCATTTATCCCCATCTTTTACCAAAGCAATGATACATCATTGAAACATATTTCCCAGAGAGTCTATTACTTGAACACTACACGTAAGGCCTGTCGCATGCTTAACAAATACATAGAACGCCTTTACGCTTTATGTACAAAAATTGATATCGTGCACAAAATTACAATATATGGGGAAAATATACATGTTGCTTATACATTATTTAAAGAATAACAGTCAATATACGATCGACCCTTCAGATTTACCATGGGATTAAAGAACTGACCGAGGGTTTAAAAAGATGAAAAAATGTTCACTTGAACTAAAAGCTAAAGGATGCGCATATATCTTTCTTACTTGTCAACAAGTTAAGATAATACGAATCGATCATATATTTATATTTCATATAAAATAAAGTTATAAGGATATGCAGGGTGTACTTAAATCCTAACATATTCACCCCCAATAAGTCGCCTAAATTTTTAGATAGGATTGAAAGCTCTGCGCTGTCCTTAGATTTAATATATTATTATCGTAAACGTAAGATGATCCGTTATTACATTTCTCCTCTCGAAATATTTGATGGTTGTTTTCACTATCATTAAGCTACAGAAAATTAAGACGGCCGCAGCTTCTGCTTTCGTTTTAAGCACAAGCTGTGCGTAACTTTAATGTGTGAGTTAGAGGTTTTGCTGCTGCTCCCATTTCTTTGAGATTCTGCAAGTTGAAAGAAAGGAAGTGGGGGCCTTTGTCCACTCTGATCCCCGGCTATTTCGGTGGCTCAGATTGGTGTGAAAGGGACTGGAAGGTCACTTGAAATCTCCTTTTATCTGCTGCCGTTTTCTCTATGGGCCAGCAACTTTCAATAGACATAATCTAATCGCTCTTAATGGTAAGGGTATTCCCGAGAAATGGGGGTAAATATCTTTCATCGAGAACCACGACGCTTCATATTATGACACGTAACACAGGCAACATGAACTAGTCACCCTTCAGCAGATCTTCTTACTGTTGAAAAGAGGATAACTAATGCATGTTAAGAATATGCGCTTCAGCACGATTCATGTTCAATTTCTATAAAGCAAACTGAGTGTTGTAGGAGTGCACGCAGATAAGCACACTTGCTTTTGCCTTTTATTGAAGAAAAATAAATTAACTAGTGTTTGCACGTCAGTTCATTTTTTGAGATCAAAGATGTAGAGTAATAGCGCAAAGGTGAAACAGTTAATAAGACACTGCACAAGCCAGAGAACAGACGTTGAGATGATCAGGTGATTTTTGTGTAAAATAATACATAAAATGTAACAATTAACCAGACACTTTACCAGACTTCATGATTACATGCTCATCGCTGTGTCAAATTTACTTCTACTTACTATCTGTTCGCTACAGTGGCAACGTATGCTTTAATAAAACAATCTGTAAGCCACATACAATTTTATTCTGGGTTACAAATGTGACCTTTTTAAAGCAGAAAAGAGTGAGGCGCAAGTGAACTGAGAGACTGCCCTCCCTCAGACGCGAACAGTTGCAGGTAAAACAAAGCTTTGCCCTTGCAGAGTCCGAATCACAGGGGAATATATGTCTGAACAATAATGCTGCAGCCAGAGTTTACCCATGTCTCTAATTGGGCTTAACCAGCTATATTAACTAATACCTTCACACCTGGGTGAAACGGTGCTTCTGTCAGAGACAAGGCGGATAAATTAACATTCGAGTTTTTAGGAACTTTTGCCTGGCTCACAAATGCATCCAGCAGTTACAAAAGACGGATATCATCCCACACACCAGATTCCAGACTTAAAAAAACAGGCTAATTGCAGACAATAAGGCCGAGATGATTTTACCAATTAGCTAGTGGTTAAAGTTTAGTTAGAGGGACTGTCTGTTTATACAATGGTTAATGGTTTTATTGCGCACAAAACCATCATCTACTTAGAGCATATGTGCTAATTAGTTAGGGTGCCTGAGACAGACATCATAAATCCATTAGCACTTAAGCATCCGTGGTTCTCCAGTATGTATATGGTACTTTTACCGTTAACCAATTCAGAGGTACAGATGAGTAAGCAGGTTTTCCATGTTGTCAACATGGTAAAACAAGCATAGAAGGCGAGTGAAATACTTAGAACAAGATGATTTAAAATACGCATGAAAAAAAATCATAAAACAAATACATATGCCGGTAAATATGTTAAATGCATGATATTGGTTTTCACAAACCAAACAAAGACGCATTTTTAGAAAGATTTCTGTTACAAAAGACATAAAAATAAAGAATATAAAACTGAATATAAATATGTAGCACGACACATTAAAAATATGACTGATCAAACAACAGTAACAACAATATATATAAATCGCAGTTTGAGGAACTTCCTAAAAAGTCATAACCTTATCAAGTACATTTAAATTCAAAGTTCAAAATTCAGCAGTACTACAAAAGGCCAGGACGCTACACATTCATTTTAAATACAGAAGCATTTTATCCAAATATAAAATTGATCAAAATGTGAAGTTTTATCCAAATTTGCATCTAACATGTGAACGAATGCACGACAACAATTAATATATTCTTTGCTACAAAAGGTTAAAAAGTAGACAACTTTCAGTCTTTGAAAAAAAAAATAATTCTCGTGAAGATAACATATTGAAATGTAATCTGGTTTTAGAAAGTTTTAAGAATTAGGATAAACGATTCAGCAAATTAATAAAATTAAAATCGCACCTAAAACACGTTTGGATTATATTTCCCCACCCGTTTATTCATAGAGATAATACGCGTTCACGCTAAGAAGATAACTTTTAATACGTTTATTTCAGGAAATGAGGGGCCAGAAGTTTAATTCTTGATCAATGCATACAGTATAAAATGGCTTTTTAAACTTCTGCACGCGGATTACCTTTTTTTCCTGTAGGTCTATTATCAAGAAACATTCTGTAGACATACAGGGGACACCGAGGCCGAAAAGGCTTATCTCCTTATCATATCTGCAATCCATACTTATTTACTTTTTGGGAGAATTACAATAAAACGACAGCGTGAAAAGAGACTTACAACAAAAGTTTTTGCTGGCTTTTTTTGAAAGGAGCATAGACTTAGTTGCATATTGTGTGACGATCATTCTCAACGTGTAAGACAGCTGAACAATTTCACAATTCTAAAAACATATCACAGTGAAACTGTCTTCACCGATCTATCTGTTGTATGAAATGCGTGCAATCACCTCACGTAACCATAATAGGTTCCTTGAACACACACACAGCAGGCGTTTAATTAGAATTCTCTTTGGTTTGACCGCCACCTAGGAGCAACACAATACAATCAAATGAACACGTTCACTAAGGACAGAAATATATCTTAATGTATTTCATTTTAAATATTTGTTTTCCAAAAAAATCTCTATATCATATTTTCTAATGATTATTGGATTTGAAAACAGATTTTTTTCCAACAGTAATTCAAGTTACCACAATATGTACAGACGTACATTGCATACACATAACTGAATACACACATAAAAAACACAGTGTCGGAGTTCTGAAATTGTGAACTTTGAGATTATAATTGTTAGTTAGACAGCAATGGACTTGAATAATACACCAAAAATTTAAGATTAAAAAGATAATCATTGACGTATATCATGCTTACCTCCTCTTCCACCTTCCGTGAAAGGGCTGCGCTTTGCTGGGGTTCACATGAAGGACAGACTTATATTTATTGTTAAACTGTTTAAACTAAGAGTGAAAAACTTTTCAACTGACATTTAGGAAGTTTGGAATTCTTAGCTCTTAAGTGCCTCCTCTCAGGTATGTACACATACACAGACAGGTGTGCATGCGCGCATACATACATGGATAGGCACATACATTCACACATGCACGCATGTGCACAAGGAAACGCACGCATGCAAGCATACATGCACACATGTGCACAGACAAATGCATGTATGCATGCACACATGTACACGCATGCACATCTGTGTAGGTGTTTTGTGTGTGTGCACATTTGTGTGTGGTGTTTATCTATGACAGAGGTTTTGAGGAGCAATTTTTGACACACGTTAAACAGGTAAAATAGAGATGCTTCACATGTTTCTTCATTGCTTAATGAAATCTACAAGTAAGTGGATCTACAGCCCACTAATATAGCCCTTTTTGTGCCTCCATAGACAGTGTGGCTGAATGGTCGGGGTAGTTAGAGCTGACAGAGAAAAGAGAACAGCCTTTATATTGCAATCTTGCAAAGGCGGCTAACACTTATTGGATATTTAGCTGAGCTTCAGTGAGTTGATATCAAAGTGCTTGACACTCTGGCACAGCGGAACACAAAACAGCTTACACTGGCACTCAGGTGCACTCTATGTATCTGGACATTTATAGAACACATCTCTACCTTAGTAACGGAACAGTTCAGTCCATCCTGTAATGTGGAAGATGTAGCATTACTTTCCTGCTTTATACGAGACACAGCATTTTTTATGTCTAACATCCCTGTATGTACTGGCAAATAAAAGGTAGAAATGGCAGGATGTGGTCTTTTTAAAATCCTGTAAGTATTTTTGAAACATGTATTCAGTATATATTAAGAGTCCAAATGTCAGTTAATATGTAACATTGTCTAGATAATACAAATATTTCACCATGTTAAATGGGAAATACAACTTTTGGTTACCTCACTTGTCTTTGTTAGGCCTAATCTGTTCTACACATCATGTTTTCACCTTGATATGATAAATTATTTGTGTACTAAGATGTGCGTCAGGCCTTTAATGAAATTCTTTGCTTAAACATTTAGGGAAGCACCTCTTTGGAGCTTGGTATTTTTGGTCAATCACAATCCTACTTTAGTTCCTACACCTTGGTATATAAACATAATGAATATCTTAAAAAGGCAAATGCTGAATATAAAATAACTTTTCCTTCCATGATGACAAAATTAATTTCTGATAATGTATGGGTGCAAGAAAGATCATACCTTGTGCGTCTGACAAAAAACAGTAAAGGACAAATGATCCCATATGACCCGTGATGTATTCGCCTGTTCTTATGTCGGGTGTCCAGGACAGCTGTGCGGTATCAGAGCTTACGGAAGGGAGCAGGGAGTGCTGCACTGTGTCCCTGATTTCAGCCTCTGGTCCTCAGAACAATACAGAACACCACAACATCCAACTTTTGGAAATCAACTTGATGTACCCATCAAGGAAACACAAGAAAAGATAAATAACATTATTATCTAGGCATTTTTGGAAACATTCACACTAGTGAAAACTTTAATCAAGTACCAACTCCTCCATTATGAAGGAAATCACAAAATTAAGTGTAATGTGCAGATTACAGTTTAATAACAAGGTGATCTATATATAACCGTTTCCATTTCTCAAAAAGGATTTTCCTGTGCAATAAATTGAAGTTGCATTACTTAGTCAACACAGATTTATCTCATCAAATATACACTTAAAATGTTGGTATAGCAGTGCAAATGTAACTTTGTTTGTTTATAAACATTTCATACATTTATTTTTCTCTTCAGTTACACGATCTTGTACGTGCTGTTTACTTGTTAAGATGAAACACGGAGAATGTTTTCAAATGCCAGCAATTGTAGTGGCATTCTACAACAAAAAGCAACAATGAAAAAGAGAAAATCAATCTGGCAAACTAGCAAACACCTGTACTCATTTATTAAAAGCTAGAAACCCCTTTAAACGTTGCTATATGCAAATATAAAAAATTCACACGCATCAGACCTGCGACATTTATGCACATGATGTAAAAAATTCCTATCTGGTAAATATTTGAGACTTGCCATTAAATAAGACTTTCCATTCTGAGTTGGTTGTTTTCTAGCAAAACTGATGTTTGTCACGTAACTGAAAATCTCTTCATTTCAAAGATTTCAGTCTAAATTTCAGTTAAATGTAAATTCTTTGGGTATAATAATTATGTTCGGAAGAAACAGACGACAGTGGGCGGTTGACGGTTGACATTTGCCGTCACGCGGCCATCTTTGTTGTGAACTTTGACCTCAGTTTTGTTATCACCGTAGCTATATTAGAGGAATTCCAGTTTTGAAATATTTCGACTATGGTGTTATTCATTGGCCATTTTACTGAGTTTTAAAATAAGCAGTTAACTAATCCTGTGAAATATATCCTATTTTTAAAGTGAGTCTGGATATCCATGGCTTGATGGCGTTTTGTTAATATAGCCTACTGGGCACGATATGCCTGTAAGAAAATACGTGTCTTTGTATTACAATATCCACTTTACTGATAACATTGTATAGCTGCTGCCTGTCTACAGAGGACAAAATAATTCATTAGCCTGTGAGAGGTGCACAAGGAGAGGCCTTAGAATAGTGTCAAGGTTTATTGTTCAAGATAGAACAATATGGTGATGTAGTGTGTTTTGGCACTGATGAGAAACTAATTCCACTTTCTTCTAGCGGTACTTAGGTACAATAATACAGTGTGAAATGACTCAGAGATGGCATGAAACATGAGAAAGTAACCTGCAGCTTAAAAACTGAGTCAGAGTGATGGCAAACTTTAATTAAATGCATGTTTGTTTCTATTGCAAGGAGACACTTTTCTCCTTTAAATTAACCTACTTCACACTTAACCACAATGTTAAAAATAATGCAATGCAGTGTTTTCAATTTTTTAGTCCATCTTCCAATAATATACAATTTTGATTTTCTTGCAGGGGATTTATTTATTCATGATAACCTGTCAGGTGAGTCTTGTTGGGGTTGTCTGCATGCCACACTTTGGATCTTGTTTCTCATTCGCTCTCTCATTAAGGTTAGCATAATTATCATCCAATCAGACCACCCAACTTAGAACAACCCATGAAAGCAGAACCATATACTCATTAATTAATTTAGAATTTATTTGAAAACAGACAAATTTATTGTAAAACAAAATGGGGCTGTCATCAGAGTATGGACTCCTAGTTTGACTGAAATTAATTAGTCATGATTTTTTTTCTCCCTAATTGTGTTATATGCCCTGTTTTACTTTTTTGTCCAATTTTTGAATACTCAGTCACATTTGTAGACATGTCCCATCAGTGCAGTGTCCTCTGTAAATTTTGAAGAGTGCAGACAGGTACGTGTTGTTTCTAGGGAGCATTTTCACTTCCCAGTCAAGCAGCTGAGCTGTAGAGTCACTTGCATCAGAGGACTGTGCCACATGCGCAGCTGGCACAGGGAAACTGCAGGCCACCAGCTTGACAGGAAAGATTCTGTGTTGTGACGAGGCTGGGAGTCATGACCTACCCTCCCTGGGCGACGCTATGGCTAATTGCGTGGTGACCCACTGGAAGCTCTGCTACCGCTGGCAATGGCCCGGTCAGGAGGCTGAATCCGGACCCGAGGTGCATCCTGTCACCAGGGAGTAATGCGTTAGTGGGACGTGCTGCCCGGGAGGCCCAAGTGTATGTAATAAAGATGTGGATAGAGTCTGTCTGTAATCATTTCAAAAGTTCAGTTTGGTACTTGTGGTTCTTCTGAGGCAGACATGATTCAACAGGTCAAGCCAAATTTCTAGATTTTTTTTGTCTTGGAATAATTAAAAAAGAATAGCATGCTTTAGGTGATTGAAAGAAATCAAAATAAAGAGATAGTTAATTTTATAGATAATAAAGATTATAGATAATTAATAACTCAACTCCATACACAAAGATATAAAAAATCAGATTCTATATTTTTGCTCTGAAAAATAAATGAATTCCTTTATTGACCTCCTGATAGTTCAGGTAAAATGTGCATGTAAAAAGTGATGTCTTAATATACAGAATCAACCTGTTCATACTTTATTATCAAACCAAATGACAATAAAAGATCAACAGTAAACAGTTTCTAATGCTTTTTCCTTCAGGTTGGCAGACAGACACATCATAGTCTGTAATTCCTGAAACTGGTGCTACCACTGAATGGAAACATAGAGATTACACAGCATGCTAGTTTATGTGGTTTGTAGAAAGGAAACACCCCGTTGACATCATACATCCACAATACCATTCATAGAGTTAAACATTTAATATTACAGTCAACCACTTGCCTGCATCAGGTACCTTTCATATGGCACTGGAGTACTGTTTCGAACACAAAGGCCTTTTATGAGGTTGATCTACAGTGCTTGCAGTACATTACCTTGCACCTTCTGCTATCTGTATACATCCAGGAGGATCAACGTAGCAATGCAGGTACAAAACCTGCAAAGTTAGACCTGGGATTCACACCTGGCAACCCTTTGGATCCGAAAGTCCAGCATCCAGGCTGCTGCTTCACACTGCTGCCCACCCTAGCACTTCTGTTTGATACAGTGGTTATTGTATTATGTTAACTGTGACAGGGTTCTGCATAGAGGTGGTTCAAGTGATGTTCCTAGCATTAGAACACCTGTAATGTTGAAACACCAGAGCAGTCCAGTGAGCAGCATATGTGACACACTGTTATTCTGCTGCACACCACCTCTCTGTTTTTATCGGATTCTGCTCAGTTGTGTTTGTGGGAGAGGCTCAATCATGTGCCCGTGTGTTATGCGGCAAAATAAATATTTAAGTCCTGAGTCAATAGTTACACAGTTGTGCTCCACAATCTAAACAGTAAACGATTTAAATATCGATTTCACAGTGTGAGGGGGGAAGCGGGAAGAATGCCTTTGTAGGAAGGAAAGGAGGATCGCTTGTCACTCTTGTGGTTTTCTACCTGCTTAACTCTCTCTCTCATCGACCTGTGACATCCTGTACCTTAAAGTGACAATGGCCTGGATTCATTCACCATTTTTTTCCTTAACTTTGTTTTGAAAAATAATTGATAGTTTCCCCCTTTTTCTCTCCACAGGAATGGTTTAAAGAGTTTGTTTTGTCATGGTTTGACTTGTCTAACTCCATGAATGGAAAACAACTTATGTCAAAGTTAAGGATAAATGTTGAGTGGACAAAGGTCAAAGTGTAGGGATTTCTCAGTATCAGTGAAATGTGATTTCATTCTTTGTTCCAGCAAAAAGATTTCTCAGTACGACTGGTTGAGGGACTGTTTTCCCCTCTTTAGTGCTGTCAGAGTACAGAGTGTCCTCAGCCTGTTAATGAATTTACCTCATTTGTGAGGGACCCCAATCCCAAAAGAAACGTAAACAAAACACAGAACAAAAGTTTCAAAGTGTAGGAGTATGCTGTGATTCTGCTCTATAGAGGCTGATAAAATGTTTGGTGTTACTGAAATCCTAACAGTTTATTTGAGTCCACTAGTGATTGCATGCAATCTCCCTGAGTAGTTGGTACTCTGTATCAGAGTTGATTTTACACTGAACATTTCACTCTGTGCATATTGCATAATGTTGTAATTGGGCAAAATTTTCCTCCCTTCTTCTATTGTCTTGGGTTGCAGGAGTGGCATTTCAGCTGGATGTGAATTGATAGAAGCATGTGCGCGCACAGCTAATATGAGAAGCAAATGCATCAAATCCTTGTAATGTATTGCTTAGAAAAACATTTAAAAAGCACCAAAGTCTGACCATGAAAATAGAGAAAATGGGGACGAAGGGAAAATTTTTGCTTTGAACTACGTTTCCCGGCATTACATTTCTACAATTTGTAGAGGTGATAAGCCTTTCCCTTGAGTTTATTTTCAAATACTTATTGATAATTTTTTTTCTCCCAATATAATGTCAGGCTAAACCATGACAGATGATTTTGTTTAATGATAACATTAAATTATCATTAATGATAACATTAAATTAACTATTGTTAAGAAAGATCAGCCTTAAATAAAAGACAGCGTTCATATTCCTGAATAATATCTGTTTTGGAGAACTGACTGGGGATCAGTTTTGCTTTTTTGTGCGAAATAGATTAGGATATGGCCTGGAGAAACCTAAACCCAAATCAGGGATTTTGCTCTGAGATGCTTTATGAATACAGGCCCAGATGTTAATGTCTACTCATACGAGTAGAAGTTTCCTTCTCAACTTTGCTGTGTCATCGGGGAAAATAAGTTCACAAAATCTATAGCACCTGGACCTCTCTGCAACGAGGAAGTGATTCCCAAGGACCCATGGGATTTTAATCATTTTTTGTATTTTAATTTAAATTTTCCAGGTAGGTCAATTGAGTACTCAGTGTTATTCTGCAGTGATGAGTGTGAGGAGCAAAGAACGGAGACTGCCAGGGATTGTTTAGGGATTGTTTAGCCCAGCTGATGTAGGGGGGAATTTGTGACCAGATGTAGAGATCCAGTCTTTTGTCAGAATTTGATGAGGAGTGCAGGATTTAAAACCACCTACTCTTACAAAAAAATGGCATGGAACTGGGGAGGATAGCTAGGGGAGCTCTTCATGTGTGCAATTTAGTTTTGAGTTCTTCTTTTCTCCGCGGCCTCAGTCTGTGTGGTGCCAGCTGGATTGTCCGAGCTGACCTCCTGACCAGAGGCCTTATAGCTGAGGTCAGGCCTAGTTGAGGTGGGTGTGGTGATGTTGGCAGGGGGTGTCGTGGGGGTGCAAGCTCTCAGGCGGGACATTAAACATTCCTCTACTCACTCCACCCCCTTACATCCCCCATTCTGTCCGCCTATCTGTCCGAGGGGAGTTCAGAATGTACCCATCATCCTTAAACATGCTTCTCCTGGGAGGCTCCGAAAGATCTGTTTGCTTCCAAAACATTAGCTTAGACAAATGCGAGCATTACGGAGCGACTTTAATTTAATGCTCCAAAGAGCAGAGCTTCATTTCAAAGGGGGCCTCCTCTCTTCTCAAGGAGGATAGCATTGTGAAACGGGAGAGCATCAATTTCCCCCTCTCACTCCCTCTCTCGCTCTTGGTTCCTGTACTTGTTTCAGGCTAACGTTTTTTTTTCAGGGAGTGATTTTCAGGATGAAAAATTTGGTTAGAGGTTGTTTACTGATGGGACTCGATGTAGCATTTTCAGCAGCATACCTTGCACATATACCCCCCCCCCAAAAAAATTCCCTCCAAGACCCCCTCATAATCTGTTGCCACACTAAAATGACAAAATCCCCTCTCATACTGTGTTGATATCACAAAAGCGATTCTGGTTTTAGACATGCAAACAGGTTAGAAGGTAAGTGGGGCCTCGTGTTACGATAACAAGATGAGCTAATGGCACAGGTTCATCCTGCAGTTCAGCATTACTTATTCATGACCTGCACCTCCCTCCCCTTCCCTTCTCAGAATGTCCCCCCCACTCTTTAACTCTGCTGGGTAGGGCCCTTGATCAGTGTTTAAGAGCTCTTGTAGCCCGCTGGGAGGGGGGTGAACATCACGTCGACACTAGAGCGCTGAGGACGCAGAGCGTGGCCCCCCAGAGGCCAGCCTTCAGACAGGACACCAGCAGATGTGGGGATAGGTATCTTAGCATCAGCATTCTTTCAAAAAATGTTTTGTCACTTGTTGTATGGCATACATAAATGTATGAACAAATAATAAATGCTACCATATGCTTGCATATTCTCCTGTTTTTCTTTTTTTTTACTTCCCTCTCCAAGCTCCCAACCCTTATTCTACCTGGGTTACTGCTGATGGGAGTGCGGGATCTTTGTTCCTGGAGCCTGCACCCAGGTCTCGGGGTTCAATTAACCACAGAGGCCTTCACTTTGCAATGCTAATTTATGTCATCATTTTCAAGGCCCGAATCCACTGGCTAAAGCACACAGCTGTGGAGAGTTTTGTTTGGCATGCCGGGGTGGTGCGACAGTCACGGCCCCTGATAATTAACAGAGAACCACAGTTCGGCACTGCTGTAATGGTGGAAGCAGGAACAGCTTAGGCGCGTGGAGGGAAAACTGTTTGACTACCTCTCATTCTCCTTTCCTCTCCCTGTCTACTTATCTTTCTCTTTATTCCTTTTTTTCCCCATCCTCTCTGTGGTCTTGTTCTTCCTTTTTTTTTCTCTCTCTCTTCCATCTTCATTTCTCTTTTTTCTCTCTTTTCCTGTTGTCTTCTCTGCCTTGCTCTGTCTTCCCGCCTTCTTCTGCCTCTGTCCCCGTATGCCTCTCTCTCTCTGTCTCTCTGCTGCTCTGTCTCATCAGCCCATATGAGTCTGCCTTAATCATGATTAATAAATGTAACTGTGAATAACTGATCAAGATCACCATGGCAATTGCTGCAGAGCAAAAAAATGGAGTCTGTCAAACAAACCCCCTCCCCACCCCCCAAAATCAGTTGATGATAAGACTAGGGACACAAACCAATAAACCAGACACCTTCTGTGCTTGGCCATATTACTTTCTTTTTATTATTATTATTATTATTATTATTATCGTTGTTATTATTATTATTATCATTTTTTTACTTCTTGTCTACTGACAATCATCTAAAAGAAGTAATTTTCAGAATCACCGATGTTCCCCGGTGTTGTCCCAGCGTAGCGTTGGCTGCTAAGTCCCCTGGGGCCCGCTCTCCCTGCCGGCTCCCTGATTCGCTGTGTAAAAGCAGCTCTGAATGATGGATTACCGTGCCATTGCTGCCTACGAAGGATTAATTTGTTTCATTGATTTCTCTTTAGGCAGAATGCCAGCGTTTGCTGCTTCCCACCTTTTCCCACAGACTTCCAGCCGTAATAGACGGTAATAGCCTAAGACAAATCAAGCCGTTCTCGTAAAAATAGCAACCAAGTAACCGCCCCGACTGGAGGAGCCCTGGTGAAAACCACGGGAAGGGGAGACGCTTGGTCCGTGCCCACCTCCACAGTGACATTAACGGGGGAGGGAGAGAGAGAGAGAGGCATTAACAGAGAGAAAGGGAGAGAGAGAGACATTAACAAACAGGGAGAACAAGAGAGAGACATTAACTCAGAGAAAGAGAGGGAGAGAAGAGACTAATACAGAGAGAGAGATAAAGAGCGATAGAGGGACATTAACACACACAGACACAGAGAAAGAGAGAGAGTACACAGTCACATACTCACAAAGTCATAAGTCTAGAATACTTAAAGCACCCACTCTGAGCTTAGAATGGATGTTTAATGTCTGGCAGCCTAGCTGTTGTACCATTTTATTTGCCCTGTGATAACAGCCTCCATTGCCATTCTCCTTTAACTATTCTGACTGTTTACTTGTGTGGAACGGTGAAGTGTGCCTGAATGTGAAGGTGGGTGGCTGTGAATGCATTCACATTCACTGTATGACGCATTAAGCCATTTATATACACACGTGCATACATGCATACAAACTCACATACATACAAACACACACATGCATTCACTGTATGACACATTAAGCCATTTATATACACACGTGTATACATGTATACAAACTCACATACATACAAACACACACATGCATTCACTGCATGACGCATTAAGCCATTTATATACACACATGCATACATGCATACAAACTCACATACATACAAACACACACATGCATTCACTGCATGACGCATTAAGCCATTTATATACACACGTGCATACATGCATACAAACTCACATACATACAAACACACACATGCATTCACTGTATGACACATTTAGCCATTTATATACACACGTGCATACGTGCATACACACTCACATACATACAAACACACACATGCATTCAGTGTATGACACATTAAGCCATTTATATACACACGTGCATACGTGCATACACACTCACATACATACAGACACACACATGCATTCCCGTATGCACACGCATACATGCATTGTGCAATGATATCGACTAACTATTCAACTTGATGCTCACCCATGCGATAGCGACTAATATAATAACAATAGAACATCCGCTCTGGGAAGGCCTTTCCAGTGGAATTACAAAACTGGTGTCTTCAAAGACATTGCAACACTGCACATGTACAGTATATATACTACTTAAAGTATGAATATATGGTATTCATTCTATTACACCCTCAAGTCCTGAATCAATGAAAGTGATGTCAAAATACAATTTAAAGAATAGCAATCTTTCATTGATTGAATTCATTGAAATTAGGACTTTTTGAATAAGCTGGTGTCGGTTTGTTGGTTCCCCAAAAACCACACCAGTGGCTGAAGTTCCTATCAACTAGCACAGCATAATGTTTGCTGGTAGCTGATATCAGCAAAAGAAAGAAAAAATACTAATCATATCTTGCTCACAAAAATGAAAATGTTATAAACAGTAGCTTGAGATGTCAAAAGGTAAAACACATTTATATACAGTATTTCTGAGAAACTGAAAGCTATTTAGCGTACAGAGTGAAGTGTTAGATGGAAAGATACATCTCTAAGGCATTGTTCTTGAAGAGGAAGCAGCTTCTGACCAGCATGTTGTTTCTGATGCATGAAATGATGTATGTTTTAGTGCAGCCTGCAGGCGTGGGTAGGTACCTTTTTTTGCCTTCATTGATCCTGCTGTGAAGAGACCCTTCTTTTCCCCTCAACTCAAAAAATAGGGTATGAGAGGTTTATTTAAATATGCAATCCCAAAGGAAAGTATGAATCAGTTCAGTTTTATGCTTGCTGTCTGTATTCGTGTTTAAAAGTAATAAGGTATAATTAGAATGCTACTTTTTGTTTAATACCTGTTTCTGTATATGTTAGCATTGCATCTTTGATTCATGAATAGAAAGGTCATAACATCAACTGCAGTTAAAGTTCAGTATAATGTAATAGTAAAAAAGTTAACATCTAATATTACATTACCTAATATTACACCACATAATATTACAAATCAAATAAATTTAATGTAATGTGACAGTGAAACAGTTTCTCATTTTTTGGAGATTTCTAATTGCCACTTTTATCATCACTTGGTACAAACAATAATAAACTCAGGAATCATGAACACATTTTTCACTCATCCTATGTGATAATACAATGGTGGGAACTTGATGGAAAAATCTATTTTTTTTTCAAATCTCCATACACCTTCTGTAATATGGATAGGAAACAGCTTGAAAATTTGAATAAACTTACCCTTTAGATATGAAGCAACTGTCTTTCAGTACTGTATGATCTTGTGGTGATCCTTAATAATCAGTGGACCCTTATAATGAAATATAGTGAAATATGCAGGATGTGGTAGGAGTGGATGTCTACAAAACTGTAATTTGTGCTGTCAAAACCCATGGTCCTCCCTGCTGTTTTAACGATTACAGAAAACCTAAGTTGTCTTCCTGTCAAATAAACATCATTCCCATTCCAGGGATGAAGATGGTTTTGGGCTGGTTTTGATCATCAAGGAGAATCCCTCCACTCGAGTTTGTCTTGCTGCTCCTTGGTAAATCTTCAGTGAAGCCCTAAATTTGACATGAATGAGCCCTTGGAGGCTGGAGATTAGGTAATCTCGCTCGCGCTTTCGTTCTCCACTTGTGGAATGCGTTTTCCACTTTGGAAAGCATCCATTCTCAGAGATCCTTATTTTTCTGAGTGCCTGTCAGAAGGCTGGCTGTCAGGTAATTGTCCAGCAGTGGCTAAGCTTATCTTAATTGCTGGTGCTTCTGGACAAGCTGTGATTCCAGTCATGAAGTGGACATTCATGAAGTGGGCGGAATCATGGCCTGCAGCTCAGAAGGCATTTAAAACAAACGTTTTACTAGGAATGGGAAAATGGAGGCCTCACAAACCCCAGAATGGGTGGAATCACTGATTCATACAAATAGTTTACTGTTACTTAATTGATGCTTTCATCCAAAGTGACTGGTAGTTGATTAGACAAAACAGGGACCAGTTTCCCCCTTGAGCAATCTGGGAAGTTGAAGTCAAGGGGCAAGAATCACCAACCTTCTGAATTCCCATCAAGTACCTTAGACACTAAGCTTTAGGCCATTTTGTCATGTGACATTTTCTGATTGGATCATGAAGTGATTGACAATGCAAGGGGAGTCCCACCCATTCAAACATACTCGTCCATTAGTTGCTACTATCCCTCACCAGTCATTGACATGACTATACCATGAACTGCCCAACATCAGTGATGGAAACCCCAAGCTAAGCAATTATAATTTCAAAAACAAAAAAAAGAAGAAATAATTTCAAAGCATTTTACCAAACAACCAGGTCAAGCCACAATCCATTTTCATGTTTAGTTATAGATATCAACCTCATGCTCTGAAGTCAAGTTTCTCTGGAGCTTTCAAACCCTTTGATGTGCATTACAGCGCTGTTTCACTTCAACACCAGTTAGATTATATGAGAAAGATGCATACATCAAAGGGAGTGTGTTTTATTGGATAATACCTTGCCTTATCAACCTGAAAATAAAAGACTTAAAGAACCAATGTGCCACAGCATAGTCTCTACAGTTTTTTAATAACTCATTGTTATGATGGCATGGATTCCTTAAGAAGCCCCTATGGGGGACCCAAGTTCAGCTGGACCATTTTTACCAGTTAGCTCAACTTTTGATCCCACTTCAATTCACAGTGAGAGGGTGGGAGAGTGGCATTGACCTGCACACCATAGAGCAAAGCACAAACTTTATGGTACAACATTTCAAAAACCAGCAAACATCAACAAGATAACACAGACATCCTGCAATGAAACAGGTGGAAAACATAAGCATGCTTTTCCATTTGTATGAATTTACTTTCAAAATTCCAGTTTGGTGTGATGTGCTCAATGGAAAGAAAGCAGGATGGGTGTGCATGAAATTGACTGTGTAAAATGTATAAAATGGAGGATCATTGTGTTTTTTCACCAGGCTGACTGGTCATGGATAGAATGGACGAAAGCAGACCTATATGTGCAGAAATGGAAATATTTGAAATTAAGCACAAAAACTGACCCTCTGACTTGGCTTCTTTCAAGTCAACCTTTCCCAACAGTCATATCTAACACAACATATGGAGCTTATTCAAGTCATGTGATACTACTTTTCCAGACTAAAAGAAATATTTGAAACACATTTTGAAGTCAATATTTGTGGTGGTCAAAGGAAAATTAACAGTGAAATTGTAATTGAAAAGGATAATTACATGCAAGGATAATTACCTGCAGAAAAAATGAATATGACAAATTTACAAACAAAGCAAACACAGGTAATATTTTGACAAAACAGATAAAGAGGTGGAATGCAAATTATACACTCAAAAACCAGCATGCATACACACACACACACACACAGACACACACACACACACACACACACACACACACACACACACACACATTCAGAAATAATAAACATAAATATATTTTCTGAGATTCAACACATTAGATGGAAAAAAGTGGTAATGCTTGACTGATCTTGTTCGCTGATGAATTTGGCTTGTCTGTGTCAAGGGTCAGGATGGAGTATAAAAAATGTGTAGGGCCTATCAATATCTTTGTCATGCAGTCTAATACAGTATAATATTGTGAGGAAATTGACAAACCCTTCGCTAAAGCATCTGCTTCAGCGGCTGACTGGAGGTCAAAGGTTACTGGGCAGATTTCGGCCCCCGTCTTTGTGCCTTCCCTCTCATATGCGTGTTTGATCACCATGGTGGCAATTATAAAGGTATACTTCAGACAGGTCAAAGGGGAAGGGCAAAGAGCAAAATCTTTAAACCAGTGGCCAAAGTCAAAGGTTAGGATGGCTATATGACAGCACAGATTGCTGTTTTTCCAGGAGCAGAGTGGGTCCAAGCTTTGCTTTTTGGTCAAACAATGTGCTACTTGAATGTTAGTCTTTTTCACTCATTGCAAATTCCCTCACCATTTTAATCATGATTTTTAAATATAATAAATGGCCCTTATCTCTGGGTAAATACCTAAGTAATGACATAATCTGTCATGTGACTGTAGTGTGTGCCCCTCGTCTTGCCGAAAGTGCCACCACCCCTTAATGACTATTAAATATGAATGGCCAAGGTCGCACAGGTCACGCAGCACATTTAGCATCAGCAGACCAGCCGCAAACACAAAAGGTCAAAGTGGAACAGGCCTCGCCACCACATACGGTGGAGCACACCCAGTTTGTGCGGTCCGCCGGCTGTGATTTACGACTGTAGATAAGGGGTGCAGATGGGCGGAGAACACTGTCCTCTTCCAGTCCCGTCAGCTTCTGTAAATTTGGCCCTTTCTCACATCCATCACAGTGTCGCAGGGAATCACTGCAGACGGCACAGCATAATGTTCCCCATGCCGTGACTGCCTCTCTTACACGACCCCCACTATTCCCCACTCTCCCAACACCATCCGACAGTGCAGCCCCCCACACCTTTTGTTTGTGAAACACAGCATTTACCCCTACTTGTGTCCGGAGATGGCTGTGCTCAGCTGTTTTCATTTGCCCATGTTTGGTTTGTCCATGCTATGACTCACCTTATGGTAAGGCGCTGTGAGTAAGAAAGGGTTTGGATAGGATGCCAATATGATCATGTCACATCCTAACAGAGACAGAGATGGACAGATGAAAGATAGATAGATAGATAGATAGACAGAAAGAGAGAGATAGACAGGCATACAAAACTATTTAATTTATATGTTCATATGTTATATGTTATATGCTGATAAATCAAGACTCATGGGAATGTTTGGTGAGAATGTTGTAGTCTTGGTTACATGCAGCTGACTGTTATAATTTTGGTTTTCTGAGAGATAATTGGTGAGAATATTGCTGTTAATGATCACCTGTGGAAATTATTTCAAAACATTTTCTTAGTCTATATTTATGCGAGCTCCCAGCACACTGGGTTCAAACAAGGTCAAATTAGTTGATTAGTTGGCCATCTGATGCAATGGCAAGTTGGACTGTTTCAATGCAGAAAATTTCTTCTGTGGATCTTGTTTTGTTGCAAGATCTGCTCAGTATTCAGGGTTTGAATCACACTCAATCCCATGATGCATTTCAACCCTACATCTGAACTAAACACAGACTGTAACTGCACACATGCGCATGATCCCAACAGAAATCAGTGTTATTTCAAGGAGTTCAAGTAAGCACTATTCAGCGCCTCTCTTTTTTCCCTACTGGAAGTTTTTTGTCCATTTGTCAAAGGGAGTTGCTGGATTAAACTCAAAGGAGGATTTTTTGGTTCCCAGAATGTTAATGGGAATGTTAGTGCAAATGATCCCCATAAGTCAATTCATCAGGTGTCCTGGATGTTCCTTGAATGTTATTTTTTAAGGAAATGTCAGCAAACGTCACAAGAAGCATTGCATGGATGACCTCAGAGACATCATTCAATTCTGTAATTCCAGTGGAAAAAGAATTTGAATGGTGGACAGCCATTCATGTTAATCCCATCAACAATTTAAATGTCAGTTAAAACATTTTTGACATTTAAATACTTCCATTCATTCTAAAGACATTATTGACAAATATCCTCCATGATGTTTTTCTCATGACCAAATGATAAGCATCAGTAGATGTTTGCTCATCTGTCTGTAAGTAGTTTACATTCTTCCTGCAACTCTGAAAGAAGTTTTGATCAATATATATTAGACTGTTTAAGGAAAATTCTCGGTGTAATATTCTATCCAAAACCAAAAGGCAGCCTAACGGAAACATTTTCCAATGGCGCAGGTGCAGTGGCGTGGAAAGAGAGGCAATTCCCATGCTCTTGCCAGCTTGCAGTCAGAGCTTGCTCCCCCACTTCCCCACCACCTGCAAATGAACAGGCGAAGTGTGCCTCCCCCCCCTGCCTCCAAGAGCCTAAAAACATTTCTGACAGGACAGTTTGTTACTGCGCCCGAGCGTTTAAGGGCTCCTCAGGAAAAATGTTTCTGAACCGCGCGCCAAAACGGAAACACGGTCTAGTGCCCGTGTTTTAACCTAAACCATAAAGGAATATTTTTCTTTACTCTAATAGTAATAAATTCAGCCCTCTCCCACTGCACACACTTGTTATGTTTTTCCACATGTTTTTTGCGGAGAGATCAAAGGACGACACTTAGCCACGCCACGGGCAGCAGAATGTGTGTGCTCGCACCTTTTGCACTTGTTTAGTTAATCTTGATGCCATATGTTTGCATAAGTTAATATTGAATGTGGACTTCTCATATGTGCCCATGTTTTATTACTGTTATTAAAAAAACTTGTTTCCAGGTCAGCTCAGACTGTGATAACAAGCCTACTCTATGGGATGTCTACACTATAGACCAGCATTATATACCATCACATCCTATGAGTAGGGACAAAATCTAATCCAAATATTTTATGTGTAATCCAAATAAGATAGTGAACAGAGGCAACACAATCAGGAACACAAATTCAGCCAAAAGAAATCTATAAGTTGATGCTTTCTCAACACCTTTCATTATATCTGAGCCCACTTGACACCCTTGCAATTGATCAAGTGAATCAATGGGTTCAGAATCACCAATCACCGAGAAGAACACCTCCCACTGCTGGACCGCCATTGGATGATGTTTGGGAACTGATGTTGGAGGACCTGACTGAGAGGTCCTCTGCTTCTCCCAGAGAAACATCTCATCACTCTTTCAAATGCTGTTTATAACTGTGATTACCTTTGCAATGGTCATCTGCATTTATATTCACTGTACGGCATTGCTACCACATAATATTGACAATAAAATTATGATATCATAAACAGAGGGCACTGCAAGCATCAGTTTATGTGCTATCAGTTTATGTGCCTGTATAGCCTTTGATGGATTTGAGTTGAGAAAGCTTACGACTGTTTGTTTTGTTTTTTTGAGGGGTGCCCCGAGGGATTTTGTGGGTACACAGTCATACTTTAGAGCATGTTCAAGTCTGTCTTTCAGGGTGTCTATCAACCCCCAGAATACAGTGCGGCTGACATGCACTTACATTTTTCTGAATATGAATGCGTGTACCCTGCTATCTGGATCTATCTCAGTTCTCTCCACATTTATGTTTGTGATCTAGTGGGGTGTTTTGTCTGTAATCGTGGGAGAGAGATTTACGCCACAGTAGGCCCATGTCAGATCAACAGATCTTTACAGTAAAATATGATTTTATCAATAAGCAGATCAATAGTGCAAGTTGGCCGTTGTGTAATTATTACAGTTGCTTGTATTAATAAAGCTGTCAGGCCTCAATCCCCACAAAGAACTCAAATATCGAACCAAAAAATGTCTTTATTTTTTTTTCCCCTTCATGCAATATTTTATTTGATTTCTTACAGTGAATGCTACATTTGCAGATACTGTCTGTTCTACTTGTTGGAAATTCTATCAGACGCACAGCGAGGGACCACATGTACTCAGAATTTTTGCCTGTCCTTTAAAACACAAGAGCTAGTCACAATAACACTGTACACCATTCCAAGGCCATAGATGTATAAGTGTACAATAATGATAATCATAATAATATTTTCTTGAAAAACTTTTGTTTGAGGGCTATTGTATGCTTCCATGTGATGTTTTTCCTTTGAGGTGATTACACAGCATACATATTTTTGATTGACACTCACCAGGGGGTCTGTAAGTTAAGATGTTTTTTTATTGCTTGCATTTCACAGTGAGGTGCAGTGTTCCACTGGTAACAGTGACCATCTGGACAAACAAGAATTACAGAAAATACAGATTACAAATAAAATAGAAAATAAAAGAGAGACTACAAACACCATCTGTCAAAAGCATTGAGAGTGGAGCTATAACACACAGTTATAAAAATGCTCAAAAATCAATTGCATTTATATGATTCATTGGATGAACGAATAAAAGTCTGCAACTATGCTGAGTACTCAGAAGTATCGTTAAATATGGAATTACTGGGGCTAATCACAGGCTTGCTGAATGTAATAAAATACACAACAATGCAGTTAAAAGTAATGGGACCACACAAGGAACAATCACGTTTGTAAGATTATATGTGTGTGACATAAAAGATGCATGAACTTAAAGCATGAATCTTCAGTCATTATGTAATTTCATAGTCTGAAAGAAAAAACAATAAAGACAAAATGTGGAAATTGGACACTGTGGACGGCATACTCTCTCTCTCTCTCTCTCTCTCTCTCTCACACACACACACACACACACACACACACACACGTGGGTGTATATACTCCATGCATACAAATGTACATGTTTGTGTAAGATGTACACCTGATGAGCCGATTTATGTTGGGGTAGTGTTTCAGTGGCCTCGGAGAGAGAGGTCTACCACTTAAAAGACAAAGCGGGAAAAGTAAGCGCTTTTATTGCGGCTCATCACTCATGTAATTTCTGGCAGCATTTGTGATTACAGATCAAGTGATTGACTAACTAGATGTTCCTGCCAATGAATTATGAAGGTGGTTCACCTTTCCTCACCTAGCGCAGATTCTCCATGGTGGTTGTAAGTCTTCTTCTGTCAGCCCTTAAATCAAAGCCTGGGTCAGATCGGGAGGAGTTAAATAATAAGTCCTGCGTTTAATATAAATCTGTCAAAAATTAAACCTGTGCAGGGGCTGGTTACAGCGTGGGAGGGGGGAGGGATCAATAGCCTCCGTAATGCAGCAATTGATATACTGCAGGTGGGCTTGGGGGGGGACTTTAAGAGAGAGATACAGGGAAGAGTACCCGGTTCTGACTTACGTGTGGTGTAATCGATTCCCCTCTCAAAGGGATCAATTGTTGAGGAAAGCTGTTCAGACCATGTTCAGATCCAGCGCTGGAGAGGATCAGAGGGACACTTGTGATCCGGCCCGATCCATAGCCACACAGGGATCAGGGGTAATTGATGGGGATGTGGCGAGATGTCAAGAAAAATGATCTGCAGCTCTCACAAGGTTTAGACCAGACTCTTACAAATTTGTTTTTATAAGTGACAGAGAATTATTAACATAATAAAATGACAATTTTTTGTCATTCAAAATTTTGAAAACCGTGAAAATAACATGAAAAATTAAAGCCAAAAGGCACATAAATTCATTATGACCTACTATGTATCATTAACAATGCCTTATGAATGCTTTATAGAGCACTTATGTCACATTTATGTGTGCTTCATGTAACCACACTTGATATACTTTGTCAAACAAAAATACATGTGTAAATAAAAATGCAGAAAGAATTTATATTAAAAAAGGAAGGAGGGGAGCAGCAATAATAAAACAGACAGAAATAGTTTTAATGCTAAACAACAGCTCTGCTGCTTGAATTGAATCTACAGGGAGCACACCCTGCACTGGGTTACATCGTACTTTGCTGACATCTTTGACCGTGTTGAGCAGCTGGGTGTCGTAGTAAATCTCCTGATACAAGAGCCATTGAGAATGAGTACTTGTGTGTGTGTGTGTTTGTGTGTGTTCTTAACTTTCATCTGCTGTCATACAGTGAACAACTGAGGTAACAGTGCTTAACATCAAGAACAAGCCAAGAGCCTTAGAAAAAGACTGTTGTGTTCCTTTGTAGTTCTCCTGGGGAAATAATGAGCAGTTTTTTTTGTAATCATCCTGTTTGCCAAAAAAACAGAGAAAAAACCCCTTCATGTATTGATCTCTGCAACAAATCAATCTTTCCCACATGGATGAGCATAGCCGGGTACGCATGGTACCGATCGCAGTGTGGATCCTGGGAACACCTCACCATGAAATTCTGCACAAGTCACGGAGATCTTTGGGGTAGAGAGCGCTGTGAGCACTGTGGCTATGTGTCCGGTTGCTAAGGGCTTGCGCCCTGCAGAATAGCAAATGCTTGCAGCGTGTCCGGCCTGTGTCTGTGTAAGCAGGTGGAGGTATTGCAGCGTGCTCGGCCTGTGTCTGCGTGAAGCCCTGATTTGTCTTTGGCAGGCCCAGGGAATTAAAAAGCATAACAGTCACCTGGGAGGGGAGGCTCTGGAGCTCGCATCAGCAGGGGTGGGGAAGAGGTCAAAGGTCATCACTTTTGGTTAAACCGATGGTAGTAGCTAAATGTTTGTGTGACAGCACTGGGTCAGCTGACATGGAAACGTCCTTCCAGGCTGTTCCGGAAGAGTAGATGGCTTGTTTGTAGATGGGTTTGGAGGAGCCAGCCGTGGTGAGCAAGGGGGAGGGGGTAGAGGATGGCCGGGGTACAGGCCTGGACCCGGGGCTCAGAGGTGAGAGGTGTCTGGTCCTCCAGGGCCCTGCCTGCCTGGCCTGGTGGCCCAGGCTCAGAGGGAGCATACGGGCAGGCAGGCTTCCAGGGACAGATCTCTGCTGGAGGCCCCTGGAGCTGGGAGCCGCTCTCCTGCCTCTGTCACTGTCACACTCCCACAGCTCTCTGCTGGGCAGCTGGAGGACAAACCACACACACACACACACACACACACACACACACACACACACACACACACACACACACACACACACACACACACACACACACACACACACACACACACATTTACATAAAATGCACACACATTGATATATATATATATATATATATATATACACACACACACACATTTATACACACACACATTTATATAAAACGCACGCACATACATTTATATATATATATACATACACACACACACACACACACACATTTATACATACAGACACACAAAAATGTATACTCACACACATACACACACATATTTATGCGAGCACACACACACACACACATACATATACAGTTATACACAATTACACATACATACACAGGCACACACACATAAATTTGTGAATATACACAAACACACTTATATACACACATTTTATGCACACATTTCTACAAACATACTCACCCCACACCCACCCACCCATCCACACACACACACACACACACACACACACACACACACACACACACACACACACACACACACACACACACACACACACACACACACACACACACACACACACAAACAGAAATGCACAAACACACACACTCACACACTGCTGAAAGTCTGACAGGTTGACAAATCATGTCCTTTTGTGCAATAATTGGACCGAAAAAACCCCTGATGAAAGAGTTCATTCTGAAGCAGCTTGATAATACTTATGAATTAAAAAATGTGCATATATTATATTATTTTTGTGCTCATCTCCTTTTTGATGGAGTGTTACTGGGGAGTAACTTATGGAAAAAATACACTGAAATATATCATCACATGTTCTGAAGAGACACTGCAACACAGTGCATTCTATATGGGAAAATATACAAAAAACTGATAATACTTTATACATCCACAGATATACTGAATACTTCATGTTATAATATATTCAAATTTTAAAAAAAGGTAATATGAATATGAATATACTTATTTTCACATTTTTGAGACCATATATGTATAGTATGTGGCAGTATCATTTCTGTAAGGGATGGTACATGGCTGGCCAGCGGGGTGGCACTCACTTGGGCACTCTCTGGTCTCCGGAGTCTGTGCTGAGACAGGGGCCTGCTCTGCAGCTCTGGCAGGGCGATGGGGCCATTTGCGTCTGGGCTGAGCCAGAGAGACGTGCTGTTGTCTGGAGCCCAAGGTGGACGCAGACGGCTGAGGGCCTGCCTGCCTTTGAGGCTGGGCCTCTGGGGGCCGGCGTCCCAGCCCTCATACCCTTGCCGCGTGATTGATGAGTGGCCATTTCCTGCTGGCTGCTCCCACTCCTCGGCGGCTGCCATGCTGTCGGAACGCTGTGCTCTGAGGAGGTCTGTTTTATCCATGTCATCAGTCGCAGAGTTCCTGGGCCGATGGGGTCGATGGCGTCTAGGGGCGACCTCGGTGCGGATCATGGGGTCCCTCGATTCTGTGCCGACTGAAGGGATCTGCAGTGGGGGGTTCAGGACAGAGTGTGTGCTACATGCATTAACATTCTCTGCACTGTCTGGCCTGTCTGAGATTTTTACCCGCTCACCCATAGAAACCCCCCACAATCTCCCCCAACCACTTTTCCAAAACAACCCTCATCCCCCTGCCCTGCCCCCCACATTACCTGCCAGCAAACCTCACTGACCGTTATGGAAATTAAATACATTGAAATATATTGTAAATATATTCACTCATATTAACCACAATTGCCTATTTGTAAGTAGCATCTTTTTCTGATCTTGATGGTATGTTTTACTTCAGTTTATTTCAACACATTCCACTTCCATAAGAGGATTGCCCTCACCTCAACAGCACCCGCCCTCACCTCACCCCGGCCAGTCAGCAGGGTAACACACCCATGGCACCATAGCCACAGCTAACCAAAAAAAAAAATAATAATAAATCCACAGGTTTTTCCAAAGGTCAGACCCTGGCTGGTGGAATGAGTAAAATTCACCTTCTCAGGTGCACTGGCTCTTCTCACCAAATGCCTCATTATGGCTAATAGGAGGGCCATAAGCCATCCTCAGACAAGGTAACCTCCATGGCTGCCCACTGTATGATTTTAATTGACTTTATGAGGGGGATCTAATACCGGCTCACTGAGGACCTGGAGGTCCTATTTACAAAATGGTGCCTGAACTTGATAAAATTCCTGCTCTCCCACATTCACCCTCCGATAAAGACGCAAGGAAGCAAATGGACGATGAGCCACATCTAGTTTTTGTCTTTGGCTCAGAAAAATCACTAACACAGTGAGAGAGAGAGAGAGAGAGAGAGAGAGAGCCCTCGAAAAATGCAATCAATAAGGACTCGGCTGAGCCTCACATCACACACGGTATTCAAAAGTCGGGGGCTAAGAGTGGAGCTGCATGAAACTGCACCACAACATTTGACCCCATTTAAAAACTTGATACCAATTAAGCAGGATTTTTGGTGTAAATAATTCAGCAGTCTCTCTCTCTCTCCCCCTCTCTCTCTGGAAACAGACTGCTTAATGAAGCCTTCACTTCTGAAAGTGGAGCAGAAATATGGCCCCATTTTTCATTAGATTTCTTATTCATTATTTCCTTATTTGTTCCCCTTATTTATATTTTTACCTTTTCATCGTAATGGTTTATTTCAAGACCTCCCCCCGATGCTCCATGGTAACAGAAGAAAGGCAGAGGAGAGAGAGAGATAGAATACTCTCCTGAGAGTCAGTGCCCCCACCCCCCCCAATGTACACACATGTGCAAGTGTGGAGCAGTCAGGTGTGGTGAAAGAATGAGAAGAATAGGAGGATAAATGGAAGAACACAACTGATTGACAGACAGTGAAATGGGGGGAGGGGGCTGAGATTTAGATGGGAGAAAGGTTTGTGTGTGTGTGTGTGTGTGTGAGTACAGGTGTGACAGGGTCACTCAAGTCATGAGGATGAGAACAGTATATTCACTTTATTTTTCTTTGTGAAGGATTGTGGCTCAGAGAAAAAAATAGAGAGAGAAAGAGGGAGAAGGAGAGAGAGAGGGAGAGTGAGAGAGAGAGAGAGAGCGAGAGAGAGAGATACCTAGTGCTTGAGTGAACGTGTCTCTTACTTGCTCGCTGTTTTCTCTTGGTTCGAGTTCCATCAGCTGGGGATAGTTGCTGTCTGCTTTGAAGAGAGCTCCAGTTTCTCTGAAATCAGATTCCCTATTCCCCCAGCTCCCCTCTGCAATGCCAGTGAAAACACACATCAGCAGCTGAACTGCACTTTCAAGAGTTACCCAGAGCAGGGCTGCAGCGCCTGCCTTTCTCTCACTCTCCTTCTCTCTCTCCTCTGCTTCCCTCGCTCTCTGCACCTCCCTCCATCCCCACTTCAGCCTGTTACACACACACACACACACACACACACACACACACACACACACACACACACACACACACCGAATCGCACACACACACAAGCACACGTGTGCACACACAGAATCTCACACAAACACACACACACACAGAATCGCACACACACTGGGAGATAATTACCGCTGAGTGATACATCCATACCGCAAACAACCTCGATTGGGTCTGCAAACATACTGGTGTGAGAGCGAACAACGCATTCGGAAATGCGGTCGAGGGACATGGTCGGAATGATTATCGGTCAAGATGACCGGGATTTTCCCATATTGATCAAGTGGGAAACTAACAGCGATGGAGACAATGAATGATGCATGTATATTGACTGGTCGTTGCAGGTGTGAGATCCTCTGCTTGTGTTGCTGGGCCTCGCGTACTTGGATGGAACAGGTCTTCAGGGGACAGACCACAGTGTGTGGGGCAGCTGACTACCAATGTAGCAGAAGTACGGTAAGCATGCTCTGCCGTGTTCTGTGGTGTTCGGTGCCTCGATCAACGGACCCCCAAATCATCTCCCCAACCTTTACCCCCAAACTTCATCCTATCCCCCAACCCCGAGCCCACCTACCCCGCAGCCAACCCCCACCCTAACCCCAACCCCAACCCCCCACCCTCGCAGCTTCTTCTGGAAGGATGGTACAGCTCGATCGAAGGCTTGCCAAGTCAGTAGACACTTTTAAGCGAAGATTAAAGGTTTTTCTTTTTAATCAGTCATTTGGCAGTGAAGTTAGCGTTTCACCCCGGCACTACCAGGATCAATTTTTAATGCCGCTGTGCACAGAGCAGCCGCCTGATTGGCAAGAGAGGAACTATTTACAAAGGATCTATTTACAAATATTCAACGGAATTATGCAAGGGGGCACAATTGATGGCTCTTAAGGAATTATAAATGAGATCTTTCTGTGGGTTAGTTTCTGTTCGACACCACCGACCTTGGAGAGACCCTTTTTTGTTCCTCATTGGTATTTCTGATTGGATGATTCCCCCATTTTAACCTCCATGTTATTCAATGTGCTTGGCCCTGCATGGAATAATCCGGTGCTGTCAACCAATCAGCATCTGGCATCTTGTGATACCCCACCACTTCGCCATGCTCTGACAAGTCATCCAGTTGCTCCCAGCTTTCCCCTAAACCCTGCAATCCTGTTTTTTTCCATTAATCATAACATTGCAAATTTGCTCCACACTAACGTGTGGTTCAAGGAACAGGATGTTTTAGCCCTTGTGTCAGACGTACACCCTAGGTGATACTGTACAAGGGTTGGCCTATGAGTTCCAACTGGGATAAACCTGCACTAACAAAACACTGCCGTCTTGGGTCACAGTAGGCCCTGCTCTTTCAACTGTGCGTCCAGATGAGCCAATTTATTCAAACCTAAGGATTTCAAGTCAAAAATTGGCCATAAAGTCAACACACCTTGTTCACAAGGTCTACACTGGACATTGACTGAAACGGCAAATGTGTGTTGCTGTGACCCCTAATTTAAGTGGATGTTTCCTCACCTGTGAGATACAGGTAAAAGAAAATAAGATCTGAGCCTGTGTCCTTTCAGCAGAGACCCTGCTACATTCTCATTTACATTACATTTCAGCATGTAGCAGATGCTCTTTTCCTGAGTGATACACCCAGCTTACTTCTTCGTACACATGCGGTCCATGAATACAGCAGTGTATCAGCTGACGTGAATGGATTTAAGCACCTCATGCAAGGGTACAATGGCAGCTTTGCTGCAGAACCTGCAACGTCTAAATTACAAACCCAGTTCCTTAACTACACCTGGTTCTTGCCACAAAGAGGCCCTTGGTGGCACTAAAAGTCTCTGTACTCTGGAAGGAAATGTAGCCCCACCAGCCCCTGTATCCAGGGCTTCAGGAGTGGGTGACCAGGTCGTTCCACCTTTGAGCCCGTGGGGCCTGGATGTGGCGGCTCCATTCAGGACAGAGCAACAGCATTGATTTTGCAATTGACCCTGCTTCTGAAAATCAATGTGGCCTTAAATGGCTTCATTGTGAAAGCACAGCCTTGCAAAGGGGAGGGCATATGGAGTCTGCCTTTATGAAGAGCAAGGCCAAGTGCCATCTACAGTTGGAATTCATCTTTTCCTATGAATAGGCCAGGAGATGGGGAAGGGATGGGGATTGTTAGGAACAAAACAGGTACACAGTAAAATGCTCACGTTTAAACCTGGTTTAAATCATGGTTAAATCCAATCAAGTGTATGTGATCCTTTTTAAAGTCTTGAGCCATAAGAGAACTGAACACTTTATTGTGTATCCAATGAACTGGGTGGAGATGTCTTCACATTGGGCCACAGCAGCAGCCATGCTAGAAGCTCATTTCAGAAATGTGAAAACTAGCCTTCACCCCTTGTCTAATTTCCACAGAAAGTTAGAGAGTTACCATTTCCAATGGAAATTGTTTCTGGCCAAAGCAAACCATGGATATGCCCGAAAGTGTGATTTCTGAAGAACAAAAGCATTTTTGGGTCACCAGGGTAATACATGGTTTTTCCCTCAGCCCCAAGTGAGGAAGATGAAGCAAAAGAGCTTGTCTCTCTTCATGGAGGCACAAGGCCTGGTAGCTCCGGATCAGGGGGCCTTGTTTCATTAGGCCTTGGGAAAGTTCAGTGGGGCCGTGTTAGGCTGTGCTCTGCTTTCTCCTGACACAGGTAATAAAAATGAACAACAGCCTCAGCCTACACTGGCCCTGGCTCCTGGAGGGAAGAGGGGGGGCTGCTCACACCCCAACACCCCCCCCCCCACCCCCTGACGCTGTCACCAATTTGCTGCGCATTTCTGTGGCGGGGTGACGGAGGTGTGGTTTGATAAACAGAGAAGCCCTGCTTCGATTTTCCATCCATTCCTATTTGGAAACACATGCTTCTTTTTTTTGGGGGGCGGAGGGGGGTGGATGGGGGTGGATGGGTGGAAGACAGTGTGTGGGGGAGGGGGCGGGGTGGGGGGCATGAGGGTTTGGGGGGTCTCTGAAGCAAAACAGGGCCCTGATAGAAGCGTGTTTCTGCTCTCGACCTGCTGGAGCAACTCGCAGAGAGGCTGACAGCAGAGTGAAAGCTCTGGTACACCTCTCACTGAGGGACTACCTGCTGAGAGACTTTAATCACCAGCCTGCTGATGAGAGAGAGAGAGAGAGAGAGAGAATGATACAAGGGGCTGATAGAGGAGGAGAAAGAGAAAGGAGGAAGGGAGGAGGGGATTAAGAGATTGAAAGAGAGCAAAAAACAACCAACTACTCTGCTATTTTCGTCTGTATGTGAGAGAGAAGAACTGAGAGAGAGGGAGATAAACGGGAGATTGAGAGACACAGAGATGGAGTGTGTACAGTAAATGGAAATGCACATATAAATCTACAAACACTCATCACACTCACAACCAAGCATACAGACTGACACCTACACACACAAATAGACTCTCACACACAGACTCTCATTCATACACAAACACACAGACAGACACCTACATGCAGAGAATCATACGCAAACTGCATTGTTTTCACTCACAGACACACACTCATCTCTCTCTCTCTCTCTCTCTCTCTCTCTCACACACACACATACATACCTGCACATATAAACATGGCCTTTCTCTCTCACAAACGCACACACCCATACACCTGCATGCAAATGCACAGACATGCATGCACACACATACACATATGCACTCACACACACACACCTGCACACACACACAAACGCACACACACAGACTCTCTCTCTCACACACACACACACACACACACACACACACACACACACACACACACACACACACACACACACACACAGGGAGCTCGGTGATCTGGCTGATGATACGGTGAAGTAGCAGTTGCAGATTATCCTAATATGCGATGCTACGCCTCTCACCCCTCTCCCTGATTTAAAGACCTTTCCTCTGCCGTTATGTCAAAACTAGAGGTGGGGTGCTGAACCCACTCTCATAAGATTTAAGGAGATCAAGTAGCAAATTCTCTCCTTTAAACCTTTTCCCTCATAAACTCTATCCAAATAGGACAACTCTGTCTGCTAAGCGCAAGAGATCAAAACCATATTTAAAACATTGCATGGCACTCAGGAAGTAAGGACAGTAAGCTAATAGGATTCAAAACCTCAGGGTGAGCCCAGTAGCCTTGCAGGAAGAAAGATGGACTGACAGTGAAGTGCACAGTTTCCACAGTCATAGGTCTACTGTATACCTGATGTTGGAGTTGAATGGGGACAGGGCCAGGCGATGTTCTACTACAGTATCGTTCTGGAAAAGCCTGAATTTACAAAGCGTTTACACAGGAGATGGAAATGAAATCTTTATCACGAGGAAACCACGCGCAAACAGATTTTGAGGACGGGGGAAGAGCTTCAGATCCTGGAGGAATAAAATACGCAAAAAAATTCTCTCTGCCTTACGATTTGAGCTCTTTTGATTTTTAAATTTCATCTTCTGTAAAGCTGCCTTTTTCTTAGAGCAGAAAGGTAATGTTGCATTCAGGGGACTCTTCTTAGGAGATCGTTAGGAGATCAATGGGTCGTTTTCACATATAAAGATTATACTTCCAACCACCCTTGATGCTGACAACTGCCTCACATATGAGGACCCAAACCAAATTCAAAGGGCTAGGACATTTTCTGTAGGAATGAGGCATAACAAAAAGCGACACAATTTTAAATGTCCTATGAACTAGATTGTGGATATAAACAACATCTGTTTTTAATAAACCGCCAGGATCATGGACTCAAGTATCTAATTAGGTTATGTGTTTGTATTTGGGTCAAATGTTTTTTGCGGCACCGGCTCATGTCATTTGGGCGGAAATGTAAAAACACAAACAGAGCATTGTACAATGCAAACATGCTTCTGTCTGTGAAATTTGCAACCAGGACAATGAGCTTGTCTGCCTTTGTCAGGAGCCAAAGACCTGCAGACGTACATAAGGCTTGCATAAGGCAGCGTTAGCAGGTGCCTGATATTGAACAAACCATTCACCTCCATCCCAATATTTCTTTCTTCTTTCAGGGGGAGCTGCTGCAAATCTAACGCAACAACACCATTCCAAACACAATGACTGCTCCTGTGTTAGCTTCACATTGTCTAAAGGTGTAACCAGGATCCAGGACAGGCCGTGCGTATACGCAGAGGGTAGTGTGGTGTCAGTGGAGTGACATTTGTGTATGAAGGCCCCTGTAGACCCCCCTGTAACAGGCGGCAATTCCCACCTGCGCAGGGCCGGGCGAGGGCCGCCGCATGCCACGTTCCACAGCTCACTGCACACACCTTCCAGCCCCCCAGCACCACCGTTCTCGGGGCCCATGCCCTCTGGGAGTCCGCTTGTCCCGCGTCCATCACGTGGCAGTTCCTACCCCACATCAAAAGCCCTCCGTCCGCTGGGAGAGAGAGGGAGATGGCGGGGGGCATCACACAGGCGTCTGTCAGGGTCAGGGATCAGGGTGACAGCACCTGGCTCTCCTTAACCACTCCAGCAGTCTGGCATTCACCTTTACCTTCCCCTTTCCCATCACCATGTCTTGTCTTAACACATTAGTTATTTATTTTTTTATAGGAGAGTGGGCAGTACATCCTCCTTCATGTATCTTATTCGTTTTTCACATAGTATACAGTATAGAGAAACAGGAAACTGTGGAGAGAGTTGTGACAAAATAACAAGAGCTGGGATTTGAACTCCTACAGTCACTATACACATGGTGCTGCAAGGTAGGTGTATTTATCAACAGAGTTGCACCTGATTTAGCTATTGAGCTAATTTACAGCTGCAGGCCTTAGACTGTAAGGCACAAAGCAATGCATAACAGTGCCCAACATTGCTCTACAATCAATGCAAGACTTCACATTATCATTAAAACACATAATATTATGATATCATTATTAGTATTATTATTATATGTCATTCTGTAACACCAATAATAATGACACGAAAGTCTTACATAATTGGGAACAGTATGAAACCTATTTTTTTTTTTTGATTTTTCATCTCTTTGAAAAATCAAATGAAGGAAAATAAATGCTTTAAAATCTGAATTGTGGTCTGCTACATGAATTTTAAACATGATTCCATTTCTTCAGTTTTTTCTATTCAGGGCTCTGTGGGAAATAAAAACTAAATCAGAATTTAAAAATGAAATGTATGAGATCCATATATGAAATCTGTGTGTGTGTGTGTGTGTGTGTGTGTGTTTGGTTGTATATATAGCTGATGTAAATGTAGAACAGGCAATATTTCCATCAGGAGGGGCTGCGAGAGTGGAGATGGGTGGCTTGGCTTGGCTTGGTGTGGTCTCCTGGCCCTGAGAGGCTTCAGGTATGCTGTTAACAGCAGTTTCCTGGCCGCCCTGTAATGCGGCTGTCCTGGGTGAAGACTGCAGACCCTAGGCCTGTACCATAGGCAGCATTTCAAAAACATGTCTGGGGGAGGGGGGTGGCGGGTGCGGGTCACACAAGAATAACACAGATTTGCGTCTGGGAGGGTCGTGGTCGGCGGTAGCCGGAGGGGGGAAAAGCCATCTTATTTTATTTTCAATTTAAAACCGATTAAGTTGCTCGTGAACATTAGTACATTGATAATTTCCTCTGAATTAAAAAAGACACATTGACCCTAATTAGAACCATTTTACCGGAACTGTCAATTACCCTGTGTCAGGGTGGCTAATTCAGAACAGACATCTCTTAATTAGAGACATCTCTGATTTCTACCCCAGCCAAGAGAAAAGCGGGCTTCACTCCATCCAGTTATCAAACACACTTTACCGAGGTCTGCCTATTCAAATATGGCTCTAATAAATTTATATTTACTGCCTATATCGAGGACGTTTAAATTATGGTGTACAATAAACCTGGCACACACATTTCAAAACCTCTTTCAGAGAATGTTAAAGCAATATAGTAAGCAATTTTCCAAAGTGGATTACAAATTTCACATCTAGGTTTTATAGCACATTACGATAACTTAACCACATCTAAATGTTCTGCATAAAGGGGAAATATTCACTGCTTAATATGCTATTTTTCATATTTAAGAAGCATTTTACAAACCCTGCCAAGGAAGGGAGCCTGGTGGTTTGTATTGTGGGGAGTCAATAAGCTTTATGAGGTTGATTTTAATTATCACAAGATAACTGGGTATCCTTCTGTGTAAATCTCATTTATGCATCAACTGTAGCAGGCCTAAGTATGTAACATACTTATTTGCCTTTAAACATCTTTTAAGGTGTGAATGTTCCAGAAAGCCTAGCGAAGGAGCACTTGTTTGAATTATTTCAACTTAAATTAAGCACTGATATTAGAAAGCATCTTTTTACACAGAGTTGTTAATGTTTGGAACAGCCTGTCACGTTATGCTGTAGAGGAAGTGTAGAGCGTTCCAGCTCAGGCCTGACGCAGTGCTGCGAACTCTCTAGACTCCAGGTAAATGAATAGGAGCCTAAGGGGCTGAGAGGCCTCACTGTATATTCTTATGGTCTTAAAATACAATCCTGGGACAAAAACTTCATCCACAATAGATGAAGCAGGAAACAGGGATGTTTTCAGGCTTCCCAAAACCGCTTCAGCCATTCTGGTGTTGGATCATTGTGTTGAAACACAATAATTCTTTTTGTGGGCTGAGATTAGTTTGAGTTGCATAAAAAGACTTGAGGTGTAAATTGGCAAGGCACAAGGTTAGAGAGGGAGAGAGAAGAAAGACAGAAATGAAAGAACTTCTGCGGTGCTGGTGGATCCTGAGCTTAGGCTGGCAGTGCAGAATGCAGCCTACTGATTGCCTTGTAGATCGCATTTACGTTCCATGTTTTTACATAATACCAATTTATGCAGCCAGGTATTTTTACTGTGTCAATTCAGGTTAAGCACCTTGCTCAAGCACACAACAGCAGTGCCCCTGGAACCTTTCAGTTACAAGCCCAGTTCCCTAACCATTGTGTTACACTGTTGCACCACTCTATCCCCCTGGACAATGACATGGTAACACCTCAGTAAGAGGTGTACTGTAAAGGCACTTCAGCTTAACCTGTGTGTTCTTCCTGGAAAATGCATTAGTCCCAACACTGCTGTCGGGGAAAAAAAATGAAAAAAGGCCATCCTTAGGTGATGGAGGAGTGGGGGATGTCACTCTGCAGAGCCCACCTCATTCCTGTTGAAGGTTTGTCTCCAAGTGGCTGTGATTTAGGAAGTAGCAATAGTGGGATCAGGTGGAGGAGGTAAGAATGGAGGAGAAAGAGAGAGAGAGAGAGCAGAAGCTCTTACAGAATTACACGTCCACCTCCACTGAACAGTCCCGCCTCTGCGCCCTTTTCCTTTTTTTCTCCCCTCTCTCTCTGTGTGGAGAGATTTATCGGGAAATTCTTCAAAAAAAGGGTAAGGATTATGTTTTCTTGGAGAATAGTCATCTATTAAAGGTCAGATCAATCATGTACTAAGCATGTTTTATAAGCAATCCATAAAAAGCTTGTTTTAAATAATAACATTTTATGGATCAGCCTAAAGACATAACTGCAGCAGAGGGAAAATTCAATGCTCTGAGAATTCAAATTCGCAAAACCAATATGTTGACTACCCCTTCAGTTAATGAACCAGTGGCATTTGTTCAGAGAGCAATGCAAGGCCTGTCTTTCCCTCACAGGCCTGCAAGTAATTATTCCAACACACAATGTGAGGGACTGGCAATGTGAATTGAAGTCCCAGTCTGATCTCAGGAAATAAACATATTCAATCCATGTGGCTTTATAACTGCTATCTAAAAGAATGTGATTCAACAAGTTTCACACACACACAACTTGTCCTGTTTGTCTAAGTGCAAAAGGACCACTTTTCAGTGCCCATTTGTAAAAATATCCCACCGGAAACTAGTCAGATACAAGATCGAACCTGTTATGGTGTCTGTGTAAATGTTTTAATGTTATTCAATAACGGTATTGGTCATAGGTCACAGGGACTCTGTTCTTCATTCCAGCTCTGGTATTATTTATTTTATTGTTAACTGTGATTGGATGAGACTTTGATTCTCCTGCCTTTGTAGTTATAGATCAGCAGTTTGGTTGGTGAATGTTGTGATCCTCTCAAGGAAACAGGCTGTGTGGCAAAAACTGACTGTTCAAGTAGAACGGTTTCAGTATAGTGTATTCACATATAGTTGAGTATAGACACTAAACACCCGGGGTAGCTGGTGTCTACAGAATGGTGGGGTAAACTGTGAACAGGCGTGGAGGGAGCCCACCTGTGACAGCGGCACTGTAGTTGTCCCCAGCGTCGATCTGCAGGACCCCCGGAGAGAGGAGGCTGGAGCGGAGAAGGCAAGGAGCAGAGAGGAAGGCCATGTTCTCCCCATGCCCAAGCTGACCCTGAGGAGACAGGACACTTCCTGTCAGACAGAGTGTGGGAACAGCACATACATGCACATGCATGTACACACAGATACACAAAGACAGAGGATTTAATTTGTCATACACATAAATATTTTGGTCAAACAGAGATGCACAAACAAACAGATATGCATAGTCAGACATAAGCACACAAGCACACAGATGTGAATGCACACACTTGCATTTACACAGATATATGCACACATAAATAAGCACACACATAGACAGATACTAAATATGTTTGATGACTGTCATGATGGGAACGTGTGATTTTCTTCCTCATTCCAATCCATTCCCACGCTGGGCGCTTCTTCTGACTGATTCATATTTCAGTCAAAGGGTGCTGCACTCCGAACGTGGCCCCGCTTCATTGTTCAATAATATCCGCGTGCTCTACCCGCGCGTCTCCTTGCAAACACCGTTGCTAACGCATTCCGATTGATTAGACTGCAGAGAGCGAGGTACTTTGTCTCCAGGTTTGACAATGATTACACACAGCGTGCCTGGCAGGCGGCTCTGACAATCTCTGAATCCTACCTTTCCCCTCCTGCTTGCTCTCTCAAGCTTCCCCCTCAGCCTCAGAGAGGAGCGACTGAATTAGTCAAAGCGGACCTATTCATCACCCCGCAATTCAGAAAGATCTATGCGTGCGCGAACCCTAAGAACGTTTTAAAATATGTGTAGTGTTTTTCAAACGGCAATGTATGACACACGGCCCTGGCGGCTTGCCTGGTTTCTACTTAAAGGATTGTCATTCGGGGAAAAATAAATTTCTCTAACTAGACAAAAGTCAATGTTTTCATGTTTTACCACAATCAAACTGATGCGGCTGACAATTTAACGTTTCGTCACTTAGGCTATCTGCGGATAATCAAAATACCCCCAACCCCCCACCCCGCCGTCAATCATAAATCCGTCTCATTTTGTTAGTCTCCTCTTCTCCTCGCTTGGCGCGTGAGACAGTGCATCTGGGAGCTTTCTTTGGAGCTCGGGTTCGAGTCTGCAGGAATTCCCACCGCAGAAATGAATCCTGTCCCACAGGAGACACTCCTCAGAACAGGGTTTGGCTCCCAGAAAGAACTGCCAGCCTCGTAGTGCAATGTGATTATGGGTCCCTACATTTCAGATCACATGTAGCAGACAGGTGAGCAAGCAACTCTGAGGCAACTATGAGGCTCCCACAAAAGTTTTACTTTCTGCTTATCTCACTGATGCAAAAAAGTGGAAGCAAGCACAGCAGGTTAAGAATCTGTCTTGGTGTAATAGATAAGTTATTATATTGTAATGGATTATATCTATAATATTATAATAATGGTTTACATGATAATAATTGTTTAATCAGTTGCTATAAAAGACCTTTATAACGGGTGTTAATAATTTACAGACCACTCTGACAATGGGCCCTTGTACTGTCCACATTGTGTGTGTATGTGTGTGTGAGCGTGTAGGGTTCTGTGATTATTGAGCTGTTGAATGTTCAGTGTGTCTCCATGTATGTGAGTATGTATACATGCATGCATGTTTGTGTCTGTGTGTGTATCTGTCTTTGTGTGTGTGTATGTGTGTGTGTCTGCATGCCTTATTCTTGAGTGTGACCCACAGATCAATGGAGCCGTTGGCAGTGTCGATTCAGATCCTGTTTTTAATGAGCGTTGAAACTCATCAGGCTGAATGAGTAATAACAGCGGTGGCAAACCTGGGCCGAGCTCCAGCACCAACATGTCAGCCCTGCCTGTGCTCTAATCGATGCCTGGGACCGCTCCAAATAAGTCATTACACTGCTGGTCCCGCGCGCCTTCAGCACAAAACGGCAACATATTGAACTGCTCATATCAACAGGTTTCGGCTCAGGTTCTTCAAATGGTCCCGGCGCATCCAATTCTAAATGGTGAGGTCAACTGAAACTGGACTCAGATGGATGGCAGGGATGGAGAAGCGTGCGGGTGCCAGCTTAATGTCTTTTTCGGTTTATTAATTAACTGCTGGACATGCATGCTGAATGACACCCATTGATTTCCTTAAACAATAATTGATTTGTTGCTTCACTAATCATATTGTTGGTACAGAGTCATTAATATGGGCTTGTGCGTGTCATCTAAAATTGGACTTGGCAAAACAACCCCTCTCTTTCAGACATCAGACATTGAGTCTCTGATGTTTAATCAAGTTCATTATCTTCAAACTGTTTTGTAAACTCCTTTTTCTATTAAAGTGCGGATGTTTGGCTGGGGTTAACAGCGGTGCTGTTTGGTGTAAAGTGTGGATGTTTGGCTGGGGTTAACTGCGGTGCTGTTTGATGTAAAGTGCGGATGTTTGGCTGGGGTTAACGGCGGTGCTGTTTGGTGTAAAGTGCGGATGCTTGGCTGGGGTTAACGGCGGTGCTGTTTGGTGTAAAGTGCGGATGTTTGGCTGGGGTTAACGGCGGTGCTGTTTGGTGTAAAGTACAGATGTTTGGCTGGGGTTAACGGCGGTGCTGTTTGGTGTAATGTGTGGATGTTTGGCTGGGGTTAACGGCGGTGCTGTTTGATGTAAAGTGTGGATGTTTGGCTGGGGTTAACAGTGGTGCTGTTTGGTGTGAAGTGTGGATGTTTGGCTGGGGTTAACGGCGGTGCTGTTTGGTGTGAAGTGTGGATGTTTGGCTGGGGTTAACGGCGGTGCTGTTTGGTGTGAAGTGTGGATGTTTGGCTGGGGTTAACGGCGGTGCTGTTTGGTGTAAAGTGTGGATGTTTGGCTGGGGTTAACGGTGGTGCTGTTTTGTGTAAAGTACGGATGTTTGGCTGGGGTTAACGGCGGTGCTGTTTGGTTCTTCCTGTTCTTCAGACAGTGCATATTCATGTCTGAAGAACATATACAGTGTATAAAGCAAGGTCGTGCACTCTCTCTGAGCTCCCACTGCTGTGTCAGGCTGTCTGGTGCAGCTGTAAAATTCTTCCCCCCTGCTGTGACAAAGAACAGCTGGTTCCAGGTGTTGCTAGCATGTGGTGGGGCAGCACCTGACAGCATGTGTTTGGATATACTACCAGGGAAAAATCAAACAAACACACTCTCCATCTCTCCTTCTTTCTTGCACACATACACACACTATGCACACAAATACAAAAGGACACTCTCAGTCGCGACATACCATTGTATACACAATGCATGCACACATAATGTGCACACACATGCACACACACACACACACACACACCTGTCCAGTCATGCGCACATAGAAATACACACATACTGTGGTGCTTGTGCCATGGAAAATACCCTGCACAGGGAGGGAGATACTCCTTTCCTGCTGATCAATATTGTGGACATTACAGGGGCCAGGGCCGGTGGTGACTGCAGTAAGAGTGAGTGAAATCCAGATTGAGTAGAGTTGGTAATGAAGGGTCATTATACCCAGTTTAAGAGGTCAGTGGAAGGTGAAGTAGTCCACCCTGTAATTTGGACACAGGCACAGGGTCAGGGTAAAACAGGTTCAACAGTGGAAAGGACTCACATGTTGAGATCACTTAAAAAATGAAACAAACAGGAACGAAACCAGTATTTCCACAAATCTTCAGTTAGTTGTACTTTTCTCCTATTCACAACTCATTATTTTAATGTTAATAGCCAATAAAACCAGTAAACTGATTTTGACTTCTAGGTAGGCCTAGCTACCTGTGCCACACTGCTGAGAACTGATTCTAACTGGGCTAATTATATCCTTTTTACTAGCTCAATCTACCTGCATTGCATTACCTCCATAAAATGGATGTTATTGGGTATATGAAATCCACTTCAATATGAAGTGAATGATCTGAATTTCCTTGTGAATATTTTATGTAAAAGGCTGATCCTGGATCAGATCATCTGCCCCTGGATGCTGTATAAACACAGGCCCTGGTGGAACCTTTGAAGAGGCTACATTCAGTCTGTGTCCCTTCTTAACAAGGAATGTAATCATCCCTTATTGTGGTGTAGTTCTTATCGCCCAGCATCAAATGCCAGGAATTCTTACCCTTTTCAGCACTTATGCAACGTTATTTCCTTTATTTCAATGGCCCAAACAGAAACAGAAACCCCTACAGATCCTGACAGCGACTGGCACTGCGTGCATTACATTCCTCGTACATGCAAGGGCCAGTAAAACCATGCATGATACCTGCAGGGTGAGCTGAGAGGCTGTTACAGCGCTATAGTGCTGGTCTTCTGACATGATTTCCATTCCTCATCACCTCGACCAATGTGCTATCCACAGTGCAATAAAGATTCTTCTGGCTGGGAACAAGAGCAATATGATTTTTATCTTTAATGCTATTACAAGTTGTGATAGTTTAGCACTTGTCTGGTTTACCGTGGCCCCAGCAACAACAAGTTTATTACGTCGAAACCTTTACTTTTCTAGTTTTAGCTCTGCGGCAGATACAGGCTGACCTCTGACCTTGCGAGAATGGAATTGCTTGGCAAACTTTCCTGAAGGCAGCCTGTCTCGGTGAGCAGGAGCGTTATCTTTAGGAACCGAAAAGCGTTCAGTGATGGGTGTTGTTGTTGCGGGGTGTTGCGGGCCGCGCCTCGCGCCTGATTACACGCCGAGCCTTGATCAGGCGGCTCCGGTCGTCCTGGAGCCCCAAGGGTCCACCTGCCTTCACTTCCTGTCAGGCGGAGCTGAGAAACAATCAATCATGTCGCCAGGCAGGAACGTGTGGCGGAGGAAGCACTGTATGCCAAACGACACTCAACACAGAGAGGGAGAGTGAGAGAGGAAAGGGAATGAGTTGCAAGACAGTATGAGAAAAACAGAGACAGAGATAGAGGAAGGTAGAGAGTGTAAGAGATAGAGAGTTGGAGGGAGAGAGTGTGAAAGAGATAGAGAGGAAGGGAGAGGGAGTGTGAAAGATAGAGAGAGAGACAGAGGGAAACCAAGAGAAAGAGAGCGCTGGGAAGACAGAGCATAAGAGGGAGGGAGAGAGATAGAGGATAGAGGCATGTAGGGAAAAGGAGTGTGAAAGAGATAGAGAGGAGGATGGAGAAAGAGAGGGATCAAAACAGAATCAAAAGTAAAAGAGATAAAAAAGACTCAGGGACAGCCAAAGAGCGAGAGAAAGAGAGAGAAAGAGGAAGGGAAAGAGACAAAATGTAGAGACATAGAGACAGGAAAGAAGAGGAATGAGGAGAGAAAAGGAGAGAGACAGAGAGATAGATGAAGATAGAGAGGGGAGAGCGAGAGAGAGGGATCGAGGTAGCATAAGACAGCGAATGCTCAGTGCTATGAATATGCAATGACTCTCGTTAGCAACCAAAGCTGGGGAGAAGACAGTGACAGGCAAGGCCACGTCAACTGGTATAATAATTTATGTCAAATAACCCCAACCCCAGCTACTCTGTACCAACCACCTACACAGCAGCTTTTTTTAGTGCCCCCGCAAAGCCCCATCTTCCTTGTCACGTTGTAAAACGGAACTTTTTTTTTGGTCAGGTTTCAAATGCTCTGGAGTTTTCACCGCTACTGTACTTACAGTGGGGGTGGTGGGGCTGGGGGGGATTAAAACAGACCTCCTCTACAAACCAGGGGCCCTGCAATGATACTGTTCTTCAAAGATCTCAAGTAGAGACAAATAAAAAAAGGACGGACCACTCTGCTTGTTGGATGAAATTCCTTATCTGGAAATGAAGAGAAAGTGGGGGGGGACACGCGACAGGGCTGTCCATGGAACACAAAACCACAAGAAGCAGAATCCAGGCTATTAAAGAGAGGATTTCCGTAACTCCGCACGGAGCAGAAGAGTTAAAACAGACAAACAGCAGATCCCATAAACGTGATTTATATTATTTAAAAAGATGTGCGTTCTTGGCAAACTATGAAGGATATTAAGTCCTCAAAGGGAGGTACAGACCCATTCCTACTTATAACCATTTTAATGTACAATGGAAAAAAATAGGAGGAGGGGTTTTTTTGGGGGGTGCAAAGTTATTTTTTCTTTGAGTTTCTTGGCGAAGATCGTGCTGGAAAAATGCTTGGCTCACCTCTTGCCCCATCCCCCAGGAATACACTTTCCCATCATCTGAAAGAGAGAGAGAAAATAAACAGAGTACACACACTGATAATTGTAAATTTATTGAATACCATGCACACACACACACAAACGCATATTTATCATTCACCACATGTAGTGACACCCACTGTCATACTACATTGCTGTTATACATACACACACACACACACACAATTACACACGAACACATGCAAACCCACACACGCATGCATACACACGTGCACACACACACGCACACACACACACACACTCCCAAAACACACATGCATTTCATGTGAAGTATCAGACATGAGCTGTAGTTAAGGGGTAAGACTCCCTGACAAAAGTGGCTCAAGTGTCATACATCAAACACTTGTTACCTCTCTGGGTCTTGGTGATTGCACATGACTGCAAACAAGTCAGTGATAAAAATCTGTGGGAAGATGAAACCAATTCGGCTTGCTTTAAAGATCATCAATCACCCCCTGCAAGCTCTCATATTATTAGTTCAAGTGAAGCTGCACTCTGCCATTTTATGGACATCATAAAGGGAGAAATGAGAGTGGGTGAAAGAAAAAGCTTCTTAAGCTCTTTAACTACCACTGGAATATATTTCTTTGGGAAATGGAGTGGCAGGGGATGGACAGGTCGAATGATGTAATGGTCACTGGAATTAGGCAAAGGGCTGCTCAGCTACACACACAAACAACACACACACACACACACACACACACACACACACACACACACACACACACACACACACACACAAAACATACACACCCACACACACACACACACACACACAAAACATACACACACACACACACACACACACACACACACACACACACACACAAACATCACACACACACACACACACACACACACACACACACACACACACACACACACACAAACATACACACACACACACAAAACATACACACCACACACACACACACACACACACACACACACACACACACACACACACACACACACACACACACACAAAACATACACACCCACACACACACACACACACACACACACTAACACTCACACCCACACACACTCACACACACACACACTCACACACACCTGTTGAGAATTTATTGCATTTTATACACACAGAAATATACATGCTCTGCACTCACAAATTCACTGATGCAAACATACAAACTTATACACGCATGCACATATATACATATGCGGAAACGTACAAATACACATAAACACAATTTCACATATCTTGGCATGAGCATAAGCAGGTGTATACATAAATGAACGCACACATACACACACACATGCTCTCTCTCTCTTTACTGTTCTTTTGGCCCTTGTGAACCAGCTGGATTGAACGCTATTAAAAACACTGTCAGCCAAAATAAAGTTGTTGTGATGAAACTGAACACACACCTTTAAAATGACTTTAAGGCTGCTACAACGTGTACCCAGATGCAAGATTTAGGATGAGCTATCCAAGATACAGGCCATTTCATTTTAATATGGACTCCTACAAACCAGCTGCAGTGTAATTTTCTGCCTTGAAGAAAGCAACCATGTACTATTTACCTCCTTTATTGTGCTTTGGTCATGTCTTGGTAATTACTAAAAAAACACATTACGTATTTTACAAAATTCTTACGATCATACACACATATACATGCATAAATACGTGAATACAGCCCCACATGCACTCAGACATACATATACTGTCTACCTACTTTAATGAGCTTCTGATAAGGCTTGGTAATTACTTAAACCTTCACCTGCTTTTTGTGTCATAATCCAACATTTCTTCCCCTAGGTTTCAGTAAAAAGATTCTGGCACTTCGCTCCTTATCACCTTAAAGGAGAAAAGGGGTGTGTGTCAGGTTTTAGCCTGAGACCACAAGGGAGCTTGTATACAGCATGTAGCTAATAGCTTCCATCTTTGTCTGACAACTCAACCTTTAATTACGCTCTTTTCTTGCAGTGTCAGGTTGCGAGTCGCACACCCTCGCAAGAGCAAGCTCTCCTCGTTCTGCCAAATAGAGAGTTTAACCTGTCCTTCCCTGTTAATGAGCGCTTTGCATGTACTGTACTTTGTCAAAAGCTGTCATGTTGAAAAGGCCGGATTGAATTTCTCTAAGCGGGAGGTTTGCGCGGCGTCTCAGCTGAGAGGGGGCCGAGAGGCCTGGCTGTCCAGGGCTGGCTCGCCACTGCGCTAATGACTGAGTGTGTCGCACCGGCAGGGCTTGACAGTACCAAAACAGGCAGTAGCACTTCAACCCTGGTGCTCCGCGTAATCCAAAATTTCTATTTGGAGGGCCTAATACGAGCGGAGGGGAAGGAGCTTTGTGGCGGCATCGCTCTCCAAAGCAGATCCGGATTTATTTTAATATCAGTCTGGAGGTGTGGCATTGACCATGCACAGAAGTCTCTTAGCTTGATGGTATCACAATTATAAATACAAGCTATGGGTGTGTCAGTAACATTTCTACCACACTACAATAAAACTACAACATGTGCTTTGAGAGTATCAAGCCTTTTCAAAGCTATTGTACTGTGTAGCTGTTAAAACTTTATTTGTAACAAGGAATACACGGTAAAATTATCAGTGTTAATTCAGCTGTAACAGTGTTTTTAAGAGCCAAAAATTAAATAAAATCTTCTCCATAAGGCTAGATTCAACACGAAAAATTGTGTTGTGAAGTTATAAACAACAAGCCATCCACTGCCCACAGCTATGTACAATAAATATTAGCAAAACTGAAATCATGAAAGAACTCCATGAAGGGCTTTCCGGAAGGTTTTATAGCTTTACCGCACTCCTGGCCCCCACCCCACCCCACCCCACCCCGTCCTCAGCTGTGATGCACTGCACCTCATGCAGTGGGCTTCCATGCACTCACATCTGAAGGGCGCCGGGGATCAAGGCTCAAGGGGGGAGCCAGGCCAGGGACCAAGGTCAGCCAGTTGTTCGGGCCCCAGGGAGACTGAGCCGGCATTCTCCCCAGGTCGTCTCAGCTAGGGTGGGGGGCAGGGGGGGAGGGGAGGGGACGAGACAGGGGCAGGGGGTTTGGTGAGGATAGCCCAAAAGTCCATCCTTTAGAGTAAATAGCAGGGTCTTTGCGCTTTGGAACCTAATCCAGCAATGGGAAAAGACCTGTCTCAGCAGCTCACAGCTGGACGGGTGAAGCTTGAGGCTGTGCCCTCGGTGTTATTTGTTGCTGCCCAGGCTGAGGGATGAGGCATGGGTAATTTCATTCTTGGGGGAGTGGGGGGTGGGTGTTTGCGGCAATCATCGTACCCCTTTCCACCCGCATGCTGACTGGAGGGTGGAGGGCTGGTCCTAGGCCAGCCTCTCGCGGTTGGCTTGTTAGGTCTGACACTGGCATTTTTTGGACCACAGAAGGCCCGCGGGGCTTAGGGCAGCCCTGGAATGTCAAAGGGTTCACATTTCACATGCAGATGTGTGACCCCCCATGACCTTTCGCAGGAAGGTGCATTTTTAACCCAGAGGAGGGGAGCATGGGTTTGGGGGGTTGGGGCAGTGGGGGGGTCGGGGGATGGTGTTTTTGGTTTGGGGGTTGAGGGCAAATGCAACAACAGCTCATTTTTTTTAGAGGTCAGCTTTACCTTGAAGAAAAGGGCAGCTGACACAAGCCTGATTTCAGAGTTCCCTCTGCTCAGTTTGAGAAAAATTATACAGGTGCAGCATGGCCCTTTTAACCTCATGGCGGGGGAGAGCGGGAACCGCAGTATTTCTGCTGAGGGGGAAATGTGTGTGTCGTCTGGCTTTACCGCTGTAGTTGTACTCCTGAAAGACTGTGTGAGACAAGGCCATGACAGGCCAGGGGCAGGACTGTACGCTTTATTTATATATGTAGAAGCCAGACATTGTGATGGAAAAATGTCATTTGCTTATAACATTATCCTCAGGTAGTTTGGTGCTGTGTCACTTGATTGAGCAGGTAATGGGCGATGCTGCTTTATATTTTGGTGAAGGTCTAGGGAGGACCCAAGGTGCAAAGATCACCAAAGTCCTGTAATGTATCTATGTGGGTAAAAGCTACAGAATACCAAAGGCTTTCAAAAACTGCCCCATCGGCCTTCTGCCTGTCATTCAAGCATTAAGAGTTGGGGATTGAGGGTAATGACCCTGCAACACGCTGGTGTCCTGTGTACTGGGATTGAAAGTGTACGGTGGCTCTGTCATGCCACAGACAATTAGATAAGCTTGGAGCCTATGACCAACGCAAATTCAGACCAACCATTCCTTACTGACAACAGCAAAAAAAAACATAATATGATGAATTCAAGAAAATGTCCAGTTTTCCCACTTTGCTCTAAGCTTTATTTCCCCTCCAATGAGGGAGAGACGACCAGACTGTGGTGTCTGGACTCTGACATAAAGAGTGCAAATGTATAATCCCACAAAACCAGAGGCATGAGCGAGAGACTTATTTATCCCAAAGCGTTTTTGCTCAACACCCAGACTGCATTAGAATTTTTCAGATCTAACACTCCGACAATCGACGGCATGTCAGGCCACACATTCATTTCAGCTTTCGATAATCAAGCTACATTATGTCAATAATGAATCTGAAACGACGGGTGGCCGGCAGCTTTTAAACAATCACTGCCTTTGCCCTTCGCCCTGTCTCTTCCACACATGAAAGAAGAGAACTTTTAAAAGTGCACATCGAAGGTTTTTTTTCCTCAAAATAATTGGAAATGCACAGCAGAGGGTCTGTTATATAAGAAGAAGTGCTCTGAGGCTTGAAGACACTGGTGCTACTGTTGTCCTCAAATACCCGGGCACCCGGCTGCTAAACCTCCCTTTTCTGGGGTTCTCATTGAGCGAGATGATGGTAGGAACATCTCTCTCTCTCCCCCTCTTTCTCTAACTCTCTCTCTCTTTATCTCTCATTCCTCTACAGTCAAAATGTCAAGGACAGTGAGGTCTTTCACTAAAACAAGAAAGTTTATGCTTTCACTGATTTATTTCTGAAAGAAGTTTCCCTTTTTTTACCTGACCCCATACTCCTAGTATGCAATTTATCCAAAATCATTGGATGATCTTGGGGTCTTTCCTACTGCTGCACACGAATGGAGAACTTTTAGTCTATGGAAATGATCAGTACATATGTGATATATACTGCGATGCTGTGTCTGAAAGTTGCAGTTTTTCCTGTATTTGCCCATATATTATGGTATTCTAAAATATACTCAGATCCTGACAATATGTGCTATTTTAATTATATGTATGCAGATAAACTTCATATATTTCATACATATATTTCATCTCAAGGGGCTTCACACAAGTAAGATTGAATTATGTCCAAAGTTACATTTCAGTGAAGTAGAATGTATGTGTTTTGGTGTCACTGGACTAAAAATAACTACATTTAATAAAGTATTGGACAAGCAGCTTATAAAAAGTTATCAAAATGTTAGACACTACTCAGTAATACCTTAAAAGACATGAATATAATATATTGTCAAAGTGACACGTGAGCAGACATACTATTTTACATTTTTTTAATTCATTATTTAGTAATAATTGTGCAATTACATTAAATATTAATTGTAATATTATTTGAGAAGCATTTGCCTCCTACAGAAAATAGATAAACAAACAAACAAAAAAAATTCAGAAATGAGATAATAATAATCCATTGTTTTGACACTGAAGGTCTATCCAGGGCATAAACACACAGCTGAGGTAAATGGCTGAGCATGTGTTCCATGCTGAGATGCTAGCAGTGTGTTGTGCAGTTATCTCCAGCGACAGGAAAAAGATGAGTGTTTTTTTCATATAATAAAACATATGGGTGAGGTCCCTGGCTAGCTTGTCTTATGATCTCTCCTGCTTCCCGGTGCGGACATTTATATTCCAATCTAAAGCATTACCCATCATGCTCGGCGGTGCCCGGAACTTCCAGGAAGGGATGGAATTATTAATTCTTTTTGGGAAAGTACAAAGCACCTCATTTATCAGAGCCCTGCCTCCGCCAAGCACTGGCCATGTCATAACAGAGAGATCGAGGCCATAAACCCCAAATGAAAAATAAAACGCCACACAATAGAGCTCGGCAAGTTATTATTTTCCCATTCGGTGACAATAAAACAAAATCAAAAAGAGATATAAACAACGGTGCAAAGGTTTTTCCGCCAGGAATTCATACGCTCGCCGACAGATGACCTTGGGGGAAAATAAATTTTTGCAGCAGAATTGAAACAGAGGGAGCAAGTTGTACATGCAGTTGTGGCCGGAGAAAGTTTAGCTGGGAGTGCGAGTGCCGAATTCCACATATGAGTCAAAGCGAGCCATGCCTGATGTCAGCTAGTGATGACATCAAATGCTCGTGTGTGGTTTTGAATGAGAAAGGCAAGATCCTGGGACGATCAACACAGGTACTGCAAATCAGGCCCAGCAGATACAGTCGACCCCCGCTTCTTCGGACTTCACTTCCCCGGACTTTCAATTGTCCGGACAACGTCCGGGGTCCGGGCGATTGTCCGATGCGGCCGTGTCTGTCCAAAGAATGACAACTTTGACCGATAGGTGGCTCATTGTACAATACGCATGGCGTATTGTAGCCTAGGAGTATGTGTGCGAGACAATATAGGCTGTTTACTGTACAGTACTGTACAGTACTCAATTTTCAATGTCCGGACTTTTTCAATGTCCGGACATGGCCCAGTCTGTATTAGTCCGAACAAACGAGGGTTGTCTGTACTCCTTGAACTGCTGGTGTGAATAATTAACCATGGAGACTGCATCATTTTATGACTGACATCTGTTCAATTTAGTACTCTGTACAATATACCTATTCTCCCATTATCGTTCTTCCCCTGTGACATAACATATAATTGCTATGTATTCTAAAGACAAAATGAGCAAAAAAATAAAAACAATTGCATTACATCATAACACTTTCCTTTCACAGTATCATTTAAACATCGCATGTTGCTTGTGAGAGAAAAGGAAGAAGAAGAAGAAGAAGAAGAAGATGAAAAAGAAAGGGGAGCTGGGTAGAGGTTGCCTCTTTAATAATTCAGTCCAGAGAGCAGCGGGGTCATCGTGGGGATATGTCTGCTTGGAGCGTGCTGGTGTGTACTCCAGATCGCCACGTACACCAGGTAACATAATGACTGTGCGGGAAGAGCAGCCATAAGACTCTGCTGCTATGGCAACAACAAGGAGTACATATCAGGGCCTGCATCACTAAATTACCGATTAAGGCACGTTGGAGGGGAAGGGTTACACTGGTCATGGCACTGTAGGTTAATAGGGAGATAAGACTGCAAACACAAAGGGGAAAGACACAAAAACACACAGGCTTTCAGCAATAATAATAATAATAATAATAATAATAATAATAATAATAATAATAATGCCATTTTAATAAAGGCTGTTAATGAATGTGTAGAAATGTATGATTCATTGCCTGTTCCTCTGGTGGCTGTATAAATTCCATCCCAGACAGGGCAAGAATGAAAAGAGAGAGCGAGCCCAGTTGGAGCTATTACATGTCCCTTTCATCCCGTCCCCCAATGCCTGGCCCAAAGACGAGCCGGCGTTAATGAATGAAATAATAAATAGATACATATATAAATAAATAAAATGCCAGGGCCCTTCTGCGGCTTTGCTTTAAGACGGAGCATTTGCATTCGACATAATTAGCGGTGGGCACATTGAACCGAGTCCAGAGGGAGCTCTCTGATAACTGCTTCCCTGTTCTATTAGTCTTTCATTTCGGGAATGTCAGCAGCTTGGCACATCTTAATTTTGGGGGCAGAAATAAGCTCAATTGAACCTGTGACGCCGCAGCCGTGTTGCCGTACAACAAGAAAGAGGGAGAAGAATACGGCAGACAGAGTGGACACCGCCATAATGAATGTGGTTATTAAACTGTTTCAGCTGGAAAAGAGGCCTATTCTTACACCATTATAAAGAGAACAATTTATCCCTACTGATCGCGCTGTCTCCTTTCTCTCTTCCTGCTTTGATCTGCTAGCATATTGCCGTGATGTGTCCTATTGAATAGCGAATCTGGGGCAATTTTAATGCTTTTGTACCTCTCCAGCGTCCCATTTTTTTCTGTTTAAAAATAGCTGTTAATTATAAGTGCAGTTTAAATGTCTCCAGTGACCCAGAAATGCAGGTTGGAATGAGACGGATTGTACGTCTCTCACATGAAGCAGCCAGGCACTTCTCTCTCCTCTCTCTCACTCTCTCCCTATCTCTCTTTTCTTCCTCCTCCTCTCACTCTCTACTTCTCTGGGCTCCCTCTCTTTTTGGCGGCAGTATCCGGCAGTCAGACTTTTGCGGCGGTCCCACAGAGGGATTCCGCCGCGCTGGGGTATCTGGATTTGAATCTTTTTTGCCCGGGTGCAAAAAAAAAAAAAAAAAAGGAAGCCATTGGAGACTAATGCAGAATGAGCTGCTGCCTCAGACTGCACACACCATACTGTGTTCTACATTTGTGGAGCGTTAAAGCCAGGGAAGAAAGGGCAAGGATTCAAAGGGAGGCTTTTTTCTCCCAAAACCCCAACTTCCCCCCACCCTCAACCCCCCAGCACCATTTTCTTTCTGTTTTTCAGGAGGTGCAGTTAAGGCAGGCAGCTGGGGGTACCTGTGGTGCGGGCTACAGTAGGCAGGTGAAAATTCCACCCAGGGGTGCTTTATAAATAAGGCATCAGGATCAGTGCTCGGGAGCCAAAATGGAGATGTAACTGAGAATCTCGCGCTACGCCCACGTGCCCCCACCCCATGAGACACGGAGGTATAAAGGGGGCTGATGCCTAAAGATGGTTTTCATCAATCTGCCAATTTGTCAAAAAAAAAAACAGAGGACAAAATAAGGGCGGGGGGCTGGGGGAGGGTTGGCCCACTGCAAAAATCAGGTGTCTTGCCACAAATTGGGTCCCTTTGCTGTCACAATCACACTCTCTGTACTGCGCTGCTATTTTCCACAAAGTTAAGGAAGTGAACACCAAACTCTCTGCCCATCACCCTTACCCACACCCAGTTGGTGCAAGCCCTGCTCCTCTGTGACAGGAGGATGTAGCATTCTCACCTGTCTGACCCCCCCCCCCTGACTCTATACAGTATACCAAATAAGGAACCATGGTTTGGTGCCCTACCACTTTAAAGACAGCGCAAACCCATGGTTTCTCTGTGACACGAGCATACAGCTGGGCTCTAGCCACAGTGATAAATCTGAAACAAACGTCAGCAGGGTCTAAACTAAAGGCCGAAGGGGTGGGGGGTGGAGGTGGAGAGAGACGCAGGGGCCAAATTGTTGTGGGGTCTAATGAAGTGACATTTGAGTAGATGTCTCATAAATAACCCCCCTCTCCCGCTCTGGCCGCTGCTCTGTGTCTGATTTAGCCGAGAGGTCACAGATAATCCCTTCACTGACACCCGGGTCCACCTGTCCCTCCTCCAGCCCGACTGCCACATCTACAGTCCCTACAGCGCACAAAAATCTCACCGCTCTCAACCGCAAGTCCCTACTTTGACCAGAATTTGACATCAATTATAATGGTGGTCCCAGATAACCTTTTTCTTTCTTGAAGTCCGTATTTGGGTGGTGTTGGTTAAACGCTAAAGCAAGGCCAGCTAACCCTGGTCCCGGAGATCTACAGGGCGTGCTGTGTTTTGTTGTTACTCAGCACTTAATTGATGAATTAGTGCAGATGATTACACAGCTAACTCACCTGGTCTGAATAGGTTACTGATTTCAAGGTGAAAACAAAAACCAGCTCACACTGCACCTCTCCAGAACCAGGGTCAGCCACCCTTGCTCTAAACACACAAACAAGAGAGCCTCCGCACTTCCTCAATACGTCCAGCGTTCAGGATTTTATATATTTCATATACCACCTACTACTGTGGGGACTTTCTTATTACTGCCATCAGAATGTAACAAGCTGTGCATAATTTGGACAGCCCAGAACCTTACAATGTGCAAGTATTACACAGTCTACACATCCTGTTCAGGTTGTTATATTCTAACAGAAAAATGAATAATCACAATACCTTATTTCATGTTTGCTTTATTTCACTGTCATTTTAGTCTTCAGCTGTCATTAATCTGACTGATAGGGGTGTAGAACGTGCTGGAAAAAAAAAGCAAACCTGGCCCAGGCTTCTGTTACACACACACACTGCCTGTTCTGCAGCGCTTTCTCTCAGTCCAGAGGGCAGCGTATCGAAACTTAATGATCACCACTCAGGAGAGGAGCTGAGAGGAGGAAGAAAAGATGCTTAGAAGCATTTCTCAAAGCCAATTAGTGATCCTGCATGTCACTGCTAATACCCTTATCTCTCCCCCCTAAATATTAAGGTGTACTTTTCACAAGCGCTTAATCAGGAAGAAAGCCGCTGGCCTTCAAAACTCTGCAAAGATGTACACTCCCCTCCATCACAATGAAGGATACAAGACATTTCAGCGGGGGTAACAGCATTAAAAACCAAGCTAAATTTTTATTAGTGATACCAGGTATTTAATCGTCTGATAACGCACACCTCTTAAAAGTCTATCCTCTTGTTACATAATTTACAGTCACAAAAACCTCTTTTCTTCACAATACCAGCTCAGTCTTTACAAAACTCTGGTCTGCGATTCAAATTATTTCCTGATTATTTAAGCAGTCCTTCACAAGATTGGATTATTTAACATATGCATGTATTAAATACTAGTGTACAGATAACAGCATACCAATGTACCAGATTATAGGTAATACTGTACTGGGTAAAAACAAAGTGTACCTGACCAAACCTAATGCCCGGGCACGTCTCTCATTAATAGATACGACAGATGTGAGTCAGTCAGGTAAAATGAAGCAGTTCTCTGCAACACCAATGCAGTTAAAAGCAATGAAAAGCTCTGTGCTTTTGCTGCAGCAAATCAGCTGGAAGGGCCTTGATAAAAAGCTGCAGAAAGAGTAGTCCACCTGGGAATCAAACCTGCAACCATCTGGTTATCAATCCCAGTTCCTTTAGCGTTTGCATCACTCCACGGACACCCACAACGTATAGTAGCAAAAGAAAACATCTTTCACAGAATCACTTTGAGTTTCAGTCTGGAACTCAGCCTCTTTTTATCAAGTATCACAAAAAAATGACATAAAAAATATGGAACAAGACAACTCTCTACTGTTTAAACTTGTGTCATTAGTCCTAACCAGTGTTGTGAGTTTAAAGCTAAAAACCTCACTCTGGTGTAGTTTGAACCTGAAACAGATGAAAGTATTCCAGTGCTAGATGCAAATAATTATTTATGTCTGACAGTGTCACAGGAATTGAGAGTCTGGTGTCAGCCAAGATTTCCAGTGACACAGGCCCCCATTTACATCCCAGTTAAACATTAAGTGAATGCAGAGGAAAACAATACAGGCTGACTGCTCATTGTCCCCACTAAAACACAGACATTTAGACATTCCTGCTAAAGCCACAACATCGCTGAGGGGAATTGAATAAAAAACAAACACAAAGCGGAACACAAAAAAAAACAACTAAAAATGATGGCTGAGCCATGACCAAAAACCGCAGTAAAAAAGGGAGGGGATGATCAGAAAACTAAGAACGTGTGTGTGTGTGTGTGTGAGAGAGAGAGAGAGAGAAACAGTGGGAGTGCTCCCTGAAGCGGGCGCATGGCAGAGCAGGCAAACGGGCCGTCCTGTTGGAGAGGAGAAGAATGAAGCCGTATCGGCTCCATCTCTGCGGCCCAGAGCAGATCTGAGAGCAGCGAGGCAGACGCCATGCGTCCTCCCAGGAATCAAGGAGCCTTTTGTTGCCGTCTGTTTCAAAAATGAGGCGAACAACAGAAAAGCATGGATGAAAAAGTGCACAACAAGGCTAACATGTGTATTGAAGGAGGCGGACGGCTGGTGCCAGTTTTAATGGCATAATTCCATAATAGAATTGATAAAATGCATGTCTGGGGCAGTGACATAAGTAAGACCACTCTAACTGTGTGTTCTCCAGGATGACCTTTGATGATGTCATTTATTTTTACCACAAAAGCCAAAAGAGATGCCTTTGTAAGAGACCTTCTGGAGCACAGACGAACAGTGATGCTGTTTGACACTTGTGCAGGTAAAGCGTCAAGCGCTGTTTTTGAGGTGATCTAAATTTAAAAGGATCATGCTTTCAAAGTAAAGCAAATCGAATGAGCTGCCTGCTTTTTTTTTTTTTACTGAATTTGGGATTAAACAAGAAAATGAAGCCTGGAATTCTTAGGGGCCTTGCATTAAATTTAAGCCATAAAAGGTTTTGGAATTTCTGACTAAGGCAATGGAAACTGCTTTGGTTGCTTTGCACGGGAGCAGAACTTCCAGCACACAGCCGCACAGTGGATGCAAGCCCTTACAGATAGGGCCATTGTTTTTACTCCTAAGATTTACAGCCTGTTTCTGGCCTGTGACCTCTCAATGTGAGTCAATAGGTTCCAGACAACTGATATACAGTAACTTCAGCGCAGGGAAAGTGTTGATGCCAGTGCTTAACATGGCCCAATTCAATCTGAGGGAGAATCTGCCAAGTAAATAAGAAGGATGTATTGGTTTGTCTAGGGGCAGGACAGCATCGATGTGATGTGTAAAACTAAGGGCCTGCATCCTCCTCGATGAGAGAAAACGTGTGTCCGGAGCTCTGTGATGCAGCTGCCAATGTGTAACATGTTCAGGAATCTACAGGACAGCAGGGATGGGACATGACTCCTCTGCTCTTTCCTAACCAAATAACCAGAGGCTAACATGTACTGTAATAGAGAAAGGAAAGAAACAAGAAACTGAGTAGATGCAGCCAGCATGAAAGTGTCCAACATATTCAAGACAACTGACATTTTCCCTGGGTTCAATATTCATATCCATTTTTCCTTTTATACGCACGCACGCACGCACGCACGCACGCACGCACGCACGCACACATTCAACTTCAAATTGACTCCTGCACTTCTTAATGGTAATAACAGTGTCCAAGTCTCTCCGAATCTAACTAGTATTGTAATGATCCACCCAACTCATGGTATACTTCATATTACAAAACAGAGGTCAACATAAGGTTTTTCATCACAAAAAGTATTTTGTAAGAATGACTGAACCTAAGCATGAGAATATGTATGCAGCTGGCAATATTATCCAGAATAAAGTCAGAAAACATTTACATATGGAATCCTGGAAATATCATCTGTGACCTGTGCTCCTCTTTCAAATATTGTTTTAATTTTAATATGCGGCACACCATCAGTTACTGATTAAATAAACAAACCTATAAATCTTTGTCTGAAGAGACTGCAGAGAATTGAAGGACAGAGGTTAATGATTTAGAGGTTAATGAGATGATGGGACAATGAATGTTCACATTCCAACTAACATTCTGGATTGAGCAAATACAAAAAAATAATGCAAAAATGAAGAATAGCACATTTTTTTCCATCAGCCCTCATACAATTCAATTCATCTATAGATCACCACCCATATCATCTCTCCATGCCATCTCAAAACCCTGAGGTGAATTTGTATGCTGTCTATAAATACATAAGGTCAGATTTTTATCATAATTATCACATGATGTTTGGTGAAATGAAACAATCACCATCATTTTCTTTCGATTAAATGACTTGTCACATGAGAGCAATTGTGATTTAGGCTGATCTGATTTGGGGTTAAACTGGATTAAAAACGATCACACATCCTGATCACCTCCCTCTGTCTACATATCAAAACCAATGATTCAGGTTATTGTTTAAGTGCAGTTCTACACAGTGCCTGGTAATTCCATACCTTGAAATTCTGCGGAAATTACACCAGTGGTGTAGATCGTAGAAGGGCAAATTAATGCTGGAATTGTCTTTACACAATCATATGTAACACAGTAGGTTCATTCCACACTTGTCAGATGTTTAGGGAGATAGCTTGGACATGTAGCTGAGCCCCGCCCCTGGCACCTTCTCTCACCCTCTTGTCCCCAGTATGGGGGAGGGGGGGTGCCCTTGCATAGCTCTTGGGTGTGCTACAGGTACAGCCATTCGTAGTAGGCCCTGGAGAGTTAAAATGCTGTTTGGAACAGGGGGTTGTTGTCTCCTTGAGGAAGGCACTTAAGCTGAATTGACTCCTATGTATTTGGAATTTGCAGTTGTGTAAATGGACACTGTGGGAAATGAGAGGGACATGGGAGAATTGTGCAAGTATTGGAACATTTGAAGATATTGACCACGTTCCCCCCACCTCACTAGAGAAAGACTGAAGCAAAATAAATACTGTAGAATGCCGTATTACCAATAAGATGTGCAGCTAGATGTAAGGAGCTGCTTTAGTGATGGACATGGTGTAAGCCTTGGACCTTGGTTCTTTGCAGCTTGACCATTGCCCTTGGCATCAGTGGCATGCTGGGAAGCCAGCGTCAGAGTGCACGTTAAGTTGGTCAGCCCTCGTTCATGAAAAGCGCCGCGGCCGATAGCTGTCTGATGAGATAACGTACACATGCAAATGAGCTCGCTGGGAATCCCTCTTAATCTCCTTATCCCGGGCTGGTGATAGAGATCAGCTGTCCAAAACAAACATCAAACAGGCCCCCTGATGCTCGAGTGAGGATCACATTGATTCGAAAGAGGGATTGCTGGAAGTGACGGTTTGCCACAGCTCTTCTGCTGAAAGTCTGTTTCTCCATGTTTCCCCACAATTTTGAATGCCTTATGCCCAAAATGTGATCAGGTATCCAATTCAATTATAAACAGGTAGAATATCCTTGATTATGTTATAAATTATATTGTAAAAATTAATTTATTTATTTCAAGTGCTTAAAAACGACAATTTGTAATCCTCATTTCACAATTCACCATTCATTGAAGAAAAACAGAAAATGAATCTTCAGCTGCTTGGAGAAGAATCATAATATATCTCCCTACAGCATTATTTTGTAGATTTTTTTCTGATGTAGTTTCAATCAACAGTCCACTTAAGTCTTGGGGAAAATGGCTTGTGGATTCCTTAGCCTTTCAGTACTTATGAACCCCAAAACCCAGAACAGCCCTCCAGGACTGGATTCATGATCCCTTGCTCGACCCTTGCTCTATGTGCCCAAGCATGGCCTCTTTCCTTCCTTGGTTGAGTCCACTTCCCAACATTTCACACCATTAGCCAAGTCCCAGAAGAACAAGCCTTTCCCAGGGGCCTAATTCATAAAACATTTCAGAATAGGAGCACTCTACTGATCAAGGATCAGTTTCGGTTTTCATCTCATAATGAATAAGCTAGTACATAGATGGAGGAAACCTGATTCTGGATGAGAAGTTGCACCCTAAGATGCTGTACGAACATGGTCCCAGGAGAGCCAAGCAGGATTGGCCTTAAAGTTCAGAGGGCAATGCTTTAGCAGAGTAAACGGCAATTGGAAACGAGGGGCAGGAAAGCAACGTGCAATGATAAATGGCGAGTAGCGGCCGCGATTGGACGTCCCCAACGCTTGTGTGTATAGACCACTCAGATCATCCCAGAAGGCCTCTTTACTATTATTAACTCCATGGAATTCAGAGCATTCAAAAAGCTTAAAAGCCAATGGCTGGCCCACACCAAAATGCACGCTCTGAAATAATACAGCTGTTGCTCACGCATTTTGTGAAGTGCCTTTGCCTCCACAGTCGACATAAATTTAGCGGCCTTTCAGAAGGTACAGCAATGTGGCCCAGTCCCCCACTTCCTCCCTTTTTTTTGCCTTCAAACCACCCCTTGCACCTTTACATTATACATCTCTTTCTCTCTAGTGTGAGAATATCCACTACAAGCACTGTGACATCAGTAGAGATCAGTGCGTTTACCCACCCTCCCACCTTCACACACACACACACACACACACACACACACACACACACACACACACACACACACACACACACACACACACACACACACACACACACACATACACACTCTAGAGGCCTTTACTTGTTGCTATGGTTTCCTGAGCTCCACTACAGTGCAGTGGCTAGGTAGCTGGGCTCATAATCAGAAGGTTGTCGGTTTGAATAATGGCCTGTAGTCCTGTAATAACAAGGTACTTAACCTGAATATCCAGCCTTACAGCAGCGTAGCAATAATTCACATGTAAGCTGTGCAGTCTAATAAGGGTGTCAGCTAAGAACATACATAATGGAGAAGCAAAAAACTGAATCAGTGGGTACAAATACAATATCAACTCTAAAACACACTGCTCATCACAAAGATGATAATAATAAGAACATGAATGAATAATGACACATGAAAGGCTAAAAACGTGAATTCTTGAGGACTGAAATAAGCAAATGGATTCACACAGTAACTGACTTTTCTAATGTGGCAGTCACGACCCCAAAGTACAGAAAAAGTCAACAAACAGCATTTAGCTCAAATTGGCCACCTCCCGGCAGGGCTGTACAGCGATTGCATTTTTGCAGTTCACCATGACACATGTAAAGTGTGGCGAGTAACGCTGTAAAAACTGGCGGTCGGTGACCTTTCAGTGTCCTCTCGCTCCCTCTCTCTCACACTCTCAGTTTGGCACATGAGACCCGCCTCTGACCCGAATATCCTCTGACATTTAACACTAAGCCTGCCTTTTAGCCCAACCGCTTCTTACCGCCGCGCAGCAAACAAATCTCCATGGAATTCTGCTATTTATTTATATATTTGTGAAGAACTCTGGCCACTTGCTGGAAGACACAGCCCTTTGATTTGATGCTGGGAGTGAGTTAATCTCTGTTCAATTCTGAGCGAAATTCTTTCATTTATTCACCAGAGAACATTTGACATGTCAACAGTACAACATAGCCCCATTATATCCCAAAAGTGGTAGTCAGAGATATTTTTGCAAATTGTGTTGCTTTGTCACAGATTCCAACAATTGCTAAAAAAAAATTGGAATCTTTTTTCTTCAAATAAAATTGGATAAATTCTCTATCTCTGCTCCCTCTCTATCTTCGTCACACTCTCTTTCTCTCTATCTTCACCTATCTATTTCTGACTCTCAGCTTTTCCCTTTTGCCCTCTGTCTCTATATGTTTCTCCTCTTGATCTCTTTCCCTTCTTTTCTTCCTTTTCTCTCTCTCACCCTTTCCCTCTCCCTCTCTCTGATGCTCATTCTCTCTCTTCAAAATCTGAATATCTTTATTCATCAAATGAAATTGTATAAAATCAGAAGTCAATGGTGGCAGTGACAGTGAGTATGTGAACCAGGCTGTGCCTTGGTAGCGGTCCAGAAAAGAAGCCTTGGTAGGCATATGGATCAAGGTTGATAAAGCTATAGTACGACATGTAACACTATATGCACATAACCACAGAATGAAGCTTTACAAGACTGACTGTGATATCATTATTTTATCTTGATCTCCAAAAATGAAAAATTACAAAGTACAAGTGCAAACTTTTGGGTCAAGAAACATTGAAAAACCAGAAAGGAGCAAACATATGTGATTACTCAAAATGCACTGGTCTTAAACCACAGGTTTACCAGACTCTTTAGCTGTCAGAGCAAATAACTTGTGTCTTTTTTGTTTTCTTTCATGCAACAGTCTTTCAAAACTTTCAAAAATTGTGTAAAAATATAGTGACTTGCCTTCTTCTTTCATGCAACAGTCTTTCAAAACTTTCAAAAATTGTGTAAAAACAATATAGTGACTTGCCTTGTCTCAGTACCTTCTGAACAGAACACAGAAACACAAACACAGAAGGGAAGGAGGGCCACCTTTTCTCCCTCCCAAACAAGCAATTATAAACTCAACACCATGAAACACAAACAAAACAGTTCAAAAATAACAAATATCATGACTCTGCTTCAACACTGCTTCAGCCCAGATGACTAAGCTACCACACCTTGGTTAGTTACTTGTAACTTAATTACTTGCTGGAGTTGAATAAACACTGAATGTCTACAAGTGAGTATGAGAGACACAATCATAGAGACAAGAGAGTGGCATGTGTATGTTTTGTGTGACAGCATGTCCACTGAACCATGTGAAAATGTATGAAATGTATGTGTGGATCTGCAAATGTGAAGCCAGTGTCCGTGTACATACATGTCTGAGTGTGTTAGCAAGTGCACATATGTTTGTGTGTGGTATGTGTCTGCTCAAGTTTGGCGTGTGTGTTGCATATTTCTGTGCATGTATTTATGTGTGTATGTTAAAGTATTCCATATGTATGCAAGTGTGTATATGAGTGTGTGTGTGTGTGTGTGTGCATTAACTCAATGATTGTTGATGGTCTACTGGCGTGAGAAGCCATTGACTCAGCAAGCCATGACAACTGCCTTAGCAACATAATGAAAAGAAAAACAGGGAAGTATGGGATGGGTCTCCCACTGGACACCATAATGCCCCCCTCCCTCTCTGCTCTGCACATAGTGCACAACGTACAGATCAGAAACACAAAAACAAATAAATAAATGCAGATATTTTTAGAGAGGGCACAGCTTGCCTGGCTCCTCCAGTAGAATAGGAATGCAAGGACCAATCATGATAAAAATGTTTCATAGGAATTACTGTATGTGTGTGTGTATGAGTACCAGTGTGTGTGATAGGGTGGTGGGTGGGTGTTTGGAGTGGCAGGAGGGAAAGGGGTAGGGGGTCCACATGGGTGTTCATATAAGAAAAAAAAACAAGCCCTCCCTTGGAATTTGGCCCAGTGTGAACACTGAGAGGGACCGGGCATGGTCCCTTGCCAGTGGGGCCTGGGAACGGGTCCAAGGAACATATTTGGAGAAGGGGAAGTGAGAGGAAATGGCCTGTTGATGGGGGAGGCAGGGGAGAGGTGAGCTGTGAAGGTGAGCATGTTGGTGGCGCACTTGGGGGTGGGGGTGGAGCCATATTTAGCACCGCCCTCTCTCCACCCATTCCCCTGTTCCTTCACTGCTACTCCTACACCCTTCATAGACCAGCTCTCAAACCACTGCTTTGCTAAAACCAGAAATTATTTTGACTTGTCATTGGAAAATGAGACATTGAATAACACTTTTCTGGAACAATATGCCATAAACGCTGTATAACCTTGTTATGAACATCACATAACACTTGCCATAAACAGTCATAACAGAGCCGTGACATTATCATGACATTATTAATGTCACAACACAATATGCAAAAAAATGTAATCTGTTTTGTCATTTTTTTTAATTTTTTGACAGCGTTATAACATTTCTCATAGGGTGTAATACTCTGTTTATGATTGTTTTATGGTTGTTTCAAGTAAAGGGTTACCGAATCTAATCAAAATGGGACCTGTTAGTCTTTATTCAATCATACACAAAACCGGAAAATACAATACAATAATAACACTGTGGCATTGACCAGCCGCAAGGAGTCTCCCAGGATTCAGAGGGAAAAGCTGCAGGTCGTGTTAGGAAAGGCACAGGTTTCTGATACAGCATCACACCGGTGTGACCGCTCCAACAGGAATACCAGCGCTGATGTGACAAAGTGCAGCCTGGGCTGTCTCTGGAGTATCTGTCACACAGAGACATGAGCAGGCCCATGCACTGTGTAGTGATATCATGACTTAGCATCCACTCAGCAGGCTGTTTACACAGAAATATGAGACTATGGGTACACATTCATGGTTTTAATTTCAGGAAAGTTTCACTCAGTGTTTGATGGAGCATACATATGCATCTTTTAACTCAGACCTTAATGGTCTCAGTCAACATGCCACCACCTTGTGTCTCTATAAGTTCTGTATGTGAGCTTGTATGTATATATGTGTTCACTCTAATTCCATACATGATCTGTTGTAACATAAAGTTTGCATCTGTCATCAAGCCAATGACATTGTGGCTGTGTTTGGTGGCAAAGTAGCAAGCACTGCATGAACCCTATAATTTCAAGTCTTTCATCTGTTTATTTGTCTTAATTTGATTCTTGCTTGTATTATTCTCATTATCATCACCCAAGTGGGGAATTATGGAACAAATCATGTTCAATTTGGTTACATTTTGCTCTTTATTTGCCCTAACCCTCATCTAAACCTAACCCTGAGCCTAAGATGGTGGCAGCCGTAGTTCCTGCTGGCCCACCAGTTAACTGTGGATTCTGAGCTGCAGGGGGGGATGTGACATGCCATACCATGGCGCCAAAGGTTTCGGAAGGTCAGCGCTATTTCACATGCTCACTGGAAAAGGAGCGACTGACTCTCAAAGGACTGACAAAACCAAATTACAAAAAAAAAAAAACCCTTCCTCCTTTGGTTACAGCGCCCCAACCTGCAAAGTGTTCCTGGGACCCCAGGAGCAGAGTCATATTCAAGTATGTGTTAGTACCACTGCGGCAAGAGGAAGAGTCTGTGTATGTTAGCCAGTGGCTCTGCTAAACGTAGTTATTTGATATGGGCCCTTTGGTGGCGCATGCAGGATATGTTGAGCCCTATGACTGAGGGTTTGAGTTCCAGCCATAGCATTTCCATTAAAAACAACCCTACACCTGACGATAACTGTCATACAAATAGTTAATTAATTATCCACTCAAATTGAGATTCAGCATACAGTGTTTTCATCACTACCAATCATACATTTAGTGGTCATTGTGACATGCCTCAGCTTGTCATAAATAATAGATTTTTCAGTTTTGAAAAATATCATCTTAACACACTTAAATAAAGTTAAAATACAGAAAAAGCCTGTAAAAATAAATAAATAAATAAAATACATTTTACTTTACATTTAATTTTAATTTTAATTTACAGTATTACTGCGCAGCATGCTGTTATTCTCATAAAGCACGTTAAGAAAGAGTTCTGTGACATATTTAATTTTCCCCACTTATTTAGTCCCATCCACTCTCACTGTCACTTTAAATGGATCTTTTGTTGGTAAGAATATGGAATAATGCCAGAGATAAAGCACTGCATTTTTTCATGTAAAAATATGTCCATAATACATTTAAATAAAAATAATGTGTGACTGAGAGGAATAACAAACTGTGTGAGGCTGTTTCAGAATCAAAGTAGTCTCATCTCAAATACATTTATTTAGTAGTAGCACAGCATTAGAACACTATATGTGTCTGCCAAGGCAGAGAAGATCATTTTTATGTGTGCATTTTGAAGAAGCTGCTAAAATAACTCAAATATGTTACGGTAATGTGAAAAAAGGGAGGGTCGAGGCTGGGGAGAAGAGAAGAAGAGGGGAAAAAAAGGGAAGAGAGACCACAGAGAATGTCTTACATAGCCTGTGCGATGACCCCTGGAGAAGACAGTGAAATAGCTAGCCTACTTGACAAATGCCATCATGAGAAAGGTATTCCTGAAATCCTTCCTCTGTGTCATTTGGCTTTCTGCAGGGTTCGGTTTCACACACTTCCCAAGGTCAGGAGAGCAACATCAAACGTAGAGGGGGGGTGTGCCGAGAGGGTCTTTGTGTGATTGCATATTTCGGCGGCCCGTTCCTTGGCCCATGCGTTCCCAGCGTGTCGAGAGCCTGTACCTGCTGAGGCTCGAGTCTCGGGTCACACACAGGGGGGCTGAAGGGTGTAAATCACCTGCCACACACACTTATCAGAGGGGATTCTTTTTCGGAAGCAAATTACTGGGGCCCAAGCTGAGTCACGGGGGGCCAGCAAGGAGGACTGAGGCCTTCCTGCCAATGAACGGTTTCCACCATGAACCTTGAGTCAGCTGTCTGCGGCCCGCTTTCTCGGGAAAGCGGCATGTATGAGAACGTGTCTATCCCTGGGCCAGTGTGTGCAGTGGAGAAAGGGCAGGGACTCACCGTTTGTTTACTCAACTGCCACCCCCACCACCCCCCATTCATCCGGTACAGAGCACAAAAGCCCCCATGAAGGTCTGCCGCTCCTGTCGCCAAATAAATAACATCTTAATTAGGAATCTCTCGAGGGCAGGAAATCGCCAGCTTAAGAGGGGTATTGGTTCCTGTTTGCCTGGCATGAAAGGTGTCCACGCTCGGAAATCCAGCTGAGCTGCAAAAGAGGGCAGCCTGGGGGGGAGCTGGGTTAGGCAGTGGGGCGGGATCAGGCCACTTTGCAACTCTATTTGTAGGTACAGCTCTTCAGCGAGGGCTTGTCGAGGGTCTTATTTGCCCTGTGCCAATAGACAACGGGCACCCCGCGGGCAGTCAGTCAATGACGGGACGGACCACCTCCACCCTCCACCCTCCCCTCAAATGCCCCCCCACCACCACACCCCACCTTTAAAACAGCCAGCGACTGCAGCCTGCAAGCTGGGGCATGCTCATACCAAAATACCCATTGCTTTATGGGTAATTACACAAACAGGAGAAAGAAGGAACAGAGAGGGGAGGAGAGAAGTGGAGAACACAAAAAGAGTATAATTACTGAGCTAATAAACAAGCCATTCATTTTTGAATATGCACCTACGCCTGGTAACTCCCCCCATTCTGTCCCTACGGTGGGAGGTGTTGGGTATTCCCAGGCTGGCTGAGGGAGGGCGGCTTCACAAAGCTAGGCAGCTGTTGTCAAACCACTTATTTGTCATTCGAGCGAGCAAAGAGGCATCACTGTGCTGGAATCTTAGAGTCTTGCTTTTCATTGCCAAGCACTAGTGATGCAATTTTTTCATAACATACATCAAATACAAATTTGGAGTGTGTTTGTCAAAGAGATGTACATCTCTAAATCGGAGGGCATGACAAAACAATATTTCTGTGTAACAAAACACCTGTGAAAGTTAACATTTGCATGAATACAAAAAAATAGCTAACAGTACTACAAAGTAAATGGGGTACTGGCTATCGGGGATGGACATATCTTACACATTAGTATGAATGCATGGACTGTCTAATGAAACAGCAGCCTAATTTTACTGGCTAGCAGGAGTTAATAGTAGCAGCAAAGCAGAGAAAAAAGACGGGGGGCAGGATAGCGAAGCAGTTCTTTTTATGGGCTGATCTTTCCCCCCTTTCCCCCCTCTCTGACAGCCGGATTTGAGATCAATGCACGCTGCTGGGGGAGCGGCTGAAGCGTACGGGGATTTTTATTTGGGGAAGAGATTTTGATTAATGGTCTCCTGGACTCCCAGGTATTATCAAGAGACCACACTCATCTCCAGGTAGAGATCGGGCCTACCATATTAGACCTGCTTTTCACAGGTTTATCTATGGGCCTGCCCTCTTCTCTGTGTCTACACCAGGGAAAAAAATAACACACAGGCAACCTATTGTTCTCAGTGCTTTTTTACCCTGCTCTGTGGTGAACAACTGAGCTAAGCCATAATTCCCTTACCATATTCACTACAGCAGACAGTAATACACTAACGGTCTGTTTTACTATATACAGAATACAAACTCAAGAGATACAGACCTGTACACTAAAACTGGTCCAGGTGTAGCATATGCAATAACATTTTATCAGTAACAAATGCTATATTATCACAGATACAACAAGGCCAAAATGAAACAAACTTTCCATTAATAAAAAAACTCAAGATGCTATCAGGCAAAGTGGCAGTCTTAATACTATTGCTGAGGAACACAATGTTGGAAAGTCAGGCTACATAATTGATCAACTACAGCAGATCATTCTAAATGAGACATATAATTCAGAAAGCCAACACACTGAAAAAATGAATGTTTAAATAAGAGTGACCTTATTATAAAGGCCTGATTTTAGAGGATACTCTCATTTTTGACCTAAACTAAGGATTACAGGAAAAAATGAGGCTACCCTATTTAAAAAATAAGGCTACAATAATGTAAGTATCAATAATGTAAGTAAACTATTCCAGTAAGTAAAATATCCAAATTCTTGAAATGGGAATATTGTGGTGTCACTTTCAAAGCTGCAAACATTTCAATAGTTCCACATAACCCCCATTCCACATGTGCTTAGAAATTTTACTGATCCGTGAGCATAAGCTTACTGATCTTGATGATGTGGCAGGTTTGTTTTACCACCATGACCCTGATGGTAAACAGAGAAGTTTTATATCAGGCTGAGTCATGTGACTTTTGTGGCCTACACTTAGTGTGTCAAACCACTGAAGAGACCTTTAGTGAAGCTCCCACGATATCCCATTTACGGGAGTCACGGATAAAACCGATTTTGAATAAAACCCCAAAAATTTACTTCAGCGGAAGGCAACCCACAAAAGGTTTGCATATGGCATGGTTATGAAGCGTCACAGTGGCCTGCCTAAAGACTATTATTCTGCATTTCCACTTTTGTAGATCTGTATCACCGCTACGGTTTGTGCCGCCGTGCATAACATCATCTCACACGCTCCGCCGAAAACCCAGAGGCCTGGGGGCCTTGCCACAAACCGCCCCAAAAACACACAAATAACCACAGAGGTGAAGGAAGGATTAAGTGCAGGCTTTTGGGGGCAAGAGAAGAGCATTCTCTTTAAACAACCATGAAACCCCCACCACCCCCTCACCCCCACCCATCCCAAGCGATTGGACAGACAGGGCCAGACGAAGTGAGCGAGAGCAGGAGGAAAGGTTTGCTTGGCTTACAGGGCGCTAAGTTTTTCATCGCTCTCTTTTATATCCCTGTCATCTCCACCGGAGAGACGGCGGGGCTCAGAGGGAGCGCTTGTCCGCCGAGCGTAAGGTAATCCTTTAAGTGGGGACTTTATGTTTCTTTGAGAGTAAACAGGAGGCGGTTGAGAAGGCATTGTCGGGGTGTAATGTTACTGTGCTGTTGGACCCTGGGGGCAAGGCCCAGCTCGTCCTAACTGACTCGCACTCTATCTTAGAGGGAGTGACGGTGGGGGGGGGGAGTAAGGAGGAGAGGGGAGGGTGGCAGATGCTGTTTTTCTTTGGATGGGTTTTTGCCCGTGGCAGGCTGGTGTCGGGATGTGGACGGAAATGCAATTGTGTCCAAATTAAATTAAGGGGGCTGCTGAGTATCTTGATTGGTAAAGTGGGGGTTTAGTAAGAGGGTGTTGGATAGGTGACAACATCCAGGTCACCCCCTCCCAGACCTCCAGCTGATGGTCGCTCATGCAGGACAGCAAACGAAATCATGGCCTCGTTAGATGGGGGCCCCCACCGGAGTCACACAATCCCCGAAGTCCGGCTGAGCAGCCCTGATAGTGTGTGTGTGTGTGTGTGTGTGTGTGTGTGTGTGTGTGTGTGTGTGTGTGTGTGTGTGCGCATTAAGGGAACACCTAGAGACTTAGGAGGGCTGTCTCTCATGATGCCTCATTTGGGCCCAGCTTCGTTCGTTTACTCATTTGCTAATTCATCTTTTTTCCTAGTGTCAGAGGGATCACTGCCATCAAACAAAGTTTCCTGTCACTTGTCTTCCAATTCCTCGCTGTAGTGTCATGGTGGATGTGTCCCCTGTCCAGTTAACTCTATGCAGGCTGCATGGCTTTGGTGTTACAGAGCAAAGGCTCCCAAACCGTGTGCAGGGTCCAGCCAGAGGGCTGCGGAAGGGGTCGAAGAGTTGAGAGTTGTCATTCCTTGGAACTGTTTGCCAGGTCATGTAGTTCAAGTCCAGGCTTGACACAGTGCTGGAAACTAAAGAACAAGCCTAGTTACGCTGAATTGCCTGTTCTTGTCATTATCGATTCATATGTTCTTAAAGTATATGCTGTGTAAACCCATATCCCACTGCCCAATGACATTTGCTCCAGTCAAGTTAAACACTGAAATTATTACTTACATTAGACCAGAAGGGGTGAAACTCAAGTCCCAGAGGTCTGCAGCAAGTACAGGTTTTTTCTGATTTCCTTTCAATTAATGGCTAATTCAGGGCCTTGGAAACAAGGTGTGTGGACTGTAGCCAATCGGCGACTTAAATTAATCTCTTAAGTGCTGAAATGCATCAAAACCCTGCAGACTCTGCAGGCCTGGGTTGTGAAGGGTGGGTGTTAAATCAACCTCAGATAAATTTTTGTTTAATTGTGCTACACTCTTAGAAAAAAAGTGCTTTCCAGCACCTTTCACCTTTCAAAGATTTTTTCATTTGTCCTGCTAGGGGAACCCTTAAAGGTTCATCTTAGATACAGATATCTTTAAGGGGTTCTTTACATAACCCTCAGAATAAGGTTCTGCAGAGAGCCTGTGAGTGAAATCCATACCAAAGAAGAACCTTTAAAGGTTCCCACAGCAGGATAAGCGAAGAACCCTTCAGAACATTTTTCTAAGAGTGTATTTACAAAAGAACTTGCGGGCTGCTGTTCGAACATACTGTATGCTATTCTATATTTTAACATGTAGCATGTTAGGCTACATTTTAAAAAAGGGTTGGCCCACAGACTACATGCTCGTGCTGGTGGTTTGTTGGCTGTGAAATTTTGGGAACTGGATTTTGGGAATGGTTTTCAGTGGCAGGCATAAGTATAATGAAACCCTTG